>CM062344.1:12157752-12757752 GCA_031216105.1 Dalbergia cultrata
CTATCCGTGTTTGAATACTTACGAGGCTGTTCTGCTCTAGAAATAGATCAGATCACAATAAACCCTTGAATTACTTAATTTTCAACTGTTTACGACACCAAACCGACAGATAAATTAGCATTTACCCGGCATTGAGAAACCAAAATTTCAAGTATAAGACAATTGACAGATGACGTGTTCATTAAACAACTCTACATTAGAAAAATCCTCATCAACCCCACATAGACAGTTTTCTTCTCGCAGGTGACCAAATGCAAGGATCTTTCTTTTAAAGTAAATATAAGCATACAAACAAAAGATGGTGAGAAGCACATTTTATAGGCTCCATTAGTTTACCTATAAAATAAAAATGGGTCTTGTTAACATGTGCCCTAAGGACTTTTAAAATAATATTCATCATTCTTCATTAAATCATCTTTATTACTTAAAAGAAAAAAATATTATATACTTTTTGAATTTTCAAGAATCAAGGTTCAATTGGTTAATTATTTTGCTGCTTGTTTCATTAGAAAGATTTTACTTTCTATAATAAAATACAAATAACTCTTTTTTGGAAAAAAGCACTCAGTTCAATATAAGATAAGACAGAGGGTGCAAATACATCAACGAACAGAGAAACATTCATAAAGCATTGTTCAAACTCAGACTACACTTAAATTAGAACCACATAGTTTTAACTGTTGCCAAATATCATCTAAACATTTGTGCACCACTGCCTCCATTTCATCTGTAGGATTTGATTGCCGACCAATTTTCCTCTCCAATTTTTTGTTATCATCTCTGTTCTTTACATATGTACCATTCCTTATCGACCTCACACATTATATAGTTGTTTGGCTCCACTCCCACAACAAATATCAATGACATAAAAAGCAACGCAACTACTATATTCATTTGTGTTTTAGAAAGAAAATGTGGTTATGGATCTACACGTTGAGTCACTTCACTGACTAAGGATGAGTTGCAGCTTTTACACAATTCATATGGCAAGTTTGTCTACTATGGTGCTTAACAAGTAAACAACAGACATTTGTTTATTTGTTGGGTTATATACTTACTTTTCATTAATAATGAATCATTCATAAATAACTTCTAACATTTTTTTTTTAATAAAAAGTTTAAGTTGAGAGGAAAGCTTGGCCCGGTCCAGGGCCAGAGCATGCTTCTGGGTCCATAAAATGCTTACAGAGGTACTTACAAATCACACACCAGTAGAGGAAGCCTAATAATCGAATCTAAGTTATGACAATGCATGAACAGAAGGCTGACCAGGTGAGCTAACCATTGTTGGCAATAACTTCTAACAATTCTAGTATAAAATATCATCAATATATTCCTAGGCAGGAAGCTAAAAGTATAAAATCGAAGAGCACCAACATTTGAAAGGCCACATAGGCGCATCATTTAAGACATTATTGATCCACAAATCAGAAAACCTCAGAATGGAGCACCAAGCATCACAAATCCCAATCGTGCACAAGAAGGGGCTCTGTTTGCATTCGGGAATTTCTTCGAACAGTTAAGGAGCAGCGGGGCCAAATATATAAAAAATAGGGAGCCAAAAAAAAAAAAAACTGCTAAAATAAGTCGGCCGCACAACACATTCGAAGAAATTGAAATAGAAACCTCCTCATACCTGACACAGATGAAGGGGTGACGTTGGTACTTCAAATCCGAAAGAGGAAAACCTTGGAGCGAGTGTTTGTAGGTGCAGCAACAAGGAGGTGTTAGCTCGTGGAGTGATTAGATGAGATCGGTGTTTGGCACTTAGAAGCAACCAAACCAATTAACCCATTTGCTAATAGCTACATTTAGAGTGTTCGTGTACTATACTCAAATGTATCAGACATCAGAATCCATCTGCATCTGTATCTGCATCTGCATGCCACCTGATTCATAAGTAACATTAGTATTCTGGACCACCAATGCACGTTTGTTTTAAATTCTATTTAAACCAAAACAATCACCAATTCATGCTTAATTATGTTTTTTTTATTTGTTTATTTATTTAATGAAACAGAAGGAAACGTCAGGGGCAATCATTTCATTGCATGACCGATACAACGGTGTGTTCGTTTTATTTCAAAAAAAAATATTCAAATTTTACTTCATTATGAATTAACTTAATTTTAAAAAAAATTAGAGTCGTGTTAAAAAATGATATTAGACACTTGATCAGGACATTGTTATCTTTAATTTATGTGTTTTATTCTAATCTATTAATTTGTACTAACAAACAAAATTATTATATGTATGCAAAAATTTTAGAGACAAAACATATGCAGCGAAGTTGAATATGCAAAATGGAAATAATTAAATAGCTGCATTTACTGCTTCAAAAATTTGTACATTTTTAGTAATTTTCATCAGGCTCTACTTCGTTTTACAAGATGCAGCTCTGTTTTTATTTTTTTTATTTTTTTTTCCTTTTCAGCTTTTGAAATTTAAATTACTAATAACACCTCAGCTTTTTCAAACTTTTTTTTTTTTGGAGCTGAAGGGGACACAAAATAATTGAGTTGGTAAGGAGGAACATGAAGCATTCATTACTACCTTTTGTGGTTGTGGCTTCTTCAGGTGCTAGAAGATCATGAAGAAGAACAATGTGAGTTGGAAAAGGCTTGTGCTAGCAATTAAGCTTGTAAATGCATGAAATGATAAAATTGAAAGGGAGAGGATGTGCCTCCAGAGAAGTAGCCGTTGCCTATTGTTGAAGAAGAAGAAGAAGAAGGGGCAGTTGAGACCAAAGCTAACAGCGACAACACCTTCGGTTTCGTAAAATAGTAAAATACACACACACAGAGAGGGCACAAAGTTCACAAATCACACAGATTCTCAATTGGGCCTAACAAATACGAGGAGGGCAACTCATTGCATGTGGGGCCCATGAAAAATGTTATTCGATTATAAAGATACAAAACTTTCCAAGTGACACGCACCAGCACCTAATACCAAAATTATAACAAAAGTTAATCCAGCTCGTACGTGGATTCTTTTCAAATTTTGAAAAATAGTGGCTCAATCAGGTTTGAGTTCCTAGAGGGTGTTTGGTTTGTGTATTTTCTATTTTCATTTTCACTAGAAATGAAAAATACCATTAAAAACATGTTTGGTCACCTGTTTTCATTCTCAATTTTTGAAAATATTTCAAAATTTTTGAAAATTTTGGAAACAACATTTTGATGTTTTTCATCTTTTCTTTGGTCTTGGTTGAAAATATTTTCATTTAGAAAGGTGGTGGCATAACTGTAAATATTGGGTATATGCTTTTATTTCCTTTGGCCACTTAGGTTCAAACCCGCTCAAGCAAAAATATATACCCAACATGACAAATGTACACAGTAGCAGGACAAGGCATATGACGGTGCGACCAAGATGGAGGTGGCATGCCAGGCAATATGCAGCGGGCGCAAGCTAAGGGGCGGCAGCAATGCACAATGTCGAAGTCAATCTCAGGTTTGTGGTGTCGGTTTATGGAGGCGAACAGTGATGCACAGTGGTCGCTGTGGGGTTGCTATGATTGTTTGACACTGATCTTGGCAAAGTTCACAAGTTAATAAGGCAGATGATGGTGGCTGCTTGTGGTGGAGATGATGGTGGTGGTCGAGGTGGATGAATGGCAGTGGGTAGAGGTGACGATGGATGCTGTTGTTGATGTTACAGAGTGGGATTTAATGACTTGGTTCGGAAGGAAGGACAAAATCAAGTAGAAATTTTTCCTAGTTTACTCAAACAGATTTTGTCATTAAATGTGATTTTATTAAAAAGTATCGTAAAAAAAATTATTAGAAAGTATTTTGTTTTATAAAAGTATTTATTACTTTAACAAATATTGTAAAAATCAATATATATATTTTTTATTCTTTAATAAAAAATGATTTTATTAACTTAAATTTAATTTGAAGATATCTACCAACGAAAAAAATGAATTTAAGATTACCTTAAATTTGATTTTGAATATTATGTTTTGAAAATAGACATACCAAACATATTTTCTTTCACTTTTTCAAAACAGAATCTATTTCTATAAACCAAATACGTTTTCTAAATTCAAAAAATCTTGAAAATGGAAATCATTTTCAAAAAATGAAAACAGAAAAAAAAAAGGAAATATTTTCACAAACCAAACACACTCAGTTTTTTATTTTTATTTTTAGTTTTTAGTTCTAAGAATTTTATGAAGAAAATACTGAAAAATAAAAACTAAAAACTAGAAGGGCTATTTGATTTCAACTTCTAATTTTCAGTTTTCATTTTTTAGTTTTTTTTAGTTTTTTAGATTTTGTGAAAAAAATACTGAAATTTCTTAGAACTAAGGGGCTATTTGCTTGTAGTTTCCAATTTTCAGTTTTCCAGAATTTGTGAAGGAAAAACTGAAAATTCTAAAATCTATAAATTTCAGTTTTCAATTTTTCCTTCACAATTTCCTGAAAATTGGAAAACTAAAAATGAAAACTGAAAGCAAACAGCCCCTAAAAATTCTAGTTTTCAATTTTCATTACGTTTTATCAATATTTCCTTCGCAAAATCTTAAAAATCGAAAAACTAAAAATTAAAACTGAAATCAAATAGATCCGTGATCTTCAAAATTTCAATATTTTTTTCATAAAATTTGTAAAACTAAAAAATTGAAAATAAAAATTAAAAACTCAAATAGCAGGTTTTGCCAATGACAGTAGTTCTTTTTTTTTTATTGGTATATAATGTCAAAAGTTCTTAACTTCTTGATATTAGCGAGTACGGTGCCCACTCCCCTACAGTTGACAGTCAATGCAGTTCTTTGTAGTCAATTGTAACCACATTTCATAAATGTGGTTAAATGAAGATAAAAGTGTGGCCAAACATAGCACTCATAAGAGGTCCCTGCATCTTCTCCCCTCGTTGCAACGGTATCAGGATGGGCTCCCTACCAAATTCCCTTTAACCCATGTCCTGATTTCCATTCTCCAACAAAGCAAACAACTTTCTATAAAATCATGAATCCAACACTAGCAAAGGGGAGGCACTGAATGAGGACGAATACATTCATGGCGGTTTGGCGGCAGAGTGGAGATCCGGGGCTAGCAGAGATGGCGCTAGGGGAGCGGATCTGGTTGGACTTCGCGGCGTCTTTGATGGTGTTGGTGGAGGCTGTGTGCGAGGGTTGTTCCGGCGTGGGCTGGAGTGCAGATGGGAGGTCGGACGGCGTGGCAGCGTGCGGCTGTAGGAGCGACGCAACAGTGAGAAGCAGGGTGAGCATCCGCGACGTTCTGGGTTCTGCTCTGGCTTTGAGCGTGTGATCTGGACTGGTACGGTGGAGGGGCTGAGTGCAGCGAAAAGGGGGAGGCGCTGGCAGGGTGAAGCTTCCTGCCGTTTGCACCGCGATGCCGAGGTGCTGATGCGGCGGTGAGACTCGGCATCCACTTTGCAGCTTCAAATTAGAAGAGAGAGCGAGCGGGGCTATACATTATGATTCATACAAATCTGTATCCATAAATTTTAAGAATAATATAATTCACATGACAGCGACGAACAAGAACAAGAAGAGTGTTCCACTCACATTCTAATCATCTTACCCATCCCCCCTGGTTGATGCTGATTGAGATTGCAGAAAGAAGGTGGGTGTGTGTGTGTGTGTGTGTGTGTGTGTGAGAGAGAGAGAGAGAGAGAGAGATGGAGAAGACCCAAAAGGGAGAAGAAGTGAAGGAGCAAGAATTGAAGGCCTCTGCTTCTGGGGATGGTTCTATTTGTGGATACGACTCACTACACCATCTTCTCAAGAATAATCTCAAACCCCGCCATTTCCAGGTATTTATCCCTATATTCATATCATCTCAATGATCTCATCACTTTACTTTCTTTCTGTGTTGGACTTTTTTATTCATCCGTGCCATCATTATCATAGGTCCCTGAATTGTGGTTTTTGTCACTTTTTTTTCACACTTTCCATATAAAACTTCCATGAGGGTTCTCACCATGAGAAAATTACTTCTATTTCACATTGACATGGTGAACTGATCTTGTACTTGTTTATTAGTTTAAACAGTTCTTTTCACTTCATTAGGAGTAGGGGAAGACTGAGGAGGCGGTGGTAATAGTGGTGGCGGAGGTGGGATAGTGAGCAAGAAAGGAGAACATGTGTTGTTGTTTAGTCACAATTTTTTTCATTTAGCCACATTTTTTAAATGTGGTTAAATGACAACTGTACCATAGGCATTGACTTTCAACTGCGTGCGAGAATCCGCCTTAAAATAAATGTTGTTTGTACATAAATGAATTCCTCGATTTTGAAATGAATGGCTCTGATTCGTTGATTTTCTTTTCCGTTCTTCATTTTTATGCCTAAGCAAAATTCATGTTCTGTTCATGAAAACGGCATTGTACAAAACGGCACTACGCTTTGAGTAAACTTTTGAATATATTATGTTTACCACATGCCTAATTCAGTTTTCAAAAATCAATTATGAAAAGAAATAATTTTTTTGGTAAAAAGTTAGTTTATATACAAATGAATAAGTTTATACATGATTTAAAAAGCAGTCCAGTTTTCATTTAAAAAAAAGAAGCATTTCATTTTTGAAAAATGCCTTATATATTACAATACTAAAGAATTTTGCAGTTAATTATTTATATATTATGAAATTATAATACCTGGTGTACACGTGTCAGTAGACAAGTTCTGTACGGTCTCAAGGTCCTTAAGACCCACCCATGTTACTGGGTTCGGGATTTTGCTAAGTCTAGAGCCTACACCTTCTTAGAAGGTTATATGATAAAGCCACATTCTTGGGATAAAAAATCTCAGTAATTGCTCTCCAAAGGAAAATAAATTGAAGCGTGATTTTTAATGAATTTTAGGAAACTTACAGACATTTCATTTTTTGTCCACAAGTTTAGAAAATCGTGAGAATTTCCAAATTTGAACTAAAACTCAAAAGATGGATTTTGATTGGTTACAGTTTTGATTTTTTTCTATATTTTATTTGAATCCAAATGAGGTTTACATTTATGTTTTAAAGTTAATGGAGAGTAAAATAAATGAGGACATCAAAGAAATATAAATAAGTGAATATAAAGGTAACTCACATGCTTAGTGACAGAAAATGGAGAAACTGGATTTTGTTGTCACCGCTATAGCGGTCACAGCAAAGCAAATTCACGAGTTTTGGGAGTTGAGGACTGCTATAACGGCCGTAAGTGAAGGATTTTATGTTCTGAGGACCGCTAGCGGTCACAAGTGACTCTAGCAGACACGGGAAAAAAGCTAGACCATTATAACTATCATAAACCACTATAGTGGTGTCAGTTTGACAGAACACTACCCAAACAACATTGTTTCACTCTTAGCCCTTATTTTCTTTATAAAACCCTTTCCTTACTTCCTTCCTCCCTCATTTTCTCGAACCAGAACCCTAAACCCCTCCCCCAAGTAGATTTCTCTCTTCCTCTCTCAAATCTAGCTCCCCCAAATCATTAAGCTATGTGTTTGTTAATAGATTTTGTCTCATTTCTTCCCATTCTTTCACATTTTATGATTTTGGTTGTTGTTATTCTCCATTGTTATCAAGTGAGGGTATTCCCCCAATGTTGTTAGAGTTAATTTAGAGTAATCTAGAAGTACTCATAGATCTTTTATGAGTTTTACGGTTATAATGGTAGATATTGGTACCAAACCTCCTCCTCGGAGTTTTATCAGAGTTGTTTTCTTTTGTTTTGCCCCCTCCACGTGAGTGGGTTCTATCCTGTGACATTTATTTTGATCATTAGAGCTATTTTCTTCACAATCGTAGTATTATTGCATGATTTTAGAGACAATCCTAAAGAGATTATAAATTATTATTAGTTTTGTTAAGTTATGAGATTTCAATTTTCAAAGGAGCATGAACTATCTATTTTAAGTGACTTATGAGACCATTTGTAGCTAAAATGAATAAAGTGCTAGATTATGAATGTGAACTTATTTAGAGAATTATGAATTACTACAATGATTGCAAGAGTATAGCTTATGTATATGATAGAGCTTTAAAAGCAGAGAAAAGCTTAGCACAGTGTTTTATGAAAAATAAATTTATATAGCAAAGTATGATCTAGCTTTTGAAAGCTTATGTATTTATGATTTTAGAGTTCCGGTGATTTAAACCTCTTTACTTTGAAGTGTGATATTGAGTTATCTAGTATATGAAAAGCATAGTGGTTGAGATGTGAATTAAAAGTTTAATCAATAGATTTCGAAGTAAGAATCTTCATAGGACTCCTAACAGCTGGCAGCTACATAATTTATGAAGGCTTGAAATCAAAAGGTCAATGAAAGGTGATTTTTTGGACATGATTTCACAGCCACCATTATGCTAAGGTATAATACCTGGTGTACACGTATTAGTAGACAAGTTCTGTACAGCCTCAAGGTCCCCCGGGACCCACCCATGTTGCCGGATCCGAGATTTGGCTAAGTCTGGAGCCTACACCTCCTTAGAAGGCTATATAATAAAGCAAGATTTTTGGGATCAAAAGTCTCAGTAATTGCCCTCCAAAGGAAAATAAGTTGAAAAGTGATTTTTAATAAATTTTAGACAACCTATATACGTTTCGTTTTTAGCCCACAAGGTTGGAAAATCATAAGAATTCCCGAATTTGAACTATAACTCAAAAATTGGATTTTGATTAGTTGGGGTTTTAATTTTTTTTATATATTTTATTTGAATCCAAATAAGGGGTACTTCCTTATTTACATTTATATTTTAAAGTTAATGTACATTAACTTAAAATTAAGAAATGTAAATAATATTGTTGGGTGCTATTGCTACATAATTCTGCAGAACAGCCTCACTACAGCGAGCAGATAGGCCACGAGGCTTGCTACAACGAGATATATTCACTGCAACGAGTTGTTGTTTCTCACTGCAGCGAGAGTGTCTGATGTCAGGACAGTGAAAAACAACATAGTTTTGATAAATGAGACACCCACCCTTTTAAAACCCTTCAAGCCACAGGTTCTCGTTCCAGAACCGAGGAAACCCTTCCTCCAAACCCCCAACTCCCTCTTTCTCTCAATCTCACTCCAATTCATCATCCCTAATCATCAAGGTAAGTATATGTTGGTAGATTTTATCTCTGTTCTTCCCATTCTTCCATGTTCTTAGTATAGGATGTTATTTTCTCTCATTGTTGTCAAGTGGGGGTGCTCCCCCAATGTTGTTAGAGTTGTGTTAGACTAATCTAGAAATACCCATATAATATTCATGAGTTTAATGGTTGAAATGGTAGACATTGGTGCTATCCCTCTTCCTCGGAGCTTTACCGGAGTTGTTCCTTCTTGTTCTCCCTCTTCAGGTGAGTGAGTTATATCCTGTGACCTTTATTTTGGTGATTAGAGCTATTTTCTTCACAATTGTGGTATTATTGTGTGATTTTAGAGACGATTCTATAGAGATTATAAATTATTATTAGTTTTATTAAGTTATGAGATCTCGATTTTCAAAGAAGCATGAACTATTTGTTTTAAGAGATTCATGGGACCAATTTGTAGCTAAAATGATTTTCAATAATAAGCTAAACTAAGAATTTGAGTTTGTTTAAAGAATTATGAATTATTAAAATGATTGCAAGAGTAGAGCTTAGGTACATGATAGAGCTTTAAACGCAGAAAAGAACTTAGCACAGTGTTTTATGGAAAATAAACTTATATAGCGAAATATGATCTAGCTTTTGAAAGCCTATGTATTTATGATTTTAGAGTTCTTATGATTTAAACCTCGTTACTTCGAAGTGTGATATTGACTTTTCTAGTTTATGAAAAACATAGCGGTTGAGATGTGAATTAAAAGTTTAATCAAAAGATTTCAGAGCAAGAATCTTCATAGGACTCCTAACAGCTGGCGGCTACATAATCTGTGAAGGCTTGAAATCACAAGGTCTATGAAGGTCGATCTTTTGAACATGATTTCACAACCACCGTCGTACTAAGGTCAGATTGCTAGAGTTTCATGGATTTAGAACTCTTAGAGTATTATGAGTTTATTGTTAATTTTAATAGTGTTAAATGGCCATAAAGGCTATAGCATTAATAGCAGTCATGAAGGTAACAACATTAGACAACCATGGAAGCAATAGCATTAATAACAACCACGGAGGCAATAATATTAGACGGCCATAGAGGCAATAGCATTAATAACACCCACAGATGCAACAGCGTTAAACGGCCATGGAGGCAACAACATTAATAACAACCATGGAGGCAACAACATTAGACAGCTATGGAGGCAATATTAGATAAACAGCCATGGATGCAAGCCCCTTGTTAATGGCCATGGAGGCATAACTTCTAGATAACACAACAAAACGAGACCTAGCGAGGTGCCCAAAGAGTACAGGGATATTTATAGATAGTTATTATTATTATTATTATTATGTATGTTTATCAAGTTCAGAATATTATTGACTATGACACAGAGGAGTTTAGAGCCTTGTTTTATATATATATATATATATATAGGATTGGTAGAAAAATTTTTAGAATTCATTTTATTATTGTTATCATTATTATGTTTGCACAATATAGTTGTTGTCCCATGAAATGGTTTACGGGTGAGAATTCACTCACTGAATTTTAGATGAAACTCACCCTTCTCCCCTTTTCCATTACAAGTATAGTAGTTGTTGTGGGTTCCTCTCTTCATCATCCATCCCCACAGTATAGATATTCTTGTTGGTGAGCTTCACTTTGGAGCGAAGTATTCCTTTTGGTTTTTTTGTATAGTGATAGAGTGCTCTAGTATATATTGCGGGTAGAGTCCAGCACCATAGAGATACTTGCATTGATTTATGATGATTAATTTGTCTTTATATGATGATAGTTTTATGGATATTTTTATAGAGAGTAACTCATATATTTTGTATCATAGAGACAGATTTAGAGTTTGATTATAATATGTTATTGATGAAGAACATGATTTCAAAAGAGGTAAATATTTATTAGAGATTAAATGATATTTTATAAATGAAAATTATTATTAGTAAATTATGCAAATAGAGAGATTCAGAGCTCACAAGACTTACGTGGGGATAGGATTCCTCACGTACCGGTCACGTTCCTAAGTCGGGTCGTGACATAAGGTCAGAGCTCTCATAGCATTATAAGCTTATTGTAAATTTATTAGCGTTAAATGGTCACAGAGGCAATAGTATTAATAATAGCCATTGAGGCAATAGTGTTAAACAGCCATGGAGGCAACAGTGTTAAATGGGGATAGAGGCAATAGCATTAGATAGTCATGGAGGCAATATTAAATATATAGACATGGAGGTAAACCCCTTATTAACAGCCATGGAGGCATAACTTCTAGAGAATACAGCAAAACAGGACCTAGTGAAGTGCCCATAGAGAGCAGAGATATTTATAGATAGTTGTTATTATTATTATTATGATGTATGTTTGTCAAGTTTGAAATATTATTGACTATGACTCAGAGAAGTTTAGAGCCTTGTTTTATAGATTTATATATGGGATTGCTAGAAAAAGTTTTGGAATTCGTTTTACTATTGTTATTATTATGACCTTTACATAATTTGGTTGTTGTCCCATAAAAGGGGTTACGAGTGAGAATTCACTTACTGAGTTTTAGATGAAACTCACCTCTCTCCCTTTTTCCATTACAGGTATAGTAGTTGCTGTGAGTTCCTCTTTTCATCTTCTATCCCCATAGTAAAGATATTATTGTTGGTGAGTTTCACTTTGGAGTGAAGTATTCCTTTTGTTTGTATTGTATAATGATAGAGTGCTCTATTATGCATTGCGGATAGGGTCCCGGACCATAAAGACAATTCGCATGTTTTGTATTTAACGATATATGTTAATTTAAAATTTTAAGAGCAGAAGATTTATATTAGAGATTGATTACTACGTGAGAAATGGATTTATGTTTTAAATTTGTTTTTATGAATAAAAATATGCATATAGTATGGCGCAATAATCATGAAGCTTACATAGGGATAAGATCCCTCACATGCCAGTCATGATCCAAGTCGAGTTGTGAAAGAAATAATCAGCTGGTTTTCATTTCTTATTTGTATGAACTAGGGGAATGGAATCAGAATCAAACTCATGTTATATGGGATACACGATAGCAAATAAATTGCTATTTTAGGGCCTCGATCACATCGGTTGTTTATCTTGACATCTATATTGTGAAGCACAAAACACGATATAACACAGACACAAGGGATATACTAAAGTTAAAAAATTATAGAACACAGATATAACATAGATATAAGTAAAAATTTAATGAAAATAATATATTATTCAAAATATCATTTATATAACTTTCACTTATATTTTATTTTCTAATAAACTCAAAAGGTAATGTATTATTTTCTTTTCATAACATTGTTTATAGAGAGTGGCTATTGACACTCCTAAATGTCTAATGACGCTCTCACTATCAATAATTTTTAGTTGATTAGTCTAGAATAGCCTTCTTCTAATGTTTTAATTTGTCCATTATTAATCATTTTTTTTGTTTTCAAAACTAATTGAATCTTAATTATTTATTATCACTCTTTATTTATTATTTTCATTTGTGATATTTATAAATACATTTAATTAAAGTTTATTTGATATTTTAAATTTATGTTTAAGAATATTATTAATTAATACTAAATATAGAAATTAACTGTAAATAAACTTTTAGCATAACATAAAAAATTCCTAACTTAAATCTAATGTTTAACTTAAATTAAATAAAATAGTGAAATAAAATTTAAATAACTTGAAAATTTAACCAAATATAACCTATAAAACTTTTTTAAGAAATATTTTTGAAAAAAATAATGCATAACCAATCTGAATTTAAATATTGTAATTTTGTTAAAAAAAATAAATTGTCAAAATTCTTAAAGTGATATTTGGTACCACAACACTGATATATAATAGTAAAAATTATGATTAAGTTGATTAGAATACACACCAGACAATATGTAACATCCCTTTTATATATATATATATATTGTATACATTATTTTTCTTGTATAAAAATTATACACCTTAATTATTAATACTTAACATATTATTACCTATTACCTATTACTCTTAATACATTTTATTCTTAACTTAGTATAATATATATATATATATATATAAAAGAATAGTAGGGGGCGGCGCACATAGGCACCGCCACTCACCCACAACATTTCAGCCACAAAAATGAATTCTGTTGGCTGTGTCTTCCTATATATATACGTGAGTATGTGTGTGTGTAAAACAAGGAAAAGAAAGAAAAAGAAGAGAGTGACAGAGAAAGAGAGTGACGGGGAGGAAGAGAGAGGAGAGATAAAGGAAGAGAGAAGAAAGAGAAAGATAGCAAGGATAAAGCTCAACTAGTCCACATAATCTCCATATGTCAGTCAAATTTAAGGTAGTAATGAATTTATTTATGTAAAATAAAACCATGGTTACAATTATTATTACTATTACTCATTTTATATATTGTCATTTTACATTACAGATACTCATTGTTATTTATTATTGTTATTCTTTTATAATTATGGATTTGAATATTGGTTAAAATAATATTAATAAAATTCCCTTCTCTCTTTACCGGTCCCGTCGGTTTACCACGCTCCGGTTTCTTTTAATATTTAATTATAAATGTTCCCTTCTCTCCTTACCGGTCCCCGCTTGCTCATGCGCCCTGGTTTCTTTTTATCACTAAAATATAAATATTCTCTTCTCTCCCCATCGGTCCAGTGCGGACTACCGCCGCTCCGATTTCTTTATTTATTTTGATGTTTCTTTATATTTATGCGAATTGTTATTTAATTCAAGTAAGTTAAATATTCCTTTTTATTTATGTTGCTATCTGTTCCATTTTGAAATTTATTATATTATTTATATGATATTATATTAATTTGAATTGTCGATATTTATAATTCAATTGGCAACTCTATGGGTTAATACATTTTATTAAGTCATTAATTTATTTGGTTCAATTTATTTATGCATGAATTAATAAATGTTATGCATTGATGTTTTACTATTTAAATTAATTTAAGAGCTCTTATTATAGATTAATTGTATGATTTCCTTATTATGAAATTATGAGCAATAACTATTAAATTAATATGATTTGCCACTAACCACAGATAAGGCAGAGGGATACACATAAGATCCTTTCATATTACCTGCCTTGGTTAGAATGACTAAGAGTTTTGCTTTGTCGTCACGATGAAAGAACAATACGAAAGAATGAGAATTCCCTAAGATAAGGCCTTCAAGTATGTGTGAGACAAGCAAACAGATGAAAGAGAAAATTAAAGTAAAGAAATCATAAACTTGATAAGATATGTATGACATGTTCTACATGGCATATCTTAATTGATTATGTTCATATAATGTTATTGTAACCATGTGTACTTTCCATGCAGACACGGCTGAAATCAACTGTGATATCCCAAATAAAGAAATTATAATTATTATGAATTATTATTATTATTAAGTGTACCTAGCATTATTATTATTTAACATTATAATCACTAAGTGTAGCTAGCATTATAATTATTATTATTAAGTGTACCTAGCATTATTATTATTTAACATTATTATTACTAAGTGTAGCTAGCATTAGCATTATTATTATTAAGTGCACCTACCATTATTATTATTTAACATTATAATTACTAAGTGTAGCTAGCAATATAATTATTATTACTAAGTGTAGTTAGCATTATTATTATTTAACATTATAATTACTAAGTGTAGTAAGCATTATTAATATTTATTATTATTATTATTAATTGTAGACAAATAGCACTAATATTATTTATGATTATTATATTTGTGTATAAATATATGAGTATAGGAGTGTGTATGTGTAAGAAATGTTTAGTTTCATTTTGCTAAGTTTTGCTTAGACCTCCTCTAAGTCACACCTCCTCTAAACCAAACCTCTTCTTGGCCAAACTCATCTCTTGTCAAGCTCAGGATCTTCATGACCGAGCTTCAGTGAGCCTAGCTAATCCTCTCTTGGGACGTTGTGATGCTCCTTTCTTTTAATCTGTGAGATTGATTATTTGTACCATTCCAATACTTCAAAGTAAAGTTATTAGTAGAAACACACTCACAACTACCAACGGTGAGTGGGTTTAAACTCATAATCATACTTTTGGTCATTATTAATATTTTTCCATATTATATAAATTATTTGTGAAATTTTAGAATGATTTATGTCAAGAGAATATATTGCTATAATTATGCCTGTTTTAGAAATATTATTACTTTTACAGTTATCATGAAAACCTTATTTTAGAAAAACTCGTGGGACCATAATTGATACCTTGCGTGTTATAGAATATCTTTTTCCTAGTTTATGAAATTGTGAGACCTCAGTTTAATGTTTACAGTAGAAATATTGATTATCATATTTTCAGACTATGTATTTCCTATGAAGATTTTAGAATATTAGATATGATTTATTGAAAGTGTTGAATAAAGTATAATTCATAACAATTGTCAGATACATATTCTATTGATTACTGAAATCACTATGTCTACAAGCTGGTGATCCCTTGGGCATGATTTTAGAATCTCAGTTATGCTACAGTCAAATTATTAGAATTATATGAATTCAGAGCTTTTATATTTATTTGGTTTATGAACAAATTATTTTATATTAATTAGTGAGAAACAGATCAGCGAGTTAATGGCTATAGGATTGATAGTTAACCTTGGTACCAAGTGGTCCGCTAGAGGACTAGCTCACCCACAATAAGAAACCTAGTGAGGTGTCCATTTATGGGACCTAGTTAGGTGCCCATCAGATTAGCCATTGGTTCAGATTTAGCTATTCAACTAAGATAATTATGTACAGAATAATTCATGTTTCTCTACTAGTTATTGCCATAGATTCAGTTAATTTATATGTAATTATATATGTAATATATTTCACATCAGTTGCATGTATATGTTATGTATTTTGTTATTGTCCCGTGTGGGTTGTGAGTGAAGGCTCGCTCACTGAGTTTTGATGAACTCACCTCTCTCTTTTCCTTTCCCTACAGATACAGCTACAGTTTCAGTTGTACCACAGGATCCTCAGTAGTTGTGCTACAGTTTACTTGGTGAGCTTCGCTTTGGAGTGGAGCTTATTGTCAATTATGTCAGTCTAGTAGTGCTCCAATAAATTGTGTAGGCAGGATCCTCGGACATGCATAATATATTTTCAGAATTTCTGTTAATTGTTTTGTTATGTTTGGCTTTGGCCTAGAATATGGATTTTATGCAATTTATGTTCAGAATTTATGTTTTGAGAACAATTTCATATTATTGAAGTTTTAGTTGAACTTGAGATATTTTGAATAAATTTGGATTATTTATATTAGTCAGTTGCATTACCAGAGGCTTCCGTGGGGATCCAAATCCTCACGTGCCGGTTACACTCCATAGGTGGGTCGTGACACCAACCATAGTTTAAATGTTTTAAAACTATTCATTTTCTACTGAGAATTTTCTTAAATTCTCATTTTTCTTTATTTTATTTCTGGTGGTTTCAGATTAGCCAAGTAGCATCGAATGGAAGGCAGCTGTTATAAGTTTATGGACTTGTGTTTAATAAATGTGTGTGATTGTATGTTGTAATTTTTAGAAATATTCAGTTTATACCTAATGACACTAAGTTGTCATGCTAGAATCTTATGTTTGTAATCTTTTACTTAATGTAACTCGTTGTGCTTCATGTATAAAACTACATAATTAGTTTATGTCTAAACGGATATTACACAATATCAAATATATTTACACTTCTAATGCCTATTCTCACTTCCACTGTCAATAATTTTTAGTTGAATGTTTAAACTAATATTTAAACATTTTAGTTCAAGAAAATAACATATAATTGAATATTAGTTTTTTTATACGTATAAATTAAATTCTTTAAATTTTTATTTGTTTATAAGAAAATCTTGAAAATGATAAACTATATTTTTGGTACATGGAAATGGTAAAATATTATTACAATAAAATGTCGGCTTGGTGCAAACTTACAATAGAAAATATTAATATTCATTAAGAGTGGCACCACACACATTGCTAGGGTGCCAAATATCACTTTAAGAATTTTGATAAATTTTTTTTTATAGAATTGTAATATTTAAATTAAGATTGGTTATCCATTATTTATTTCATAAATATGTCTTGGAAAAAGTTTTATATTTTATATTTGATTAAATTTTCAAGTTATTTAAATTTTATATCACTGTGTCTATTTAATTCAAGTTAAATGTTAGATTTAAGTTAGGAATTTTTATGTTATGCTAAAAGTTTACTTAGAGTTAATTTCTATGTTTTGTATTAATTAATAATCTTCTTAAATATAAATTTAAAATATCATAGTAGTAATATATTGTAAATATAAAATAAATTTTAATTAAATATATTTAAAAATATCACAAGTGAAAATAATAAATAATTGAGATTCAATTAGTTTTGAAAACAAAAAAAATCATGATTGATAATGGACAAATTAAAAAGATAAGAAGAAGGGCATTCCAGACCAATTAACTAAAAATTGTTAATAATGTGAGTGACATTAGACATTTAGGAGTGGCAATAATCTCTCTGTTGTTTATATTGTATTTTTCTATGTTAGAGTAAGAAAAAATTATATATTAAATTAAATATATATAAGTTTGTGTTATTGGTATGTCATGCAAAATTCGATAAGGATACGTGTCTGACACTTAAACACCACCCCTAGTTAAATTTTCCGTGCTTCATGGATAATTTATTATAGCTTCTTTTGGACTTGCCCGTGTTTACACAAAAGAACAAAACTAGCCAAATTCAAGTTTAGGTTTTAAAAAACAGGGCCTAGAAGAGAGCTTATATTGAATGAAAGCTCGATAGTAGAAATTAAGAAGAAAAAAGTATGGTATTAATATTCAAGATAGTTAATTTTTTCCTTTTATTTAAGGATTTAAATTTTTCTCTTAAGAAATTAGGCTTTGTGAATAATTATAACCTCTCATTTTCCTTGAATTTTTAATATACTAGCTGGTGTGTCAATTAATAAATAAAACAAAACAAATATATTTTTTTTATTTCAAGCGCATATAAGTTTTTTTCCAATTAAAATGATTCATGCTGTAAAGTTTTTCTTGTGCTTAGAAGTGGAAGTAGGACAGGCCGCTTGTTGGGGGGGCCTTTGGCCTCATTTATATTCGACTTACCTTGGTCTAACCTATCTAATAAACAGGCGAGGCTTAGGCTTTTTAAAAAGTGATTTTAGCCAATCAAGCTATGTTTCAAGTAATAAAAATAGTCTATTAAATCCAATAAGCGTAGTTATGTCTGAATTTAATGCTAAATATCATTTCATCGTATCTAGCATAAATTGCAACCGATACCAGATGATGGGGTCAACAACTGCATGTTGAATGTATTCATTCAATTGTTTCTGAGGAGAAAACATTTCTTATATATTACCAGAAGTGATAACAGTGCTATCATGTCATCAAATAACGAAGCTCCATAAATTGATATTGCTTCCCCCTTTAAAATAAAATCACGTACAAACAGTAGACTGTTTGTTTTGAGTACATGTTTATGCATCTCACTCAGAGATTGAGGACGGCTCTGGAGGACAGAAAATCAATAAAACCAGCATGTGATGGGATAAAATGTTACTGAAGACCATAAACAAGCAAAGCTCCAACTGCACCTATACCAGCCACAAGCCCAATGATAACTCCAATAGGTGGCAAGCCCCCGCCGATAGGCTTTCCGGTGTTAACATCATATCGAGCAAACCTCTTCTTAGGCGCTTGACATTGAGGGCAGCTGTATATGTCCGGCTACGAAGGCAGAATCAGAAAAAAAAATCAGCATGTTGATAAAGCCAACTTTAACTACTATAGTCTATCAAGAACATTAAGGGTCTGTTTGCTTTACTGTTTCTAGTTTTCAGTTTTCAATTTTTGTGAAGGAAAAACTGGAAACAGCAAAGCAAACAAGCCCTAAGTCTCCTTGCACACGTTTTGAAATAAAGACATGGATCTCTTCTTGGTTCAAGATTTGAAACAAAGATCTGATGGCTATCAAGCAATAAACGAGTAGAATGGCAAGTCGTCAAGCGTGAAACGCAGTAACTAACACAGAATGATATAAGTTGCTAATCTATCAAGCAAATGATGTGCCGCCCTAACCTGCTCATCAAATGGTTTCTGTAAGGTGTATATGTATCCACAATCAAGGCAAACGTGAGTAGCCCTAGCCTGCATGGTAATGCACATCATTAACTAAAGATTAATATCATCTTGAGCCTGGAAGATGTATAAATATAAGGAAGCAATCAGGTATGTCGGAATGCAAGTAACTCCAAAATGATTCTTGCCTTTTGAGTCTCAGTCAGTTTTCTTCCAAAGCGAGGAGGAGCCGGTCGCTTCTGGAGCCTTTTAACATCTACATCAGCACCTCTTTATAACAAGAACAAGAAGACATTTTAAGGTGTTGAGTAAGTACAGAACAAACAACATGATTACTTGAACATTAAAGAGTTTCCCCTGCACAATTTATGTCGTTCAAACAAACTGATGAACTGATCAAGCGCTACAACAATTTTCATGGAGAACAATTCATTGAATTGCATACTGAACTTAGTGACAGTCAGAGAGCTGCTTTCATTATTGGCTCAAAAAAGTTAGTTGTTTACCAGATACCATGCAGACCAGTGAGGTAGTGGTAATTTCCTAATTATTAATGATTTAATTTTACTCTCCTATATGCAAAGATAGTGTCTAATTTAGTTATCTTATCCTTAACATTGATTTAGGCAACAGACTAATCTATTATAACAATCAAACTTCAACAGCATAAAAGTTAAATTATAATATAAACTGTCCATTAGACCAACCAATGTCAGCAACAAATCTACTGGAGAAATGATGGAAATAGGAAATTGGAACAAGGCTCAAATCAAAAGCAAAAGGCAGGAAAGGAAATTTCGAGAACCTGCTGACAACAAAGTAGACAGAGTCTGGCTTAGCTTGGATTGCGGTTTTGGTGAATCCAAGCTTATCAGCTGGCCACAATTCATCCCCAAAGAAACTGCTAGTGTAAAGGACTTGGTCCCCTACTTTCAACCCTGCTCTTGCTGCATTCCCACCACCCTCAATACCCTAAACAAGGATAACTAACAAGTAAACAACCCTCATTCAACAACAGTGTCAGTAACTAAGAGATTGAAATAAAAGTATGGATAAGACACTAACGGTGATGACAACACCGCCACCAGACTTTTGGCCCAAGGTGAGGCCAAGTGGCTTGTCGACCTCCGCCTCAATTGTCTTTGCGGCCCCAGCAGTCCTTGCTGTGATCTCAAGTCTCCTTCTTCCGGCAAATGCAATGGAGGAACCGCTCTTGCTCTCACCAAAGAAGCAATCTGAGACACCCCTTTTGGCTTCATGGAGTGAGAGGCCTTGTAAAGATGTTTTCTGCAAGAGAGAGCACAACACAACAAAGTAAAGACTCGTTTCTGATGAATTGTGATTGATAATAACATAATTACTATGTATGATGTAACGAGCAAAGAATAGTGCCTGGCATTGAGGAGGAGGGGTGAGTAGTGTCTTGGAGGTTGTGAGGTGAGAGCTTTTGATGGAGAGGTTGCTGGTGGTGGTGGTGGTGGTGAAGGTGGCAGAGCCTGCTACCACTGCTGCTGACATGGCTTTGTGGATAGGAAGGAGAAATTCACAACCAAACGATGTGCAGTGCTCTGTGGTGATCGGTTTGTGGCCTTCTGCAGAGAAAAATACACTTTGTTTTTATTTTTATTTTTTGCAATATTGATAATATTCGATTGGTGGTGGAGATGAAGACACCGAAGAACCTCACCGCATGGTTTTGAGCCATTGAAATCGTCAGTCCTGTGTGTGAGTGTGGCTGTTGATGGAACTCCAACACACATAAGCCCATCAAGGCATCAACAGTGTTAATGATGCCTAGCCCCAACTAATTTCCTCTTTTGTCATGGATTAGTCCTTATGAGAATTGAATTCTGTGGTTATTATTATTATTTTTTTTTATCGAAATCGGAGTATCCATTGTCGTTATTGGTAACTAATTCCCCTCATCATGGGAAATTTTCTTCAAGAAACTACTTGGAAACGATCTCCATTCTAGGCATGGATCGAATCCTGATCATACATGGTTAAGGGATAAAGTGAACTACCACCACACCACACCTCATGGTTACATTTGTGGTATTTATCATTTATGCACACTCTGTTTAGAAAATCATATATTAATGTATAAGTTTATATTTTTTATACACTTACACTTTTAGTTCTAGTGAATAAATTGAATTTCTTTTTTTCTTTAGTAGATATTAAATAAATTGAATTTCTAAATACTAATATATTATTCTCCAATAATTAGATGGACTGAAAAAAAATTGTGTCAGTATCAAATGCTGTAAAATTGTCTCTAATTTTGAACACAATGTCAACCTATTCCACATTAAGATTTTCTTTTTCAACTGGAAAAAAAAAAAAGAAGCAAACTCTTGAAGTGATCCTTGATAAAAATAGTATTGGATGAATTCATCCTGAAAAATGAAAAATTCAACCTTAAGCATTATAAAAATTGTTGAGATTGGTCCTTTGAAAACATTAATATGTTCGATGAAAACAAAATCTCTCAACAATTAAACCGTCTAAAAAAATGATGAATTTGCACACACTTTTAATTGCAAGAATCATACTGAGATTTTTATTTATCATGGATGAATTTTTTTGACACATAATTTTTTTTTTTCAGGAAGCATTTTTAAGTTGACTGAAAAAAAAGAAGAAAAAGAAAAAAAAGAGGCACTTGTTGTAAATAGATTGAAAACAGGCCCTTTATTGAAAATAAAACAGAAATAGGCCCCATGAAGCAAATAGCTTCAAATGGGTCTTTCATTGGTTAAATAGGTGGAGTTGAGAAGGGGCACAGTGATAGATCGCCGTTCAGTTGAAGTTCAGCTGTTCCTTGCTTGGGGAAGAAGTTGGAGAGCGAAGACGAGAAAGAAAGAAAGAGCAAGAACGATGGAAGAATTGCCAAAGAGCATAGCACACCAAATCGGAGGGGTCCAAAACGATGCGCTTCGATTCGGACTCCAAGGGGTCAAGAGCGATATCGTTGGTTCTCACCCTCTTCAATCTGCCCAGGAATCTGTAATCACTTCCTCTCAACTCTCTATGCTTTGTCTTTGCTTTGGGGTTTCTCAATTTTTTTTTTGTATTTCAAGTTTCAAGTTTGAATCTTTTTGGGCACTGCTTCACCAGTTAGTTATTTACCCCTTTCATTAGGGCTCCCTTTGATTGAAAACAATCAGTAAAAGCTTTTTCCTTTGCAAGTTTTTGCTGGCTTTGAAGAAATTAAAATTTATTGTTAGTATTATTGAAGCTGGTGTTTTTACTCAAATTCAGGTTTTCTTCTGATCCCACTCTTCAATTGTTTTGCTTTTTTCTTTTTTTGGTTTTATTTTCAGGCAAGCAAGATAAATGAGGTGATGAAGAGGCAATGTATGGTCAATTTGTATGGAACTGCTTTTCCACTGAAGATGGACCTTGACAGGCAAATCCTATCACGGTATTGTTCAGTTCTTTTTTCTGAAACACCCTTTTGTGTTTGGAATTAATTACCTAGTTTCTGCCTCAATGTTTTGAATCTGTTGCTGTGACATTGGGATTGTGCATGGATTTCTAGTCTTGTTCTGAACCTAGCTGACTTTGTATATTAGAAATTTGAGGCACAAACTTAGATATACGACTGATCATAGGATATAGAGCAATGGCAGAGAGAGAGATATATGCGCTAAGTTGCCACCCTGACTGAGTGGGTGGCCAGAATTTAGATTTTTGGTAGATGATGTCTTGGAACATGAAAGTACTCATACTATCTGAAAATGTACTGCGTTCTGGTTCTGTTTCCGTTGTGTATGATTGGCATAAGGATTGTTTTATGGCTTTTCCCTCATGTTAATTCTTGGCCCATTTGCTTGAAACATTGGATCTTTTTTTATACAAGATCTCTTCAGAGCATGAAAATAACCACCTAAGTTTTCCAGTGGGAACGATTCAAACAACCCCAATCTACCCATATAAAAGCTCAGTTCTACCAGATGACATGTTTCAATGCATTTAATAGGACAGGTTAAGTAAGGTCTATTGTGTCGTCTGATCCATGTAGCCAATGCCACCTAGTGGGATATGGTTTAGCTTCTTGTTGTTGTTGTAAGTAAGGTCTATTGTATATTTAGGCTGCCATAGATCTCCATAGAGACCAACTTGACTGCCTGAGTTTTAATCCTAGTTCCTGCCGTTTAATGAAGTGATCTTGGATCCGAGGAAATGAGGCATCAAAAAATTAATAGAAATCAACAAGAAGGGCATAATTACATAGAAGTCAGTAGAAAGGGATTTTATTGGCTTCTTTCATGCTATGCTTTTGTATAGCCTTGGCTGTGTATCTTTGTTGTTTTGTTTGTGCCCTGGTACATTTGGTACCCTTCTTCTTATGCTGTATATTATGTTGGTGGATCTATTTTGATGATTCGTCTGGTTATAGAGGACATATAATGCTCCTGTTCTGTGTAGATTCCAGAGGCCTCCAGGAGTAATTCCTTCTTCCATGCTGGGTTTGGAGGCTTATTCAGGAAGTCTTGATGACTTTGGTTTTGAGGATTATCTAAATGGTAATGACAATTAGCCTTTGTACTATTGTTTTTGCTGTTGCTGTTTTTTTTTTTTTTTTTTTTTCAGTTTCATTCATTACCAACTTATGTCTGTACTTTTTGCCCCATCTAATTTTCATTAATGTTGTGTGCAGACCCTCGTGAATCAGAGACCCTGCGGCCATTGGACATGCATCATGGGTTGGAAGTTCGCCTTGGTCTTTCCAAGGGGCCAGTTTGCCCTACTTTTATGTAACAGAAGCATTTTGTTATTAAAGGGCCCAAAGAACTTGCATGTTTGTTGTTACCTAGTACTTCCCTATGTTAAGGATGCTATCAATGTTATATTTGGTTAAACATTGCATGTCTTTCCAAGTGAAACAGGTTTTGTAATTTGGAATTTTATAATTTTATGCATTTGAGTTGGGCATTTGTTGTTACATTCAGCATGTCTCCGACTCATCAGATGTTCCCCATGTCCAAGCTTAGTACCTTACTGCATGTTAGCGTGGATTGTCTCTACACATGCGAAAGTGATATGAAATTTTTATGAGATAATCTATCTCCATGGATTGAGTGCAAGGTGTTGGTTTTTGGGTCTGTGTCCAGTTTAAGCTCCATTGCAGCTTAATGACATAGCATTTTTCCTGTTGTCTTGGATTGGGATTGTGTCCTTTAGTGTGTATGAAAATTTTACTTTATAATGACTACATCCTTGAAAAAAAAATAATAATAAGAATCTTCCTAAATCTGCTCATATTAGGGAGTAGAAAAGAATAAAATCCTTGCAAACCGTCCAGTGTATGTGTCAATCTATAGTAAAGGAGAAACTAGATAATTAGCGTCGTAGTAGTGTTGTCGTAAGAGATTCATCAACTTTCTGCTTGTACTCATAATGTCTCTGACCTCTCCTTGGACAGAATACATAGTTGCATATTTACTTTTATTTCAATTTAGGGAGATGCGATTAAATAAATCATCTTGTAAATCTATTTTGTTTAAAATTGAAGAGAAGGACTAAAGGAAGCAGTGGACTCGAACGATGACTTTCAAGGAACCAACACGTTTGATCTTGGACGGGTATTTAAGGTCAGTTAGTCTTAAATTCTTCTTGTTGGAGGAAAACAAGAATTTGATTTTTAGAGACTTTTGTTATAAAAAATATCCTGAAAAGTCAGGTTTTTTATTTTAATTTTTATACATTAATAGTGTAAAAAAATTTTACATAGTTATTCAGTCATATATTATTATATCAGCAAATGTGGTTAAGTCTCATTCCCACTATTTAAAACAATTAATACCCTAATTGGTCCATCAGTGGTATACGAGGGAATTAATGATTTTATGTTAGACAATTCCTCAATATCCTGCTCATTTAGAACAAAACATTTTTTCTGTGTGGTGAAAAAAAAAAAGAAAAGAAAAAGACTTACTATTTCACCAATTGAGTCACAAATATCTAATATATTGATAGCCAACAATCTTTTGCAAAGCGGTGATGAAGGGTATAATTTGTACAAAATCTTTCCATTTTTCAATTTGATTCGATCTATTCATTGTAGAGCTATTTACTCTATCATAACCATTTCTGGAACACCTCTAACAAAGGGATAAATAGTCAATTTTAAAAGAACTTATTATCAACCTCTTTCGAATATGAATTATCTTATTCAGAATGGAAGAACTTGCACTAGTATCTCAATTTTAATTCAAATATAGGTTTGATTCACACTCCATTTTCTGAGAAATACTTATCATCTGAATTTGAAAAAAGGAAAAAACAGAGTCCTTGTCTTAAAAAAAAAAAAAAAGCCTTGAAAAAGGCTAGATGCATAAAACCTTTCAACAAATCATACTTTTTCAACTCTTTCTCCAAATGGAATCTATTCTGGACATATATACTATAGTTTCTTATTTTGACAATGTGCAAATATCCAAATTTAATATTTTTAGATATGTTTTCATATGTATTGCCAATACTATGCAGCAATAAAAAATTTATATCCATTTTTCATGATATTATGGATGGATAAAAAATGGCAAATTTTTCAGAAAAAATTGTCTTCCACAATGAAATCTGATAAGTGAGATTTTGAATAAGTGTTTACATAATATTCTTTTATTTGAAGAAATTTTTCATCAAAATTCTTTTGTTGGTGCATCAAAATTAAATTAATTTTTTTTAATTTATCAATGAAAAGAATTTAATACAAAAAAGATCAAGGGAAAAAAATTAGGTATACTTTCGTAAAATAATTTTCAGTTTTCATAATTTTATAAAATAAATAATGAATTTTGAAAATGAAAACTAAAAATTAAATTTTATAGTTTTTATAGTTTTCAATTTTTTTTTAACAAAATTCAGAAGAAAAAAAACATGAAATGAAAGTTGAAAATTGCCTTAAGGTCGTCAATAACACAGCGTCCCTTCTCTAGTTGAACAAATATTTATACGGCTTACTTAATTGTATTTTATGCATTTGAGCATTTGGCTTGTAATGTGTGTTTTTCCATTTGAGTAACTCAAACTAGGCTTGCAATCACAGAATTAAATTTGTCATTGTTGTGAGTTTGGTTTCACGTTTCTTTTTTTTTTTTTTTCAATACAAATATTGTGGATAAACATCTAAATTGGTCTTGATAATTTTATTGATAAATAAATTGGTTATTAATAAAAAAAAATATTAGTATTGAGATCCTCCATAATTGTAAAAATAAGACATTGTAAGTCTCTGACAATTTCATTGATGGATAAATTGATCCCTAATAAAAAATATTAGTGTTGAGATCCCTCATAATTACAAAAATAGGATACTATAAGTCCTTGACATTTTTGTTTTGATAGACAAATTGGTCATTGATTAAAAGAATATTAGTGTTGATGTCTCTCACAATTATAAAAATAGGAACCTATTATGTTATTTTGTAACATGCAATCATTGTGCTCATTTGAAAAAATGATTATAAATTTGTGATATTAGTAACATAGTACTTCGGAATAAATAATGATAAATTATAAGAAATTCAAATCCAAATCATATTACTTTCTTAGAACGATAAGCTGTGGGCCAAATATTTTTTTCTTGATAACGTGTACAGTAAAATATTGAAGTGTTTGCAGGAGAAATTGGCAAAAAATAAAAATAGTATATTTTAGTTGGTATTAATTAGGATTAATAGATGGCATATACATCAATAATTAAAGTTCACACTTGCATTTAACATTTTCCATTCAGAGATCTATATGTCCTATTTTTACAATTGTGAGAAATCTCAACACTAATTTTATATTATTAAGAACTAATTTGTTCATTAACGAAATTGTAATGAATATATAATGTCTTATTTTTATAATTTTTTAATAATTATAAGGGGCTTCAATATTAATTTTTTTTGTTAAGAACTAATTTATCTACCAATGAAATTATCAAGGAAAAATTTAAATATTTACTCCAAATATATTATTTTTTGGATCCTCTAGAGTCATAGTAGTTATAAAGTGAGAAATGAATAATTTATTAACATTTGATTAATAACTACAACACCGAATGCATCTTGTCAAATAATTCAATTTTAACAAATCCCTTATTTTCTAATTTCAGAACTTTCCTCATTTTAGATGTTCAAAATAAAAAAGGGACAAAAGCCCAGCATATCATTATTTTAAATTCCGGTTGAAATCGTCCAAAATGTATAAGCTCATCCTATTGATCGTAGAAATCGATAAATCTTAAATTTAAACATCATCTAGTAATTTTAAATCAAATTTTTAACTTTCCGAGAATATCTCATCTCATCATTTAAACAAAGGCGTTCATGCGATGTCCTTTTCCCCTCGGGTGGGTTGTTAACTAAATATACATGTTGATGAGGTTGATTATATATTTGTAACCACGCTACATTGATTTGCTGGAATAATTATTAACAGGTTACGTGACAATTAAGAAACACGAGGCAGTTCGATTTGAGTTTTTAATTTTTATTTTTAAATTTTATGAAAAAAATATTAAAAATTAAAATTTATAATTTTAAAATTTTTAATATTTTCACAAAATCTGAAAAATAATAAAATTAAACGTGAAAACTGAAAACTACTAAATTTCCAATCAAATAACGTGAGATTATCAAGATTACACATCATCGAAAAGAAGGTCACGTCACGTGTATTTAGCCTTATCATATCCTTACTTGCGAAAGCTGCTGAGGACAGGTGTATTAATCTCGTGTTATTCCTTCATTCGAACAAAAATAATTAGGGAGTATTCCCATTTCCCCTTTCTCAATCAGTCAAGGTCAGTCACTGCCCACCCCCACACACACCAACTTTGTACTTTACTAAACCACGCTCACAGGCACACACACAAACACATAAGCAGTGACAGAGACACCTACCGCATCGAGAATCGAGAATGGAGAGAAGGGTTTTGGTGGTGTGCGCCGTTGTGGGCTTCCTGGGGCTATTATCCGCTGCTACTGGTTTCGCTGCTGAGGCTACTAGGATTAAGGTAGCAAAGCAAAGTGCCTTTCTCTCTTTCCCTCTTTCTTTTTTGTGATGAATTCTGTTTCCCTTATTTGGAGTTGATGAATTCTGTGCAGGGTTCTCAAGTTCAGTTTGTTTCTCCCATTCAGTGCGCGTATCCCCGAACTCCAGCGTGGGCTCTTGGTTTGATTTCATCGACGGCTCTCGTGATATCACAGATAGTGTTGAACGTCGCAAACGGGTGTTGCTGTTGCAGAAGGAACACTCGCATCCCTGATTCCAGTTGGAGACTCGCTGTGGCCAGCTTTGTCTTGTCCTGGTGATTTCTCTCTACACTTGTTGATTAAGGTGTTTTCACTTTGCTGGTGTGATTAAACTGAGAGTTAGGATCGTCTCTGCATGTGATTGTGGATCTTACAAAGACGAGGCTCTTAATCTTTTTGCGCTGCATAGATGGACTCTGCTGTGCCATGCATTCACTTCTTTGTAGGATTCTTGGTTCCCATTTGCTGTCCACTGTAGCTTGTTTTTTCATCGTGCTTAGAAGGGAAAATTGAACTTTATTCTTCTCAACTTCCTCAAACGTGCAAATTGATTCTTTGGTTAATTTTTCTATCAATTGTTAATAAAAAATATCACAAATTTAAGAAATTTTAGTGTATTGGGAGGGTCATTTTGCATACAAAAATACACTTTGTATAAAATGTACATTTGTGAAAGTTTCGAGGTACAGTTTACACATCTTTTAAAGTTTAAGTTTATGGCCTATAACCTCTCCCCCCCGGGTGTGCAATTTGTGACTTTGGTTGCAATCTTCTGAAAGAGACATGACAGGCAATAGCACAAAACATGTTCTGATATCATAGATTAGATTCCATGAGAGGGGAATTGAGGTTGAGATATCTGCTATGAAGGAGAGATGTGATTACCATTATAGTACAAACACTATTATATATGAATGACATGGCCAATTTAACTTGAGTATTAATGATGTATCTTGTTTGTGCACTGTGTTTATGCTAGCAATTGTTTTTATAGAGTGAAAATCAACAGTAAGCAAGTCAATGGCATGGATCAAGAGATTTTGTGTTGATAATCATGTCAATTAGCACAAAAAATTTACGTACATAACAATACAAGTTCTTCTAAAACATAATTTGTCTAGTTATAGTGCCGGTATTTTGATTATCTAGTGAAGTTATTGTTACTAATCCTGCTAAGTATTTTGTGAGGGATTTTTACCCGAATAAAATAAAAAAAAACAATAATTACGCGAATAAACTGAAAAGACATTAATTACCAAAATGAACCGTTGTGGGTAGAAAGATGATGATGGCTTCATGCGATTCATTAACAACATGAATACGCATGGGACTCAAACGTATTCATGTTGTTAATGAATACGCATGAAGTTCTCAGATTCATGTTGTTAATGAATATGCATGAAGCCCATGTGTATTCTACACGCCTCAAGCACATTCACTATTTATTTTCTCAGTTTCTCACCATCTTTCTGTTATCATGGCGAATAATTTTTACCGCTTGGATGATGTTCACATATTTGCAAAACTAGATAACCAAGTATTTATTATTTAAGTTTTAGAATGCAAAAATAGTTTAGTTTAGTTTATGAATTTAATAATTGTTAGGTATTATTATAAATAGGTATTATTGCAATTAGTGATATATATTTTAAATTAGGTTAGTTTAGTTTGAAAATAGAAATATGGTTAGTTTAAAAATATTGAAAGTTAGTAGACTTTAAAATATTTAAATGTTAAGTTTATTTTATCTTAGGTAATTAATATAGTTTGGTTTGTTGGTATTTAATTAGTGTAACTTTTTTGATTAATATAGTTATTTATAAGGCTAGTTTTATTTAATATTTAAAGTAATTTTAATTTAGTTTATTTCAGTAATGTAATTATTTATTTTGGTTTAAGTAAGTATAAATTAGTTAAGTTTATTGTATTAATTTAGGTTATTTTATTTAAATAGTGTAGTTTATTTGCTTAAGTTATGTAAAGCTTGTTTTATTTAATTTATTTAAAGTTGATGTGATTTAGTTTATTGCATTAATTTAGTTAAGTTTATTTAATGAGTGAAGTTTATTTTATTAGTTTAGTTATCTAAACCTAGATTAATTTAATTTAGTTAATTTATTTCATTAATTTACATAAGTTTATTTAATGAGTGAGGTTAGTTTAGTTATTTAAACCTAGATTTAATTTATTTAAAGTTATTTTAGTTAATTTATTTCATTAATTTAGTTTTATTTATGTATAAGTTAGTATAGATTAATTAGTTACGTTTATCTGATTAATTAAGTTAGTTAAAGCTTGTATAATTTAATTATTTTAAAGTAATTTTAGTTGAGATTAGTTGATTAATTTAGTTAGTTTTGTTATGTTTTGTTTAAGTTAGTATAATTGAATTAGTTAAGTTTATTTAATTAATTTAGCAAAGTTTTTTAAATTAGTGTAGGCTATTAACTAGGTCACTTAATTAATCAAATATTTTAATTTTTTTAAAGTAGTTTAAGTTTAGTTTATTTAAGTAATTAAACTTTGTTATTTTTGTATTCAAGTTAGTATAGATTAAGTAGTTAAGTTTATTTCATTAATTTAGTTAACTTCAGTAATTAGTGTAGTTTATTCAAGTATCGTATTCAGGGGCTTCATGCGTATTCATTAACAACAAAGAATACGCATGGAACTGGGGCATAGACAATTCATGAATGAATACGCATGAGGCTTCAGCGTATCCATTTGCCCTTGAATACGCATGGGGCTCACAGATTCAATATGGGCATGAATCTAGGCTCATGCGATTCTCGCTTTAAACATGAATACGCATGAGCCTAGCGTATTCATGCCCATATTGAATACGCAGGAGCCCCATACGTATTCGCGCCCTATATTTTGGCCCACTTCGGTACCAAATCATTTTTTTGTTTATTTCCGTAAATAATGTTTTTTTTATTTTATTTTGGTAAAAAAGCCATTTTGTGAAGGTATTATGTGATTGAGTTTGTATTATTATTATTATTTTTGTGTCAAACTTGTTAAGAAACATAAATGAAATCTGTTCTTTAAGGCCATCTTTTTTGTGCATGAAAACCAGATCTTTTGTACGGTCTTTGACTAGGCTTTTCTGCCTGCAAAAAGGAGGGGGGGGGGGGGTTAGTGGTTTATGTAAAGCACCTTGGTCACGTGAGGGAATAGGTGGCCTGATGTAGGGAATGGGGTGTCAATTGAGCTACAGGCTTGTTAGCTGACAGGTTCTGTGAATTAAACTCTTGTTGGTCAGTTATTTATATGGTTAAAATCTCTGCTCAACAGGTTCACATTTGTCATTGCGTTCCTCCTTTTGCTAACTGGTGCTGCCCTTAATGATCAACACGAGGAAGAGAGCATGTACTTTGGCAACTACTACTGCTATGTTGTGAAACCTGGAGTGTTTGCGGGAGGTGCAATTTTATCCCTTGCAAGTGTCGCATTTGGGATTGCTTATTACCTTATCATCACAACAGGAAAGAGCCCTAGCAACCCTTTGGACAACACTGCGTATCCTAATCAAGGTGGCATAGCCATGGGACAACCACAGATCCCACCTCAGACTAGTCAAGATCCAGTATTTGTACATGAAGACACATATATGAGACGGCAGTTCACATGATTGGTCCAGTAGCTCTCAATCTTTTACTAAGACCTGCATGTATATATGCATAGCTCAGTTTTCCAAGATAAACTTTGCTTGGTGAATTCTGGAGGCTACTTAAGTCAAAACTTGGGTTCCTTAGTCATATTCTAGATATTGTGGTTTGTATGTCATAGTTGTATGCCTGGGAATTATAGTTTCTAACGGGAAAATGCTGTGAGGGGGTTCTGATCTTTTAGTGTTTAAAGATGAATCTTCTGTGTTCTTGCATTTGCAATATATACTGTGAAATTGTGATCACAAAATTATAAACCAACAACCAGTTTTCCGGCTCTTGGTTGTTTTGGTTTACATTTCTCTTTGATGCAAGTGGAAGTTTTGCAATTTTAAAATGAGTCACGCTTCCTGATAGCGATTGGCAGTGGTAGGGAATGTAAAATAAACATGCGGGTGTCTTTATCTCTACATGACGTGTTTTTCTCTTTTTCGCGTGGCATACCGAAATTATTTCCACATATTATCTAGGTGGTCTGATTCGTGCCTTTTTCTCGGTTGAAATTGTTGCCAACAACACCTTTTCTTGTGAAAATTCCTCTACCTCAACCTTTAAAATTTCCTCTGCTTGTAGCCACGACTTCATATTTCTTTCATCTTGGCTTAATTCTTTTTTTCTTTTGGTTATAGATGAAAGACAAACAAGTAAAAGAAAACTAATAAGAGTTAACCTGTTAGAGAAAAATTCAGAGAACCAATTAAAGTTTACAAGAGAAGGAAGCACAGGGGTAGTTTAGGAATGGGAATGATTGCTGACTATGCTAATGAGAAAGAATCATTTGGGCCTCCCACTGAATCAGAGGCCTAACGGTTTTAGGCAGTGAGAGTGTGGGTAGTGAGACACGTGTGACACAGCAGAGAAGGGGTATAAATCCCCTGAAATCAGTGCTGGGAAAAATATCTGGTTGGTTAGGATTGGGATTGGGAGTGTGAGCTACTATAGTGCTCAAACTTCTCTATCGTGTGTTGATTTCCATTTCATCTTCTCTAATACAATACAATACATTTCTGTGTTTGCTGTTACCTGAGTGTATTCGCTTCTATTATTTGGTATCAGTCCTTTCATCTCTGGGTGTGAGGAGGTATTCATCTCGCTGAAGCTGCTACATGGAGGAAACCGTCGCGGATTTGAGGAGACAGATGAATCAGATGATGCATCTTTGGAGAGGAAGGATGGACTCACGACGTTCACGAGGTCGATCACCGCCACATCGCCGGACATCAGCCGTTTCGGACGACCGTTGGGATGGGGGTACCAGAAGGAGTTCATGGGGCACCACTCTCCCAGGCTCCTCGCAGAGGCACCGTGGTCGAGGTCGCATGGCGAGGACGATCGGGGCTCCTCATTCGTTCAATGGTCGTTCGCCCTTTGGGAGCGTCCACCGTGGGCATAACCGACTCTCACCAAGATTCGGACAGCCCTCCTCCACGAACGTGACCGTGACAGAGAATGGAGCTTCCGGGCTTTCAGGCGATGACGTGGGCGGATGGCTTGTGAAGATTGAGCGCTACTTTCGCGTGCATGGCATTGAGGGGGATGAGAAGTTCGAGGTCGTACTTCTAGCTACCGAAGGAAGAGCTTTGTCACGGGTACCAAATCTGGGAGACCCATACACGGTTTCCGGTCGTGGAGATCGCTCAAGGAGGGAGGATAACAGGAGGTTCTTTATGTTCCAACCGGATCGATGAGAGACCCATATGGGCCACTTTTAAGAGTACCAGATGGGCTCACTCGGATTACATCGATGAGTTGAGCGAATCTCGGCCCAATGCTGTGACTTGGATCCTGAGGTTCTTAGAGGAATTTTTTTAAATGGGTTGAGGGGAAATTTGAGAGCTGAGCTTAAGAGCCTAGATTTGGGCTCGTTGGCTGAAATTAAGGAGAAGGCCCTTTTGCTAGAAGAGAGAAACAAAGAATGGAAGGGGGGAGGCTGTGGGCCTCCTGAACGCCAATGGGCACCACCTAAAGGCCCAGTTGGGCAAAAATTTACTTCCCATCGTTCCAGAAGCAACAACGTACGGGGAGCTGGAGCCAATGGGAACGTGAGAGTACCTAAGAGGATAAGTGGCGGAGCAGGGAGAAGACTTTCATAGGAGGAGCTCCAAGACAGAAGTAAGCGAGGCTTATGTTTTAAGTGTGGAGAAAGGTGGGACAGGGACCATGTATGCAAGCTAAAGCACTACCACTTAGTTCTTTGGGAGGATCCCGAGATTGAAAACTCAGATGAAGATGGGGGAGAGCAGCGTGAGGAGGAAGAAGCGGAGCTGAACATGAAGTCCCTCCGCCTAACATTCAATAGCCTTCGTGGATTCACCACCATCAACAAGTCGTTCAAGATAAGGGGTAAAGTGAAAGGGATGGAGGTGATTATACTAATTGTGATCGAGTGATGCTAATTTTATTTCCGCATCCTTGGTGGAGCACCTCCAATTACCTCAGAAGGATGTCGTGTTCACGGTAGAGGTGGGCACAGGTGATATTAAAAGAGGGTTGGGATTATGTCAGGACCTGGAAGTGGAGATTCAAGGTAACTATATATCCCAGTCGTTTTTTGTGCTGGGGTTGGGAAGTGCTGACATGGTTCTAGGGTATGGGTGGATGGCTGGGTTAGGGGACATAAGAGCCAACCTCCAGAAGCAATATATTCAGTGGAAGTCAGAGGGGGAATGGAAATGTATTCAGGGTGAGCCCTCTTTGAGCACAGCCCAGGTGTCATGGTGTAACACACTGAAGACTCTTAAATCTGATGGGGAGGGGTTTATGGTCATGGCCTGGGCCACAAATGAAGGCAGAAATCAGGAGGGACAAGGTCTTTGAATCAGCGATGCAGACAAGCTCCAAGGCAACTCTTATTTCAAGATTATCTGGACATCTGCAAACTCCCTGAGGGGCTACCTCCCCCGAGACCTCAAGACCATTCTATCACTCTTCATGAAGGAGCCACCATTCCAAAAATACGACCTTACAGGTACCCATACTTCCAAAAAAATGAGATTGAAAAAATTGTTGGAGAAATGTTATCTTCGGGTATCATTAGGCCAAGTACTAACCCACATTCTAGTCCAAGATTTTAGTCGAGGAAAAGAAAGATGGCGAGTGGCATTTTGCATTGATTATAGAGCTTTAAATAAGATCCTTTGCTTCACGACAAGTTTCCAATCCCAGTAATAGAGGAACTCTTGGATGAGTTAGGAGGAGCCCAAATTTTTTCAAAGCTAGATCTTAAATCTGGATGCCACCAGATTCGGATGAAGGAATCAGATGTAGAGAAGACAGCGTTCAGAACACATGAGGGTCACTACGAGTTCCTAGTGATGCCGTTTGGGCTCACTAACGCCCCATCAACCTTTCAAGCTCTCATGAACAGCATTCTGAAACCGTTATTGAGGCGATTTGTATTGGTATTTTTCGACGATATTCTCATCTACAGCAAGTCCGAAGAGGAACATTGGGAGCACTTACAACAGGTTCTGGAGTTGTTAAGGAAAAACAGCCTTTTCATCAATATAAAGAAATGCTCGTTTGCTAGGAGGGAAATTGAATATTTAGGACATTTAATCTCTGGCGAAGGGGTTATGGCTGACCCTGTGAAGATTGAGTCGATGGTGGCTTGGCCAATCCCCACAGATTTAAAGGGGCTAAGAGGGTTCCTGGGCATCACAGGCTACTATAGGAGGTTCGTGAGGAATTATGGGAAAATTGCTTGGCCGTTGACGCAAGTACTCAAAAGGGATAATTTCCATTGGGGAGTGGAAGCTCAGTTGGCTTTCGAGACACTAAAAAAAGCAATGACTACGCTACGATGTGTCCCGAATTTTGAGAAGGGTTTTGTGGTGGAAGCGGATGCTTCAGGGAAGGGAGTTGGGGCAGTGTTGATGCAGGAAGGGAAACCCATTGCATATATGAGTCAGAAGCTGTCAGAAAGGGCCCAGCAGAAATCAGTTTATGAAAGGGAGCTCATGGCCATAGTAATGGCAGTCCAAAAGTGGAGGCACTACATTGGCAGGAAATTTACTATCCATTCTGACCAAAAAAGCCTTAAGCACCTGGTGGATCAACAGCTTATGGGAGAAGGACAGCTCAAATGGATAACTAAGTTGCTAGGATTTGATTTCGAGATAAGGTATAAGGAGGGGAAAGAGAATGGGGCGGCAGATGCACTGTCAAGGCGTACTAGTTTCGGAGCAATTTCGTCAGTTACCTTCCAAGAATGGGAGGGACTAGAGGAAGAAGTACTGGCTGATGAAAGCCTGAAGAAGGTTATACAAGGGCTGGTTGGAGGGAAGGAAGTGTATGAGGGGTATGAACTCAAGAGGGGAAGGTTATACTACAAGGGCAGAATTGTTATCCCAAAGAATTCGCCTAGAATTCTGGTCATCTTGCAGGAATTCCATGACTCAATAATGGGGGGGCATTCAAGTTTCTTTAGAACTTACAAGAGGATTTCAAGTTTAGTTTGGTGGGAGGGTATGAGACAAACTATTCAGAGGTATGTTCAAAGTTGTGAGGTGTGCAGCAGGAACAAATACCTCACTCTAGCACCAGGGGGTCTCCTTCAACCCTTACCAATACCATCGAGAGTATGGGAAGACATTTCTATGGACTTCATTGGTGGATTACCAAGATCTCAAGGGCTGGATACAATTTTGGTAATAGTGGACAGATTTTCTAAATATGTCCATTTTGTGGGGCTTAGTCATCCCTATTCGGCTAAGACGGTGGCTGAACTCTTTGTAAAAGAAGTGGTTAGATTGCATGGGTTCCCGTCATCGATTGTGACTGATCGAGACAAGATTTTCATGAGCAATTTCTGGTCTGAATTGTTCAAACAAGCTGGTACAAAGTTAAAATACATAGCCTACCATCCTCAAGCGGATGGTCAAACCGAGGTGGTGAATCGGTGTTTAGAGACCTATCTAAGGTGCTTTGCGGGTACCAAACCTAAGCAATGGAGCAAATGGTTAGCTTGGGCTGAATTGTGGTTTAATACCACTTATCACTCTGCTGCTCACTCAACACCGTTTAAAATTCTGTATGGGAGGGATCCCCCAACTCTAATTAAGGGAGACTCACAACCTTCCGTGGTGGAGGATGTGAACCAGCTAGTAAGTGAGAGAAATGCCATGATTGAGGAGCTGAAATGGAATCTAAATAAAGCTCAAGCTAGAATGAAGATTCAGGCTGACCAGAAGCGAAGAGAAGTAGAGTTTGAAGTGGGAGAAAAGGTGTTCTTGAAGGTTCAACCTTACACACGAGAACTCTTGCTAACAGAGTTAATCAGAAGCTCAGCCCCAGGTACTATGGACCGTTTGAAGTCATAGAAAGGGTGGGAAAGGTAGCCTATAAATTGCTGCTTCCCCCGGGTTCATTAGTCCACCCGGTTTTTCATGCCTCCTTACTTAAGAAATGTCTAGCACCTGAAGCTAAGTGCCAGCCATTGCCTCAAGGACTCACTGAAGGGTGGGAGCTTAAGTTGCAACCTGAAGCAGTTATGGCCACTAGAAGGAATGAGCAAGGATTGGAGGAAGTGCTGGTTCGCTGGAAGAACCTTCCAGATTTTGAAGACAGTTGGGAGACAGCAGCTGATATTAAAATGAGTTTTCCTAAATTCCACCTTGAGGACAAGGTGGTAGTTCAAGGAGGGGGAATTGTTAGAGAAAAATTCAGAGAACCAATTAAAGTTTACAAGAGAAGGAAGCACAGGGGTAGTTTAGGAATGGGAATGATTGCTGACTATGCTAATGAGAAAGAATCATTTGGGCCTCCCACTGAATCAGAGGCCTAACGGTTTTAGGCAAGTGAGAGTGTGGGTAGTGAGACACGTGTGACACAGAGAAGGTATCAATCCCTGAAATCAAGTGGCTTTGGGAAAAATATCTGGTTGGTTAGGATTGGGATTGGGAGTGTGAGCTACTATAGTGCTCAAACTTCTCTATCGTGTGTTGATTTCCATTTCATCTTCTCTAATACAATACAATACATTTCTGTGTTTGCTGTTACCTGAGTGTATTCGCTTCTATTATAACCACACAAATATCCACTCTTTAAAGCATCCTCACAAAGGTGAGGCAATACGATGGGAGGGAGAGTTTGTCAAAATCTAGCAAGATCATCATTGGTACTACCTAACTTAATTATTCTATTAATATAAGAATTGATCTCGCGAACTTCATGAAATAGACATACAATCCAATCCCTGATCAAGAGATGGGACACCTTCGTGAGCACAACAGTACAAGTGTGGTGCTTAGTCCAATAGTTGGATGTAATTAAAGTGACGGCATGAAGAGAGTCATTTTCACACCACACCACATGATAGCCTTATTCTCACACTCTGGTAATGCCAACTCTGATCGTTAAAAGCTTAGCAAATAAATAGAATGATTCTTAAGAAAACCAGAAATTAATTCTATATTGTTTAAATTAATTCGACTCTATAAATTAATGCAGTATTTCTTTCATCATGATGTTACGATTTTATATACTCCTTGTAGTCACACATAATTGAATTTTATTAGAATAGTGCAAAAAATTTCCTCAAACACCATGTTATTTTATATCTTCCCTTTGTACTCCCATCGTCCACTTTTATCTATCTCCTCGAAATATAGCTAAAATTTAGTACATTGAAAAATCAATATATCTAGACATACAATCAATGTCCCAAATTAGCTATTTTTTGAGGAGACAGATAAAAGTGGACAGAAAGGGTATACATTTATTTTATTGACATTGTAATAGAAAATTGTTTGATGATTTTTAAACTGGTGGTAAGGAGTTTAAATAGTATATATCAGTTTTTAGATTCAAATTTTATTACAATTAATGTAATTTTAGAAGTATAAAATACTAGATATTTCAAATCTTCCATAATCTCCACATAAGGATTGTTGTTTGCATTTTTGTCCTATATCTACGACACCGTTGTAAGATAGCTTCAAGTCCTTCCACACTTCTTTGGCCTTCAAGTCCTTCCACACTTCTTTGGCAGTGATGGTATTGCCTTCTCTCTCTCTCTCTGTTTTTTTTTAGGGTTTAAAAAGGCGAGCTCAAACTTTTTGTAACCCAAAAAAAAAAGACTACAAATATCTACGGTACAGTTGTAAGATAGCTTCAAGTCCTTCCACACCTTTGGTAGTGATGGTATTGCCTTCTTTCTTTTCTTTTTTTTTTGTATTTTCAAACACCAAATAATCTACTCAGTACTCACTGATGTTTAAAAAGACTATAAATATTAGGAGCCTTCGGGTAAAATGGACATAATTTTCTTCTAGAGTTTATGATTAAGGAATGGTTTGCACTCACAATTAAATAGTTCACACCTCATGTGTAACATTTCACTTGCATAAAACTGACTACTTCACAGGATTATACGTGATATCTCATTATTAATTTCAAAGGTGACACCCAGATAAGATAAGTGATAAAAAATTTAAAAGTAAAAGATCACACATAACTTTTTCATGTTAAATTTTGATATGAAAACACTAACGGATCCAGAAAATTTTGATAATGAAAAAAAATTATATATAAATATAAAATTAATATGTACCTTACTATTTTATTTCATTTAAAATTACTATGGGGTCAAATTTAACAAAATTATGGAGTCAAAAATCTACATGACTATATAATTATTAAAAAAAAAAAAACATAATTGTTGTGGGGCTCCAATATCCGCCCCTGCATGAAAATGTACATTTTCCTATTCGCATGTATCATCACTTGCATGAAACCTACATGACAATTAGTTGTCGAGTGAATCAACGTTGAATTTTGCAACTATAATGTATCAAACTTTACAACTAAAAGTCAAACCGCAACTAAAAAGATGAACTAAGTTGCAAAATCCAAGTGAAAAACCTTTTTGTGTTCAGAAAAGCTTGCAAATTTTGACTAGCTACAAGTTGGCGGGATTTCTTACTTAATTTAGTAATGTTTAGTGAATTAAATTCTTCAGCTTCTTCCTCTCCCGCGATGCTGTGAGTGAATTATGAGCCTTTGCTATCATATATTTTAAAGTTTAAACCCTATATTTTTCCTTTTTTAAGTATACCTTTAGGTCTACAAAATCCCTTCTCTTTAGGGCACTGAAAACTTCCTCTTTGGATGGACAAGAAAAGAAAATCAAGAAGAACGATATACGTGGTTCGCCACACGAGAGAGTGTGTGTGACTACGTCCACGGGCAAAGAAAGTGTTGTTTTCCACTGCCAGTAATACAATGTTACAACAATGTACATCGAAGTCGTCTATCCACACACACAACATAACCCCATTCCCTGTGTTATTCCTCTCCTACATTACTATTACTGTGCACTCCTTTCCTTTCTATATACATTGCTACAACAAACAGTTGCAGATGGCGACTACGGCGGAGGCACTCTCATGCAGAATACTGCGGTATAAGTTCTCAAGGGTGTAACCAGTAACAACATTGCTGCTGCTCATCGAATGCGAGTTACATGAGAAGAAAATGGCTCAGCTCTGGCTTTTGGCGCAGCTTTAGTTGCTTCTGGAGCTCCAAACACATTCCAAAACCTCAATGTCTCGTCCGCTGCTGCTGATGCTACTGTGCAACCATCTGGGCTCTGAGCCATAAAAAGAACTCTGGAAGTATGACCAGTGAGCTCAGCCATCTTTACCATTGAAGGGTATTTCCAAAGTGTTAACTGATTCTGGGTAAAACCATGAGAGCTGAGTAACTCTCTCTCATTCTTGCTCCACACAAGGGAACATACCTGAGACCCAGTGTCAACTGAGTTCAAGCATGCACCTGTGTGGGTGTTCCAAAACTTAATGCATCGGTCGCCACTGCCTCCACCAGAAGCTAGCAAATTCCCTTGGAAAGGGCACCAAGCAAGGGCTTTCACCGCAGATGTGTGATCTTCAAGCCTGTGAAGCCACTGTGTTGCTGAATTAGAAGATGCAGTGGCTCTATCCCAGATGTAAAGTAAGTTATCATTCCCTCCACTGGCTAATTGTTGACCTGAGGCTGACCATTTTAGCCCACATACCTCTTGCTCATGCCCTCTGTAGGTTTCAACAATGTGTGATCTGATCCTCACATCGTTGTTGACAATTCTACCATCCATCCCTCCAGTTGTCAGTATGTGATTGTTCCATGCCAATGACCCAACTCGCTGCCTATGCCCACCTTTCAAAGTTCTCAACTGCAGAAACAAACAGGAATAACAAACTTAACAAATTAGTGGGAATTGGATAGTGAACAGGAGTTTATGATGGTTAGTTTCTCGGAAGATAGAGATTAGAGATACAAACCTGTCTATTTGAAGCCGTATCCCATAGTTGTACTTCAGAGTTGTTCAAACCAACTGCAATATGCCGGCCATCAGGGGCCCAGCTAACAGATGTGATAGGGCCATTCTCATCATCAACTGTGACAAGTTCTGAAGTAGAACCATTTGTTGCATCCCACAAATACACTGTGCCTCCAAGTGCTATTGCTAGAACATTTCCGCTTCCCCAATCCAGCAAATTGAGGTAGTAATCATCCACAAGGTCCGGAGCATCCAATGTTCTCTCTGAAGTCTGACAACCAAGAAATAGGAATTAAGCAAGAACTAAGCAAAAATACTGTAAAATATTGGGGGTTTGCATACTAACTCAGTCAACTAAGAATTAAGCAAACAACTTAGTCACTTCACCATTAGTCTTTGTTCCTGATTATATTGCAAATGTTTAAAAAAATGAGCTAGCCTGCGGCAGTAAACCACACTTTGTAAATGCGGCTAAAATAATCTAAGGATAAGTTCGAAACAACTCATTCGCTTTCACCATTGGAAATTTTTGCTTATTAAATTGGGACTGTTCAAAACATGAATTAGACATTTCAATTGGAGTTTATGAAATCAAACAGCGAATGATCTATGGAATGTCAATTAGATGTTAGTAGTGAACCTGAGGAATGTATCGCCGGGCCTTGGTAGGTTTATCCTGGTGAAGAGTGGTGGAGCTCTCATGAGGAATCAAGTCGACTGGTGCAGGTGGCTTGTTCTTGAAAGCAAGAATTCGGGTGCGGTTCATGTTCAAGGATTCTGCAAGCTGCTTCCGGTAGGCGTCTTTAGAGGGGGAGCTCACAACTGGGTTTTCCTTACCTTTTGCCCCCTCTGTCAGCATGTAGTGAGCATAATCGAAGTCCATCGCGGAACGATTTGGTATGAATCTGTCCAACTGGTATACAGTGACAAAAAAACAAACATGAAAAGGTCAAAATACTAGTTTTGTTTCCTGTTTCATTTCCTATTTTCATCTCATTTTCATTTCATTTCATTTCAAAATCGTGGGAACATAAAATACAAAAAATGAAAACAGGAAATGAAAACAAAAACCAAATTATGGGCTAAGAACAACGAAGAAGTTCCCAAATTACCGATCAAATTATGGGCAAAACCCCAAACCAAACTGATAGTTTCTAAGACCCTAATCTGTTTGCAGAGAAATCAGAGAGGCAGTATTGGAATAATTTTCTTACATTTTCTTTGGAACTCTTTCTCTGAATAAACTGCTCCCGAAGAGGGCTGCGAGATTGTGTTTTCGTGCTTGTGTTAGAACTCAAAGATGGTGTTTTCATGGCTGTGTTAGAACTCAAAGATCCTGCATCCATTATTAGAGAAAACAGAAAAAAAGGGGCAAGAAAAAGAAAGCAAAACGGAAAGCAGAACAGATGAAATGAAAACAAAACACAAAAATGACCCTGCAAAACAGACGGGGGTTAGACGAAAAAATGAAATGAACACAGAATTAATTGATTATTAGCGAAAGTTAAGAAATTAGAGGGCTTGTATAATGAGTATTAGAATGCTTAAGAAAAGAGAGGGAGAAAGATAGTACTGAATGATTGAATGGTGTGGGAAATTAAGTAGAATTATATATATAGCAGTGACTGTGGTGATGGAGGAAATGAGTATTAGGGTTTTGCTAAGTGTTTGAGTTGTTGTTGTGGAAGCGGCAACGGCTACTTCTCTTTATGTTTTGCGATTAGCCGTTGTAATATATGTTGACGATACTGTCCTCATTTGGCATCACAACTTATTGGCACTTTTGAGAGCGCGAGGTGTGAATTGTCAAGACGCAAATCATAATAGGCTTTTGACAGATTATGTATGAATTTTGTTCATCAAGAATGGCTATGCGCGAATTTTTTTATTTTTTTCCCATCTGTTTTCCGCGTAACACCTTTTGTATACGGTTTTAAATCTTTCATTCATGAATTTTTTTGGAAATTTAACCAGTTTGATTTTCAAGTCGGTTGCATTGTATTATCATTAAGTAAGATGTCAGTTTAGAAGACTTCATTGCTTCCATGTAGTTACTATATCCTATACTTTGAATTTAAATTACATTTCAATGTCCACGTAAATGTATACTTATATACAATCATATAATGTCATATTAACAATAGTATTTGACTTAACTGTAGAATATTTCAAAAGAATAAATATAAATATATGATTAAGTGACAATATAAATAAGTTTTATTCCTTTGTTAATAAATCGATACTTTGAGGTTATGCTTAATCATTGTTAAAAAAAAAAAGAAATACAAATGCATCTGTTCTTTATTGAAGCAATTTTGCTATCTCTATAATGATATAATTATAGATTGGAACTATTATTTTGGTCTCAAAAGATTATATTGCTGATAAAATAATCCTTAAAAGAAATTACATTTACCAGTATCTCTCATAATTACACTCAATGACCTCCATTTTTTATTAATAGAAGTTATTGCGTTTTATGTTAATGCCAAGTTCACATTCCCACCGTAAAACTATTATTTAGCCCAAAAAAAATATATCTTTCAAAAAATAGTTTATTTTATGCTAAATTGACATTATAAAATGAATATTTTAGCCTTTAAAAGATCATATCTTTAACTAAATAACTCCTGAAAGAATTGCTTTTGTTAATGAAAATATATACTAGTTGACGCTTGGATGAATTTATCAAATGAGGTGGATCTTTGAAAGGTCATGGATGAAAATAATATGTATTCATTTATATATTTGATAGGTGATGTTTTGTGATTCATTTTTTAATCTATGCATACTTGTGATGTTTCCTAATGATGTGTGAATTTTAAATTAGCAGTATATATTTTGTTTTATGATATAATTGTTAATATATATTACATTATAAAAATATATAAATAGTTTATTGATCAGACGCGCATGTTAATGTTATTAACCTCACTTTTATACATTATAAATAAGTATAAAACTTGTGCAAAAGTTAGTTGTAAATGCATGAAACTTTATTGTTTAAAACAGAGGAGACTCACTCATAAAAAGAATTGATAATATAATGCAATATTATTATACCCAATATTCTTAACACATTAATTCGTAAAATCCTATACTTTTTAATTTTAATAATTATTATACAAAATCACTTGACTAAACTAATTTCGCATGAGTCTAAAAATTCTTACTTAACAAAATGTTGCTTGCATGATAAATAAAATTGTAGAATATTTTTTTAAAATATTAATATCTCAAACAATTGAAGATAACAAACATGTGTTACACATGTGATAATAAATATATTTTGCACTGGTTATGTAAATATATAAATTTCACTTATAACAATTAGTGTACCTTATATATACACACATATTTATATAATCTAATTCAGTTCAATTTTTAATATATATACTTTGCCAATTTCTTAAAATTTCTAAACGTGATGCCTCGTAGCCTCGCACGGGTTAAGAACTAAAATATCTAAATATAAAATTAATTTTTAAATAATTAATAAAAATAGTTTTAATATCAAGACCTAGTCCAATGACACACTTTTATCTTCGTTTGCCTTCTTTTTTTTTCCTTTAAATTTCTTTTTTTTTTTTAATCATTCCTTTCTTTGCAGTAGGAACATAACTTTGCTTCTTTATTTATTATTCCTCTCTTTGCGGTAGGAAAATTACCCACATTCTATATGCGTCGCATAAAGCTCCAACTTTGTAATTTAATTTGTCGCTCCTCCCCCTCCTGACTGCCCTGTTACCTGGTGAGTTCTCACTCTCTTCTATGTTCCTTGACCTTTCTATTTAACTGGTTGCTTCTTGTTGTGTTCCTTGCACGGTAGAAAGAGAGTTTAAGGTAGCTTTTATTTCCTTTGTTCGAGACAGAAATATAGAAATATTTAAAACATAAACCTATTTAATAGTGGAGATGGAAATATGGGACAAAAAAATTTTCTACTTTCGAGATAAAAAAATATAAAATTTCTGTACCTCTAAAATATGAGGACAGTAGTGATAAAATACAAAGACAGAAATTTAATATTTTTTCTTCCAATAATACCCCTATACATATTTATTATTTATGTCTCTATCTCCAGTATCTCTGTATTTTTATCTGGGAGACAGTAAACAAATGCTACCCAGAGGATGTCGGTCAAGATTGATACGGGTGAGTAAAATGAAAAACAATATAGTCCAACAAGTGTATATATCCTATCCTAATATGCACATGTCTTATCAAAACTCATTATTTTTAATGTTTTTACCTTTGTGATATTTTTATTAAAATTATGTTTCAATTAATTATTTTTGTTATGAAACATGTTAAATTTATTTTTTCAACATAAAAATGAAAAATACATTATGCTGATCTTAAAAAAACTTTAAAGGTTGAATTTAATTCTTCACTTCTTATGACTTTTAAATGATATAATTTCTCTAATTTAGTCTTCTAATGTTACATAAATAATATATGAAAGAAAGATTGATAAAGTTTTTTTTTCAAGTGATGAGATCGATAAAGGACTTATTTTTTATATTGATATGGCTAGTCAAATGTTAATTTAACCAACTCTTAAAGAAATGTACTTCTCCTTTTCAAGTCCTTGACCAGAGTGTTGCTAATAAACCAAATGAGCACAAAGTTTCTACTAACATATTTAGTGCTGTCAAAATAGCTCTAGGCCCCAGGGCTGGCCCCCAAGCCCACTACTTCAGCCCTATTAAAATGTCAGCCCACAAATCAATGGGCTTAATAAGCCCCCAACCCACTAAACCCACTAAAATAGTGGGTCAGCCCCCATGGGTCATGGGCTAACCCATCTAACAAATTAAAAACTAGACAATGAAGAAGCTGAACACTGGTCTGGCCCTCTCCATTCATCTTCGATCTAAAACACGCTGGTCTGGCACATTTCTCAGCTTCAGCCTTTCACCTTTGAATATTTGATGAACCCTAATCCCCAAATCAGATTTCCCTCACTGATTCTTCTGCGATCCCTTTTGGCACTTCTCCATTCTCTTCGTGAATCGCTTCGATCATTCTCTTCGTGAATCGCTGCGATCCTCCTCTTTTGGCACTTCACAGGATCAATCTGTGAGTTCTTCTTTTTTTGGATTTTTTTTTTATCATTTTGTGGTTGTTGATACTGTTGAGCAAGCTTAATGGTCAGCTCTGTGTTTTGAATATGTGATTTGCAGAGGGATCGCGAGTTTCTTCTTCCATTGTTGCGGCTGCCATTAGCATCTTGCCATTGTAGTTGTGATTCTTCCTCTTTCCATATTGTCAGGTTCTTTCTCCTTCTATTTTGCTGTGATTCTCATTTTCTTTTTATCATCCTTATACGACTGGTATTCCTCTTCAATGCAAGTGTATTTCTTCTTAACAAATTGCTCTAATGTTAGAGAATCATCATCCTCTGGTTGCTTGTATAAATGACTTGTTGAGGTTGCTCTTATATAGTGATTTAGTACATTATTGCCTTTTGGGTGTTTGCCATATTTCAATTTTCCACATCCTAAAAACCTTCATACGTTCCCTGAGAGAAAAATGCTTAGAATTAGATTAGAAAAATTAAAATTGAATTTGTATGTATAAAATTGTTGTGTGCTGAATCCCATACTGATAAAAGTCACGAAATCCAACTAGCAAAATATTGTTGCACATTAATTTATATATAGCCACTGGTGGTTGTTAAACCTTTTAAATTAATCAGGAACCAAGAATTGGGTTTGATCTAACTTTTATTTATTTCCATTTAATTAGAAGGCATTTCTCTGCATCTCACATTAGAATAAGGACTATAACTAGTTTAGTGGAATACTGATTCTCAAGGACTTGCTTCAGTGGCTGGAAATCATTTGTTTAAAAGAGACGAACTCAATCTGTCTCACCAAGTTGATATGTTTATTTCCACATCTTGGAAATTGAATTCTGCTTAGGCCCAGCAGCAAATATTTTAAACAAAAGACAACCAAAATCAGCGTGATCTGAGTGGGTGCCAATACTCGTTTCTAACTAGCTATTTGATAAAGTAATATGTGCAATAAACAAATACATTGGTAAGAACCAAAATTTAAATCAAAATTATGATCAGATTGGATGGTACTTCAGAATTTTCTTATTGATAATTTTACCATGGTTAATTAATCAGAATAACCAAAAAAATATCCTATTAATTATGAGGAATATACATTGAAGATTTTTTTAAAGTACACTTGATGGGTAAAGTTAGGAAGCTTCTGTTCTTTGTTTGAATTTATCATTAATTTGGAATCTCTGTGAAGCTTGAATATTTGTTTATTGTTATGCAATGATCTTCTTTGTTTGTATACTTGTGTGTTTGTTCATGAAATTTTGATTGTCTCTATGTTTAGGAATTTTTGAAAGGTATATTATTATGGAGTCTGTGAACAATGTTGTGAATGTGGATGACGAAGATGTTTGTGAAACTCCTACTGGAGTATCTGGAAGTGCTGAGTCATCCAAGAAAGAAACCTCAGGCGTTTGGGGATTTTTTACTAGGAATGGGATAGATAAGGATGGTATAGAAAGAGCTGTGTGTAACTACTGTGGTCGTAGCTATGCAGTTGGGAAAAATCCTAAGACCAAGAATAATTATGGAACTTCCCATTTAAGTCGTCATGTAGCAAGTTGCAAAAGCATCATGAATGCAAATGTCAATAGGGCTGACATGTTGACTTATCAAGAGGGGAAATCTAGTATGATTAAGATCAATCAGAAAACTCATCGTGATCTGCTTGCACAAGCTATAATCAAGCATGATCTGCCTTTTAACTTTGTTGAGTATGAGAAGATCAATGAGTGGGTCAAATATTTAAACCCTAGTGTTGTGATGCACTCTAGGAATACTGTAGTATCAGATATTCGGAAAATTTACTTAAAAGAAAAGGATAAACTTAAGCAAGTGATGTTACATATTACAAAATTTTAAATGCAAGAAAATAACTATTAATAATAGCTTTACAGTTTCATTCATATAAAATATTAGTACTTCACCAAAAAAGCAAGAATATACAACGATAATCATGAGAAAAAAATAATATACAATGTTAAGTAATAAACAATTTTTTATTTTAATTTTGACTATTCATGCTAGGTCGAATAATTGAAATTTGACTCCTCTCATATTTACAATTAACTACTCCTTGTTCAACCTCCTCATAACCTTGTAATGAAAGAAATTAAAAATTGTCTTGTTGCAGGGGCTAAATTAGCTTAGCCAGGAGAATTAATGGATGAGATATCAGATACCGTTGCAGATGAAATGTTGCTTGCCCAACTGGTAGAGCCAACATTCGAAGGAGATGAGATCATCAAATTTCAGGTCCCAAGATCCAAAGGGTTCCTGCATTTTTGCTTCAGAATCCCTACATCACTAAGTACAAGACACCTAAGATAAGATAATACTATTTGGTCCTATCCATCACCGGAATCAAAATCTCAAGCAAGGAGGACAATTCAAAATAAAGTGGGCATCCCTCTATATTGAAGAATACAGCAAGAAAACTAATCAAAGTCCTAGAGAAGCAGCCAAGTTTCTAAATAGAATAATGCAAGATAACATTGGGGAATTAAAGAAGCTGTTCAGTGAGGATGTGATTGAAGGGTACAATGACAACGAACTCGCTCGGGTGATGTTTGTGGAGGGTTGTTCTCTACTCTATTACATGGACAAAGTTGACGGTCAACATCCACAAGCATTTATGCGAAAAGCTTGAGCAATTGATGTTTACTTGGAGAGATATTATGTTTTTTGGAAAACCAAATTCCAAGGACAGTGCTGAAGCAAAGAGAATGGTGCTCAAGACTTAATTCTTAATTAATGCTCAATATATTAGAGAGATGGGCCTAGAAAAGCAACTTGGAATAACAATAGTCAGACTCGGCCTCCGAGATAAGCCTAAACCGTTTCACATAAGGCGGTTGCTCACATGGAGTTGCCGGTCCATGCCTATGCTGGAGTTGTCAGAGGATGCCAATAGAAATCCGACATGTGGCATTGAGCGGCCAATGGGAAGCAGCCACGTGTTCTTCGCTTTATCTCAATCTCTCTCTTGGATCTGCAACACTGCATTCATGCTCTCATCCCTCCCCTCCTTCCCCTCCCTCTCATCCCATCTCCAAATATCACTTCTCTTTCATCTAGATCTCCATCAACCTCTTTCCTCCATCTGCGTCGATGCCCTTTCCTTTGGCACCATTGTCACTCACGGCAGGGAAGTCCCTGTCACTGAAATAGACTGTGTTATCACCATAGAAGTCATTGTTTCGTGCTGCTACCAAAGTTCACCACTTGCGGTGGCGGCGACAGGGTTCCTACCTAGCGCGATCGCCGAGCCTGTAGTTTCAGCTAAAGAAGCAGATTGGACAGTTTCTTGACGATTGTCGCAGGCAACCAAGTTGTAGTCATTGGCATCATAATATAGCACAAGATTCAAGACAAAATAAACTAATAAAATATTTTGGTCGTGTTTGCAGAAATATAAAAAATGTAATAAATTGTTCTTTGCAATTCCTATTTGCAATTCACGTTTCAACAACTTTATTTTTATTTTTTAAAACTTGGATTTGGGGCTTTCATTGAAAGTGGGGTTATGTGGGATATTGGGTTTGAGTTTGAGTTTTTTGTTATTGTGCAAGAAATGATTAATAGAGGATTTGTTTCATCATGTTGGATTACTGGATTTTGCAGAGTTTGTTGTGATATGTTGTGGTTTGGTGTGAGCCTTGTTACAGGTTTTGGAAAGTGATGGTGCAGGGGAAGGGGAGAGAAAATGGTGTTTAGCAACATGTTGAATTTCAATTAGCCACATTTATGAAATGTGGTTAAACACAACTGCAGCATAGCCATTGACCAATAACTATAGGGTAGTAGGCATCTTCACATAATTGCTTCTCATTGTTACATTGATAAAGCGGGAGGCATAATGTCAACAACAAAACAAGATCATGGTGGCGATGATGATGATGAAGAACTTCATTTTTGGCAAACATATAAGAACTTAAAGGATCTTAAAACAACAGGGATTCGGGTGAAGGCAAACAAGAGAAAAGAATGGGAATGGTATAAGGTCTCTTTCACCTCTGGTTAGTTTAGTGGAGAATTGAAGCTTCGTGGGATTATAATCAATGATGACATGTCTTATTTGTTTCAAAAATTTGATTGCACATGAAATGTGTCCAGATTTCCCCAACAACTTCGAATTTTGCCTATACTTTTCCTTTATGTTGTATAAGTACAGGTACGATACCTATACTGGATACAAATACAGGTGTAAGGTACAAAAATTTTCCAAAAACTAGGGTATAAGAAGATATAGTATATAAAAATATAAAATTATAACCAATTAAATAATTACATCATAAAATAAATAATTTTTTATGATGCTTAAGTGAAAATATATAAAGAAACATTAGATTTGAAAGGATAAAATAGTAACATTTACTTATTGAAATTGTTGATTAATAAGAACTTAGAGTACCTAACAAGTATCAGTATCGGGTATGAGTACATCAGTCATTTTAAAGTACTCATACTTCATAGCTTTTTCTTTATGGATTCCATAATTGATGATATAGAGGATGTGAAGGAGCCTAGATTAGCTGGTGTGATCCAAAACTTGCTTGGCAACCATGAAAAAGTGGCCCAACTCTTTACCCAAATTGGCCATGGATTACCATACAATATTTTCAATCACATGGTAAGAATTGATCTCGTGGCCTACAACAACAAATATATTTAAGTCAAACGTCAGATCGAAAAGCATTACAGCAATAAATGGAAGACTTGGTTGGCTGAAGCACACAATACTTATTTCAATACACTGTGGTCTTTGATTGCCTTATTGGCTGCATTGCTGGCTTTAGTTCCCACTTTTATTCAAACCTTGTACACTATACATCCCTAAGTGAAAAAACCTTTATAACATGGTTGGAAAGTCTAATTCAATTATCTACTTTGAAATCAAATAATTGAATGGACTTCAATTCTTGTGAGAATGCATTCCCTTTAAAATAACCAAAAAGTAAAACACACTCAAATCACTCGATCTACAACATGATTTGAGTCTAAAGATTTGTCACGACCCGACTTGGGAGGGTGATCGGCACGTGGGGAATCCCATCCCCACGTCAGCCTGCTAGGTGACATGGCTCTCTAAATGCATAATTTATCATAAACATAATTCAAAATATGATCTTTTTAAAATATAAACATTTCCTCTAATTAAAACATAATGCTCAATTTCATAAACTGAAGATATTCAATAATTAAATCTCTAAAAGCTCTTATTCAAATTTGCTGATTTATGATTCATAACTGTCTCATTACATAAGTCTCTAATTACAATTTATATTTCATATACACGCTCAATATATGAAAATACTAGAATGTATCAAACTACATGCGTGGATAAGATCCTACCTGCACATCTACTGGAGCACTCTACTCTAGCATAGTCCCACTCTAAGCCTTACCACAAAGTAAGACTCACCACTGGAATAACGGTGGCTGTGGAACTGGAATTTAAATCACCTCTGAACCTGCAACTATAGGAGGAAGAGAGAGGGGTGAGTCAACGGACTCAGTGAGCGAGCTCTCACCCATCATCCACATGGGACAACTAATAAACACAATAAATTATAGATATGCAACAATCACAAACCATTTAATATTCATTTTCATAGCTATATATGAAAGATATCTCTTTAATTATAAATTCATAGAAAAAAAAATCTCTAAATTCTTACTTTAATGAGAAATCATTTTCCATACATTTAAATAATAACTCTTAAATCAGATATTATCTGAAAACATATTTAGTCTCTGAAAACGTAAGTAACAGTATACCAATAGAGAAACATAGTTTTCCTCTTTGGTACTGGGATTCGGCCTAGGCCCCCACATACCTCAAAGCTTTGTTCCTACCGGGATTCGGCCTAAGCCCCCGCGTAGAACACGTTGTAAATGGGAACTCAAGGTTTTGCTTGAATGGGTGCTAGACACGGCTCCACCACACTGGATGCATCTACTATGCTCCACCAGTGCCAGACATGAGCTCCATTGGGGATCTAATGTGGACACCTAAATAGGTTTCATTTTCTGTATATGCCGCCATAGCCGTTTATCATTTATCATTTACGTAATTAACTGAAAATAGATTAAACAAAACAAATACTGAAATTTCATAGCTAAAGGGTGGATACTCTGTCCCTGGCGAACGAAAGCCCCTAAATCTTAGTACTCTGAGAGTTCTGGACTCATATCACTCTTGCAACTGGCTTTAGCATAATTGTGGCTATGAAAATCGAGCCCAAGGGATCACCCACTTGAAGGCATCCCGATTTCAAGCCTACATAGTATGTATCTGGCAGTTGCTAAGAATCATATTGAATTCCGTACCTCTTGGTACCATAAAACTAAAGTTCTAAATTCATATATTGTGCTAATATATTTTCATATACTTGATAACTCTAATATTATAGTTCAAAATGCTGGGGTTCTAAATTATACAACTCAATCATTGTGGTTTATCATCATTATAATTCTAAAGTCATAACAACATATCTATTTAAAAGCTAAATCATACTTAAAATGTCATAAATCCATAACATATATTTTACACTGTCATAAATCTCTTTAAATCATACAATTCCTTAATAAATCCTTTCTCAAACATGTAAAACATTTTCCATAACACACAATATAGCAATCATGGTCCCATGGTTTTGCAAAACTCATTCTTTTATGCTATCACAATAAACCAAAATTTTCTAGCTTGACGTAAGCATGTAAAATTCATAATATATATATATTATCTCATCTCAAATTCCATATTTGCCAAACATTATGCAAGAAATATAATTTTAATGGGGAAACTAAGGCAATGAGGTCAAACCCACTCACCTGGAGGGGGAGGAATAGGTGGCGTCAACTCCAACGGAGCTCTGGGGAGCTGGGAGGGCACCAACGTCAATTATTATAACCATAAAACTCATTAACAATCTATGGGTAGCTCTAGATTTTCATAAACTAATTCTAATAACATTGGGGGAGCACCCCCACTTAACAACAATTAGAGAAAACAACAACCCAACTCATAGAATATGGAAGGAATGAGACAAAGAGACCAAAATCTATCAAGAAACACATACTTTAATGATTTGGGGGAGCAAGACTTGAGTGGGATAGAGAGAAAAAAGAGAAAAATCGGGTTTGGGGCTGCTGGTTTGGGGGAAAATGGGGAAGGAATGAGTGGGGGAGGGTTTTATAATATTAGGGGAGAGCTGGAAGTGAAACGACGTAGTTTCTGGTGTTTTCACAAAACTGACATCTTTATAGCGGTCTAGCCACTCCCCGACACCGTGCCTGATCACTTATGACCGCTATAGCAGTCTCTAGAGGCTAATTTGCATGCTGCACACTTCCTGACCGCTATAGCGGTCAGCGGTGACAGCAAACACCAGATTCACCATTTTGCTGTCATAGGCATATGGCTTATCCTAAACCCAGTCACTTATTTCCATTTCTTTATTCTAAGTTAAATCATTTATTAACTTCTTATTAACTTTAAAACATAAATGTAAATAAGAAAATACCCCTTATTTAGATTCAAATAGAATATCAAAAAAGTCAAAACCCCAACCAAACAAAATCTCATTTAACATTAAAACATAAATGACATATTTTCCCAACAAAAAGTCACTCTGTACAATTTTTTTTTTTGTATGTTTAGATAATTTTTGTAAAAGTAATTAGAAGTTTATTTCAATTTTTTTAGAGGCTAAAAATAGTTGCCTTTGAAACAATATTTTTTTTAATTATATATAAAATTTAAGTTTTATAACTTTTTTTTAAACTTAAAGCAAACACACCCTAAAGCGTAACTACAAACTGCAAAATATTATTAGGATTGTCATTACTTCCATTTCTTAAATATAAACATTAAATTAAGTGGTATGCATTGATAGTGTAAATTTTTTTTACACTATCGTTTAATTAAAATATTTCATTTGATTGACTTTTTAAGTTATAACTATAAAAATCAACTATTATAACTTATTTGACAATATATAATTCGATGATTGTGTGAACATTTATTACACTATCAGTGGATGACAATTAAATCCTATAAAGATTACACTATTTTAATTTCCTTTATATACATTAGACCTATGGGATCTGAATGAGTAATCAATAGTCTGTTTGATTTACAGTGTAATTATTTCTAAGGGAATTGAAGTTGACTATAATTACAGTTGAAAGAATTTATTTATATTTAGAAATGGTATTTTAAAAATAAATTGAAATGTACTTATATTTAAATAGCTCAATAAGACAATTAATTTTGCAAGTTAAAATATCAACAAATGCAAAATATAATGGTAGGTTATGTTGTGGTCACTTTTAAGTTAGTGACTTGTGTATAAGATTTTATCCTAACTGTATAAAAAAAAATTAAATTCTAATAGATTTATATTATTAACTTTTTAGTATTTTAAAATGTAATACACCTAAGAATCGCATAGGTTAAAAGCTAGTTTTTAATAAAACTTATTCATTTTTTGATTGCTTAAGGATATCTCTCGGTCGGTAGCTGAAGACTAATTTCTCTGAGACGTGCAGATCACCGAAGTGGGTTCTACCTCTCCTAATTAAGTCACTTTCTATACACATAGTAGGAGTCGAACCTGAACACATGCTTAAAACTTATTCATATAATCATGATGCTCATGCGTTGAGAATACTTCATAATTATTTTCCTTTTTAAAATTTATGTGTTATCTTTTACTTATTTCGTCATTAAATGGCACTCAAGATACTTAATTAATTGCAATTGAAATATGGTAACGGTAGCCCATGTTTTAACTAGGCCAAGTGTGCGAGTCACGCTTTTTGCGTGTGTACGTTGGTTTAACATAACAACAATCGAATGAGCAAAGCCGGCACCGCACGCACCCCTTCGTTACCCAAAACTGCTACCGTGGCCACAGGATTTGCCCTTTCTGCCACCAAACCAAAAATCCCATAGAATTTTGATCCTTCCTTCTAGAACATTCATTCAAACCCCCCCTTTTTTCTTTTTTCCTTTTTCTTTTTTGCTATTTTGGTTATTGTGTATGTGGGAATTTTTATTTTAATTCTTGTGCAAGGTCAAAATTGAAATTGGAAACCCTAAAAATGCAATTTCCCCAAATCTGAATGGAATCCTGTGCCCTAACCCATTCCCCTCTTATCGGACTATCCACTTACGACGGTTCCCGGATCCCCCTCCTCCTCCTCCGCTCGTCGTTTTTCTTCGCCGGTGGGTGAGCCACCCACCGTGTCCCCTTCTTCCGCCTTCAATTCAATCTTCAGAAACAAAACAGAGAGAGAGAGAAGAGAAAAACAGAGAGAAAGCAAACTGGGGAAGCGAAAGAAAGGGAAAGGGAAAGGGAGGGTCGGGGGGCAGATGGAGAGTTCGGGTTCAGGTGCGGTCGATTGCGGCGTTGGATCGATCGTATGGGTCCGAAGAAGGAACGGTTCGTGGTGGCCTGGTCAAATACTCGGTCCTCATGAGCTTTCCGGTTCTCATCTCACTTCTCCTCGATCTGGAACTCCCGTTAAGCTTCTCGGAAGAGAAGATGCCAGCGTGTAATTCCCTTCTCTTCTTATTTTTATTTATTTAGTATTTTTGTTTATTTATTTTGTTGAAATCCAATAATAACTCGTATGTGGTTTGCATGTGTGGTAATATTGTAGTGCTTAGTTTAGGAATTAGCAATTAAATTAACATCATATGAATGTGAATTTTCTTTGTGAAATCAGAAATGTATGTTTCAGCGTCCTGAAAAAAATGTTTGTGTAGGATATAAAGGATAAGTTGATATTTGTGTAGGGAGCATTAACGGTTGAGTTTAATTTCCATGCACTGATTTTACACTGTCCCAACCAAATCATCCCATTTGAATGACTTTTGAAGTAGTGGATATGAGATTAGATTACTTTTGCTAGTATGATAATACATGATTGAATGACTGTGTAAGAAAGTTGTACACTGTTAGTGTATAGAAATTAGACTCTTTAATGATTTGAGTTGTTATTGTTGTGCATGTGGAATGTGATGATGTATCGATGTTCTAATGAGTTCAACTAGTATTTTTGTTTGTTGATGTTGCTGGTGTGTTGGTATTTGTTTACAGGGATTGGTACAACCTGGAGAAATCCAAGCGTGTGAAGCCATTCCGATGTGGTGAGTTTGATGGGTGTATTGAAAGGGCGGAGTCCTCCCAGGGTGTGCCCTTGAAGAAAAGGGAGAAGTATGCTCGTCGAGAAGATGCTATTCTTCATGCTCTTGAACTTGAGAGGCAAATGTTGAAGAAGCAAGAAAAATTAGGTATTGCTTCTGATTGAACCGATTTCAGATTGTGTTGCACTGTTATGAATGGTTACATCTCCAGAAACAACCTGACTGTGATCCTGTTTTCAGGTGCAGGGCAAGTTGGTATAGGTTGCCGTGCAAAGAGAAGCAAGTATGTGTATCTGCCTCCTCAGTCTAGTGATTCTCTGGATTACAAGGAGACTCTAACTCATGTTGAGATATCATCTTCCCAACTTGGAAGGGAGTATCCTTATCGCAATTCTTTTGCTGAAGAGGGTGAATCTGCTTTTGCGGATGATGTTCAATGTGATTCGTCAGAAACTGATTCTGCTAATTCCGATTCAGATTCTTCTGAGACAGAAGTAGACAAGGATGCAGAGATGACTATTTCAGGTTTAGTTTCTGCTTTATTGATCTTATGCTATCAATATCCTAACATTGTGATCTGATGGTAACAACTTGAAAAGTAAGGAAAAAAAGTATGGCTGCTGATTCCGGATCAGGTGTTGTGTATATTCTGCCAGTATCTGTTTAGCTGAGCGAAATTACTTCTTCACATCTTCATATCTCTTGTAGTGAAAGTAGTATTAGTTTTTATTATTGCATAAATTATGAATATTGAAATGAAGTTTACTTGTTAAGGTTATAATGTTGTTTAAAAGAGAATAATTTACAATTCTGAACAAATTCATCCTGGGAAATGGCTTAGAATTAGCTGGGTGCAACATGACGATCAACCTTACCTCCTTTTTGTTTTTCATCTGTTCTAGTACTAATGAAATCAACAAATGTTTTGGCTTGCCACTGGCCTATATTTATTGCCAAGGTTTCAAATATCATGAACCTACCCTGGACTGGCCAGTGTGCCCCAATAATATAATCACAATTTTAGGTGTCGAACTGTGGATGGTGTTGCATGCTTCTTGTTACATCATTTATTGACACTTCAACAATAGAGTCAATGCATTAGAGAAAAAAAAGTGTTTGGAACAAATTGGTGAAGATGCTCTTTTTTCTTAAGATTTCTTGATGGAAAACAGCTGCTTGCCTTCGATTTTTGTCTTTGACTATAAAAGGATTTTTTAGGAGAGAACAGTAAGTTCAGAGCCGGAGGGACAGGAGCACTCCTAGAAAAGATAAGAACCCATCAAAGAAATAAATTTTAAAAAAAGCAGCTTAATCAAACAATCCAGCACATTTAATATCAGACAAGGACACTCTTAAAATTAGACATGGCATTATTGACTGTGGATTGCATTAAAGCTTAGCCGGTTACACATGTTTTGCTGTGGCATTACCTGTCCTTTCCTCTCTTTCTGTATCTGTTCTTCTCTGAGTAACTTGTGATGTTAGCTGTCAGAATTTCTGCGAATTTGACTCTATCATTGGAATTTTGCATTTTTCAGCCAATTTTAGATCCATAAAATAATTATCTATTCCTCCTCTCTCTTGTCTTTCACTATGAATTCTGTTTTTGGATAAAAGAAAATATTTTATTAACAAGAATGCCCTACATTAATGATTCTCATTTTCCATTTACTCCTATCAAAGCTTTCTGTTTTGGGGTTGTTATTTGAATTGTGTTTTAGAATCTTAGTTTTAGTTTTATATCACATCATTAATTTTAGCTCTTCTGATGTTACTGTAACTGTAGAAACTGGCCAGGATGCTGAAGAGGAAGAAAGCACTAGCAGTGAGGAGATTGATGAATTGGCAATTTCCGGGGACATGCCTCTCCTCTATCCTCGTGAACCTTCAATGCGTAATGAAGCTGTATCAAAATGGCAACTAAAAGGAAAAAGGAACAGCCGTAGTTTTGTGAAGAGGTCTGTTGGTGCTTCTGATGGGAAAGGTGTTTTATATAGAGCTGATGTTGAAGGACACGGAAGTCATTTAGGCCACAAAAGATTGGGGCCTAGTTTGCATTACTACAGAAATGATTTTAGTGACATTCTTGATGACACTGATCAAATGTTTGGATTTGATGATGAATACTCTCTAACTCCTAAAGCAGTCTCCAAAGGTCAAAACAGAATTCGTCACGGTGTTGATTGGGATGATTGGGATTGGGAGGATCAGCCTCCTTCGAGAGGATATTGGGATTTTAAAGGGTTTGCTCCAGTAAATGGTGATCGCCATCATCTTGACGGGAGGATGAGATCAATGCTGGTAGATGTAGACTTGAAAGTGCAAGCTAGCTATCGAAAAGAGCCTGTTCCCATTGTTTCGCTCATGAGTAAGTTAGATGGGAGGGCAATAATAGGACACCCTATTCAAATTGAAGCCCTTAAGGATGGTTCATCTGATATACTATTTTCTGCAAATGATGACTCCGGTAATGATGGGATTGGCTATGAGGGAAGTAGTGTGCTCCCACCTGCTTGGAGGACTGCAAGGAGAACAGCAAATTTTCGTGTTCCACGCCCCCATATATCTTCATCGAATGGTGCTGAAGCTGCTGCCGATTTTTCCTTTGATCAAGAAAGAAGATTTGAGTATAAGAAATCAAATGCTGGAAGTTCCAGCCAGAAGGGAAGCCTTTCCAGGAGGAGTGGCCATATCAGTCCCGGGCCTTCAATTGACAAGAAGTCATCAAAAAAGGTCCCAAAGAAAGCAAGCTTGTCGTCTAGCCAGAAAACTAGAACTCTGTCCTCATTATCTAGTGAATATAATCTTATTAAAAAGCCTTTACTTGATAGCAGTTTTTATCAAACAGATAGGTTGATTAAACCAGAGGTCTCTGGGCTCACTACTGTAGCTTGCATACCAGTCAAGTTGGTATTTAGTAGATTACTTGAGAAGATTAATAGGCCACCGTTAAAAGCAGCTGGTAATTCGGCTTTGTTGAATAGTGGTGTGGAGAGAAATTCATAGGTTACATGTACATTGTTATATGAGCACAATAATCTTACAGTGGTAGCTCCAGAATTTGTTGGGTATGACTTGTTTCCAACGAAAGAGAACTCTTATTTATTCAATTTATTGTTTTTCATTTCAAGGGTGAATGGGAAGTGTAGACCTCATTCTGTAGCTGGATAAATATGAAGTACATGAATTCGTTATGCTGCCTTGGAAGTGAACATTTCCACTATCTTGGTATTACAAAGCTATATCATCTGTCCCTAAATGCAACTTGATAGTAGTATTTGTGGAGGAGTGGAGTAGTGAAAGATTATCTCCATTGTAGTACTCCCTTTATCAAATCTACAGACTACAACCAATTCGTTTCAGAATTAGGGTTACTGTAGAGAGAAACGATTGGATTATAAGATGAAGACAATGGTAAAATCTCAGGCTGTATAATGGGTCTCTCTATCGAAGATAACGCAAATTACACAATTCAGACCCTGAGAAAAATTGTTGACGTGAGAAACAAAGGAGTGGGTAACATAACCTAATATTCGTTTATAGCAATTTAGAAGAACAACAAAAGAATTGAGTGGCTGTGTTCTTCGACAGAAACTAAAGTACAAACAATGATCATTTTAATTCACACCACTGAGAAAATGCAGGTTAATTAATTGAGATATTTATGAAGATATTCTTACTCCTGGATATCTCTACTCTATATTCATAATAACAGTTGCCAAATAATGATTGAAAGATTACAATAACATATAAAAATACGGTTTCCAATATGTATAATTATCCAATTAAATCTTTTCAATTTATACTAAAATTTAATTATATTTATTATTTATTAATTTACTAATTAATAATTTATTAACATAATAATATATGATTAAATACAATATAAATGATTTTTATGTTATTACTGCATCAATTTTTTTTTAAGTGATGCTAGAAGCAGAAAAATCATTATCCATATTGCATATATTGAAGAAACAAAAAGAATTCACTGTATAAGATTTTTTCAAAAAATATTAAAGACATTTCATATATTAAAAGATAAAATAATAATTAGGGTTTTGAGAGAGAGAGAATAAAAACCATCTCAACAAGAGGCTTGAACTCGTGAGTTCACTCACTCAAATCGGAGGGGGAGCGGGGGCGTGTGTTGATGGCTGCAGAATCGGATTCAAGGAAACGCACATTGGAGGCTCTGGAGAGAAGGTTCGCAGTTGCGGAAGCGGAGCAGCTTGTCCATCAACAAAAGAAGAAAACCAAACATACTGTCAATGAAGATGGCATTGGCAAACCACCGCCCACTCCTGAACCAGCTTCTGCTCCTAATGATGCCAAAGCACCATCATCAGACACACCCAGGAAAGGTATTTCAAGTTCCATTCACCTTTTTTTTTTTTTTTGTTAATTCTTCTTGTGATATTTGCTTCTTCTAATTTATATGTATTTAGATATCCTGTTTGATATTTTAGCTGATATGATACTTTTTATTTGTGCGGTGTTTAGGGTATCTCACTTTCTATGGTGGTCATGTCACTTTGCAAGGTACGACAATCCCTATTTTCTGCTAACCCTTTCTATGTCATATTATTTTCTTTTTGGATTTATTTTAAGGTATTTTGCAAATTATTATATATTAAATTTGTAATTCCAATTTGCACTGACAAAATGAAGTTAATGTTTGTTTGCAGAGATTGAAGAAGGTGGTCTAATATATACCCAACTCCCTGATGCTGTAAACGAAAGTCTGGTCCCAGCTAGTGATGAGGTATTTCTCTGATTTGAACTTATGTCTTTGGCAAGAATTGAAGGCCCAATTCAAGCATCTTAACATCAATTTTTCACTTAAAATTCTGCCAAGTCAATTGATCTCCTGTGAATTCTGAACACGAACAGGGTGTTTGGAAATCCCTAGATATGAAGGAATTGAATTCTTTTCCTTGATTTGGAGGCAATATAATTCAAGAAATTTAAATCTGATGAGAATTGAAATCCATCAAAATCATGAAATTGGAATCAGTTTGGCTTTGATTTGGTGTGAGAATTAAATTCCAACAAATGAAAATACCCAAATAACCTTATTTGAATATAGTGGTTTGTTCCTAATCTATTAATGAAGGATAAAATAGTAAAAATAATGAAATTAATTTATTTTTAGACACATTCCAAATCAAGAAATTAAATTTAATTATTTAATTTATTGACTTATGTCAAATATAAGAATTGAATTGAATTCAACTGCATCCCATTAAAGATTTCCAAACACACTAGAAGGTAAGTATGTTAGATAAGTTTTTATGGATAAGTTTTATGTGTGAAATTACATATGAAGCTCATCTATGAAAACTTATACCCCTCCCCCCCCCCTCTCTCTCTCTTCTCTTCCCTTCTTTTTACCCTTCAACCAAACACACCCTAAAAGTTAGTTGTTGATGCAAAGAGTACTTCAGGGATCACAGAACCAACCTTTTAACCTATTCGCAACTGTGGAAAGCTGCCTGCAATGTGAAGGTCCCTAACCAAAATGTCAAAGTTTCGTTGTCCTTATATTTCAAAGATGATATACTTACCTATTTTTAATCTACTGGCTCATATTGTGCAGTTTTCTGCTGAAAGAGGAAGTTCAGTCGATAGCATATTGCATGAGCTTCTTCAGAAGGGAGATTCAGCCCAGACGTACATGATGGGATCTAGAAGCACAAAAATTTACAGCTGGTTGCTTCTCGATAATTCTGCACCAGGACGTCCAATTTCTTCTGGATCTCAAGATAGGGCTTTACGAATTCATTCAAAACGCTCTAAGAAACATATGTCTATGAAACAGCATAAAAAACACGGGTCATTCAATCTTCCTCAAGAGTTCCGCAGGTAAGATTAATCTAAACTACACTTTTAGGGTCCTGTTGTTCCTTATTGTTATTGCTTTAGCTCTGTGGTGTGGCTGTGTATATTGTTGTTTCAAAAAATCTTTTCATTTCACCTGTCCTTTGTGGACTCTTAGTTTCAAGCAGGAGACAGAATGTTTCATACCACTTTTTTTTTTTTTTCAATCTGTAATGATATTCTTTTTGTTTTTGGGTTACAGATTTGATATTTTCAAGCCGATGCATGAAATGTGGAAAGACTATGTAATGCGGCTGCTTAAATCCACTGGGTACTTATTTTCTTCTTTGCTATTGATGGATTTCACTATTTCAGTTTCTTATCTTCAAGTCATCCAGCAAGGAGGGGGAGAAAAGTTGATTTTAATCATTTATACTTTTCCTCCGTTTCATCTCTTGTAGCTTTTATAACCATGAACCTGTCAACATTTCAGGAAAAATGAATTGGCTCAATGTCTCCTTGCTGCAGATCTACATGGTGCTATTATATTAGGTTTGATCAAAGTATCCTTATTACTTTTCAGTGAGCTGTAAACACCAAGAATTGTCCAACTTTAAGAAATGTGAAAATGCTAAAACATGTTTTCATACGGGGTTATGCTCTTGTCACTTTAGTGGTGGTTATTACAGTATTACTAATTATGTTGGCTATAAGGACAGTTGTTTTGTTGTTGATTGGGTATTGCATTTATTTTCTCCTAACTGCTTAGGCCTTAATTATGGGATTTAGATCCTCTAAAATGAGGATCTCACTTTAGAAATTAAGTGAGTAGTTTCACCCTTAGATCAATAGCATGAAAAGGCACCCACTTCTAACTTTATTGATTCAAAGGTTACCCTTTACTTTACTCTCTAAAGTGAGATCCTTACTTTAGAGGATCGTTGTCCTTAATTATGTATTTCATTCATGTGCATCAAAATGTGTGTTGAAATTGTTTGCTGAACTTGAATTATCAAAGCTTATTTTTCATGTTCTTAGAAAGCACTTATGATGTTCAGTAGAAGTGTTGCATGCAATCAGTTTATATTGTGGCATTAAGTTTAATAGGAAAGATGACCTGCTGGTTGGTTCAGGCAACAGATATGTGCACCTCCGGGAAAGGATCCCTGAATTGACCTCCCATTTCCCTCCTCCCCCCCCAAAAAAAACACTCTGCATCTGAAATTGCAACTTAGAATTTATTTAGAATGTCTCTTAGGCCATTAAGTAAATAAAATTTTTAAAAGTCCATGACGAGTATTGTTAAATATCATATCTTGAAAATTTTAATATCAAAACTCCTGGTCAATTGTTCAACATGCTTGATCTTTACAATTTAGTAGAAGAGTTGGGCTTTTAAGACTCTTATAAACACTATTAAGTAGTTTAGCCAATTAGTCTCAACCTCCCAAATAGTTATGTGTTTTTTCTAGCTGACTGTTTTATGTTCATCTATGTTTTGCAGTTGTGGAGTGTAAAATCACCCATTTTATTGGAACATATGGTATCATGATTCGTGAAACTACAGAAGCATTTGGGATAATTACTGAAGATAATAAATTCCGAGGTAATCCTTGCACTACTTACAAATGAAAACTGGACTAGCCTTATCAGAACTGTGACTGGTGTATATTTCACAATGCTTATGTGAATGCGCACATTTGGTTGTGTATGCTTTCCTTTGGCAGTTTCGAAATTTTCATTCAAATTAAAGAGTAACAATGAGAGTACCCCAAAAAACAAAAAAACCAAATAGTAACAATGAAATGAAACTTGTAAACACAAATTATGCTATTTTTAAGTTCGAAACTTCGAATGATGCAAGAAGTTTTTGATTGGTTCTATCTTAAGATGTTTTCTATGGGGACAAGAACCAGTCTCTCTCTTTCCCTACTTCCTCCGTGTTTAGAATTTCTAATAGGTTCATTTGTGTGTCTCACAATATTGTGAATGAGTTGATTAACACTTATGAACCTTTGCCATCACAAATTCTAGGATAAGATGGCTAAAGTTGAAATTGTGATAATTTATTGTTTCGGGGGTCTCTCTTTTGTTTAATTTTATCCGTTTCAAACTTGTGATGACCAAATTCTTTCTTTCTATGTGGTAACTTGCAGTTGTTCCCAAAAAGGTTTCTGTATTTGTATTCCAAGTTGATTGCTGGAAAGTCACTCTGCATGGAGATAAACTCAGTTCGAGAAAGGTTGGATTATGATTTAGTGACGACCATTCAATTGTAGGTAACATCTTCATCCTTGCTTAGGGGCTTTCATATCAGCTTTTGATGATGGTAATTCATCTTGTTATTGAGTGAACCTTGTCATTGTTATCTTGCTTTCTATAATCTCACTATTCCTAGAGATTTATAGAGTTTCTTACTGTTAAGGCGGACAAAATATCTATCTCATTTTTACAAAAATTGATTAGTCTTGTGGATTTTTTGTAGGCGAAGGCTTGACATGAAATAAGTCACCATCGATCCCTGGAGTTATGGCAAGATATTTGTTTTCACATGAATATTTCATATTGACGTCCTGAACTGGCAACGAATAGCATGAATGTGAATTGTTAGACCAACAGTATCAGCAGGCAGCTTGGGTCCAGAGTATTTTAGCAGAAATCCGACTGAGAAATGTGAACGCCTGTTGAGCATTTTGCATTTCTCAAAAAGGGGGAATGTTGCTTTCTCCCTCAAAAACTAAAAAGTGACTCCTCTAATGTGACCCAATTTTATACTAGTGAGCCCTGTCCTGTTTAGAGGTAAAATTAGATAATATTTGAAAATTTGTTCAGTTTGTTTAGCATACAACATTATAGAAATTCTTTATACTTGGATGTGGTCTTTCATTCAAAATTGATAGGAAATATGAATTAGAGATCAGTGCAAGAATTGTATTCAATTAATGTAATACATCATGAAATGAAGTAGGGTTATTTTTAACCGAATGATTCAATTAATAACCTGGACTTGTGGTCAGTCTCATTTTTTCTATTTTGTGTTTTAAGCAGAAGTTTTAAAATGCAACTTTATGATGTAATTCCAGAAGAAATTGGCGCCCCTAAACAGCAATCTAGTATCTCAGTGGAGAAATGAAACATTCAAGTAATGAAGCCAGGATATCCCACTGTGATTGTTGCTCCGATCTATGAGCATTTAAAGGGGGATAAAATTGTCCAGCACAATTAGGATCCAAGGTTTTTCTTCTTTTTTTTTTAATTGAAAAAGTTCTAAGAGATATTGCTCTTACAATTCTAAGGCATGGAGTCGTTATAGTTACTTCGAGACTCGGTTGGTTAGCTTACAGAAACTGTTTGTATGTCTTATGATTTATCATTCCAGAAAGACAACTGACAAAATTTGCCCAAGAATGAACTAGCATTAACAATACATCGTCCATAGCATAGCTCCTCTTTCAGAAGGACCTTCGATAAACATTATTGCAGCTCCTGGAAAAATCTTAAAATGCAGTGGTTTAAAATTGAACTCCAAACAGAGTGCCACACTTGTGTTAAACAACACCCATATTCTTGGAATTAAGTTCAAATTTTGTTTAAAAGTGCATGATTGAAGTAAATATATATAAAAAAATTCCCAACCCTAATTTTTTCCCAAAAAAAAAAACTGCCTATTTCTGCCTCCATCTACTTTAACCACATACAACCCATGAATAACTATTTACATTTTTCGTTTTCAATTTGTGAACGAATGATTTAAATTCTTACTTCAACAACATCGCCATCTTTGAGCTCGGTATTGGGCTGTACTAACTGGCCATTAATCAAAACCAGCTTTCCCTCCAAACCAACTCTTTGAGCAGCATCAGCAGCAGTGCTACCAGCTTTCAACCTCATAATTTCACCATGTGGCCAACATATAATCACCACTTCACCAAGGTCAAGAGAACCAGAAAGATCATAAAGTTTTGCACCATGCTTTGTTTGCTTGATACTTACTTCAGAGCGCAACTGCTCCTCCCACGAAAGCATTGTCCTCAAAAGCTGTGCCTAAAAGATATATATAGAGTTACAGAAACATTCAGACATTTCATATATCTACTATAACGGGACGAACACTGAATCTGGTAGACAAAATACTTTTTTTTCGTTCCTACATTTAGGCCAACTATGAACATTAGACAGATTGATTTCTACCACTTTAATAGCCATTTAAAATTTCAAATTTGCAACTACAATTACTACAAATATACATCATGTGCAACATTGGGGCGAACGAATTTTAAGCATGTGATTGGTTAGTGACAATGACAAATTTGTTCTCATCAAGTGACAAGTTATCTCACGGAGCTTAGATAATGATTTTTTGACGCGAAAAGAAAGAGAAGTAAACAACGAGAAGCAATTTCCATTAGCAAAATAAGCATAAGAGAGGCAAGTTAGTTGCTGAAAAACCTTGTTATTGATGCTAGCGTTCACAGAAGTTGAAGCAACCAAGTCAAATTTTGACCGAGATGAAATACAATCCACCTCCTTGCCCTCGAGCACAGCAGACATTACAGTCCAATATTCATATTCTTCTTGCTCAGTGAAATTGATAACCTGGATGAAGGTTGGCAGTAGGCGCCCAAATTGGTCTTGCTGCAAATGAAGCAAACAATTGTTTTTAAGTTCTTCAGTAAAGAAGTCTGATTATTCACAGCCCCATTATGAGCCAAAGAATACCAGAAATCAAAGCAGTCAGCATGATTTATTAAGCATTAATACGCCCATGCATTTCGCTTCAATGTTTAAAATTAAGCCCAAGTTTCCATGCATAAAACCAGTTTATCCATCTTGTAGCATTCATAACATCATATGGACTACTGGCAATTGATGTGAACCACTATCTCCAAAAGCAAGAGAAATTCCCTTCAACAGGATAACAAATAACATGATAAAGACTTTGCAAAAATCAAAATGTATGTAGTTTCTCCATCATTAAGAGCTATAATACACTTAGTGTGAAAGGAAAAATATGCATCTCAAAACAAGAAAAAATAAAAGGAAAAATTTTGCTGGTTTAGAGAAAGGAAAGAAGCCAATCGTTGTGGCAGTGTGCAGTCTCTGCCACTGTTTGGTATATATGGCTGCAACATAATTCTCTCACCTGTGATAAATTTTTGGATAAATCAGTTTTGTGGGATAAGTTGTGCCTCATTAACAGTTTTTTCCTGTTTTGTTCATGTTCTTATAAAGATAAACTCTAGCCCTCATATCTCATTGTATGCTTCTCTTTGTCTTAATAAAATTCTTCTATGAAAATGATGTTGATAAACAAAAAGAATGAACACTAACATTTGAGTATATAATTTTTCTCAACTGCTCAGAAAACCATACCTTGTGATACATACCATCTCGACATAGTGTGTACTTCTCTAAACAAGTACACCAATCCCCATGTCCTGGTTCAAACCACCATTCATCAGACACCTGATGCAGGTCAAGAAGTAAACTGTCAGGAAATCTGAAATAAAATATAAAAGAAAAGATGAGACAACTGCAGACACTGGCAATATAGAGGGCATAGGCGCAGAGTAAAAACGAGGGGCGTGTGCACACAGACACATGAAAGCTATTGAGCAAGTAACTGCCATACAGTGATACATCTAGGCATTGCCTTCTCAGCAAGTGAAATCAGTCAATTCAGGTTCCTTCCATGAACCACTCATCACAAGCTTTCTATTAGTTCCACACTCAAATAGTCAAATTATAAATCAATTACGTTAAGTAGAACACCTTTTTGTATAGTTGGGCATAAGCTTCCCATCGCTTAAGCTGGAAAGAATATCTTCTGTCAGCTACTGCTTCAGAAGCTGCAAGCCCGAAGCTGACAGCAACTAGCAAGTCTCTTTCATCCTTTTCTACACTGAAAAGGTGGTGGAGAAAATGCATGTGCCACAATCAGTATTGTTGGCTTTATAACTCAACATCCATTAGATATGAATAAGTGTTACATACCTAATGATAACAGCAGCAAGTAAGTGACTTCCTTCTACTCTGAGGACTGGATGTCCAGCCTTCAATGACTTATATTTACTTAGTAAAATATCTGAAGAATTTTCATCTTCTATATCTTTGGAAAAATAGGATGATTCTGTTTCAGGTTCATCCATGCTGTCTTTTGATGAAAAAGGATTTTCAGTTTCCTTATAAAGCCAATGGGCAGCATGTCCATATTCAGCATACTCATGCATCCTCTAGGAAGCACAATGGGGAAAAAAAATCAGGAACTCAGTACAAACAAGTAACCACAGCAACATATGTGAAAATAATTTGGCACCTGTGTTCTTATTTGTACTTCTAGAGGTGAGTTATCAGGACCTTGTACTGCAGTGTGCAAGGACTGCATTTTAATGATACAATCATGAGCATTATTATTTTGGTTAGCATAAGAAGATGATCATTTAACTTTATTTCATGAAAATATGAACAAGAAAGCCTAACCTGATAGCCACTAGGCTTTGGATTAATGATGTAGTCATCAAATTCACCATCTATGGGAGTCCAAAGCCTGTATGCAAGTAAAATACACATACCATTTAGAAGACAATATCAGGGTCAATACAGTTAAAGAAGTAAAAAAGATGCATCCAATCAGGCCTTCCACTCTAAAAGAAAAGAATGAAGGCAATGAGCACATAAGTTTATACCCACCCAACTCACAGAGTCCAAACTAAATGAAAAAGGAAATAAGAACGGAAAATATAGATGGATATTTCCATTTGATGTGTTTTTTCATTGATTCCTCTCTAGGAGGACATCTCAACCTCCTCTTATCATGTGCTTCTTTCTTTCTCTTCTCAAATGAATTTCTTTTCTATTTGAAAAAAAAAAAAACCATACATTACATAGCACTGCAAAAAGGTAATTTTATCAGTCAAGAAAAATATATGTATTCAGAAGCTTATAGCCAGAGCTATCTTCATCCAAATGCTTGTTTTGTACAACTTATCTTTAGGGTATATGACTGAGAAAACTGAAATTTGGCGTTGTTTACCTGTGTACAATGTCAAGAAGACTGTAGCAACACTGAATTGCAGGTCCATGTAAAGTTCCATTTTTGTCTCCCACAACTACTCTTAATGCACGTGCATCGTATACTTTATCAATACTTATATCCTTTCGTTTCATCTGCACAACATACAATCAAGAATTTGAGCAATAAATTGCGTCATGCGAAGCAGAACCTGTGCTTGGATGCTAATTATTGCAGACAGAGCATGGCTAAAGTTCATGGCCATACGTTCTTATTTTAAAAGTCAAGACATGAACTTGCCAATACCTTGCTATATAAACTATAAAGGCTTTTTAATCGGCTTGATAATTTCACTTCCATTCCGGGAACGTAACTGCATACACACAAGGAAACACAAGTTTTAAGAACTACAAAACTGAATAGACCATAGCAGTGAACAAATATACAATGTTTCATCGGACACCGAGACAAAGCAAGCATGCACATATCCATGGACTAGAACGTAAAAGCACAAATGATAATGGACAAAAAGAACATACGAAGCTGATATAATCAATTCTCGTTCAAGTGCTTCCTCACAAATTACCAATGATGCCAAAGCTAACCCAGCATCTTGAACAACCTTCGGTTTCATGCATGTCTCCAGATTATTCTCAATACTACTGAGGAAGTTAGCCCGTTTTCTCCGATCTAACAATATATCAAAGGGTACTACAGCTTCCAAAAGATCCTGAAAGTAAAGAAAATTTGGTGGCATGATTAGAACAAAAAATCTGTTCTCACCCTTTCCCCTGGACATAACAAAGCTATGAAGATGGAAAATTGCCTTGGATATTACTTACGAACTTCGAATCATGTACACATCAAACAAGAAGAGAATTAAAAAAAGAAGCTTGCCAAAGAGTCACTTCAAATGGCCACCTAACTATCTTTCATAATCTTTTCGCCCATAATTATAAGGACTGAAAAAAAGTGGTTGATCAGTCTTCTGAGCAACTTAGAATTTATTCAATTTTACATGTGGAGCATGGAGATAATAAGAGCAATTAAAAAGTAACATCATTTCATATGCTTTCGGTTTCCATTCCCCCCGCCCATCCCTTGCTGGTCAAGCTTAAAAATTTTATGTTAGCAAACTTCGAACTTCATCTAGTGCAAACGAGACAAAAATACTATATAAACAAACAGTATTGTAATTTAATTGTTTATGCCCCCACGAATTATGTGTTGAGTCTCAAAAGAAGTATTTGGGGTGAATTGATACGAGCTTATGAGTTGCAATAAGCTACAACGTAATCTGCAATTCAACTACCGAAGGAAACCATAGAAAAGCACTCAATTAGATGTCGTAAACACACATACGAAGTTGCCAACAAGCAACTTTGCACAAAAATTCTTACCTTCATACTTGAGGCATCCACATTGAATGTCAAGGATTCATTGTAGAAACAAGTAGAACTGTTCTTGTCCAGAGTAGTAAAGTTGCCTTTTACAGAGAATCTTCTCGGATTTACTGTTTTGTTAGCAGGGCTCCACATGGAAGCCAGATCAGCTCGCATCTTTTGAAATGTTTGAGGCTGGTAGCAAGGCACAGAGAAAAACATAGATGTATTCGTGTGAATTAAATTAAATAATGCCAAAGTCAGATCATCTTGATATAGTACTAATTCTATAGCTGCTTATGTCCAGAAGCAGGAATGTAATATTGTAACTTCTTACAATTATCCAATTCCATGGTATACAAGAGAAGATAAAACATTCAGGGATAGCAAATAGTTTAAAATATATTCTCAACAGCTAGGACTCACTTTATATGTTTCAAAAACACTAAAAATGCTAGTACTCACTTTATATGTTTCAAAAAACCAAAATGTTGAAGTTATGCATAAAAGCTTTTAAGTACTTCGGTCTCCAGGACAAGACAACCTTTTAGGTCTCTCTTCAGAATCCCTTTGAGGGTGGGCAGATACGCCAAGGGATTGGAGACTGCTTTAATATTTTGTTGAGTTCTAGGTTTTTTCATTTTCTAACATCATTACTTCAATATAAATGACCATCAAAGCAAAAGAAACATATAAACCATTAGAAGACCTGAAGAACAGCGAAACAAAGATCTTCTAGTTCAGCTTTCAATGCCCATAGACCCAATCTTGAAGCAAGTGAACACCAAATAATTAAGGTCTCTTCTGCAACCGCTTGAGCCTTTTGCAATGGGAGAGCATAACTGCAAAACACAGATTGTCACCCACTAAAATGCCCTATGCAAGGTACCTAAAATTGTTAGCGTTTAGCCAAAACATTCAAAGCACTGTATGGCTTAAAAGGTTATTTGTTAAGGTGGCTTTTATACCAACGAAGTACAGTTTCACAATTAATAACCATGAAGGATTGAAGAAAGAGGAAAAACAAAAAGAAAGATAAGAGTCAGTACATAGTTCTCATGTTGTGAAGACGATCTGCAAGCTTGATGAGCACAACACGTGGATCATCAACCATTCCCAGAAGCATCACTCGTAAATTACTCGCCTAATAGATTAGGAATGCAACGCATCAGAAAATACTCTACTGCTAATTCCACCGCCTATTTTACAAACTTCAAAAGGCATGTCGTTTCAATATTATCTTGATGAACTACCAAATGCATTATAATGACCGAAACAAAGTTATAGCACCTACCTCTTGTGTGTAAGATTTTTGCTATCTACTTAAACTTATTCTAATAAAATTGACCCAGCCTTAAGCTTCTATAAGGAAAAGTATCAAATATCCATAATACAGAAAAAGGAGGGTATCATACATTGTTCACTTCATTTATGATCTTGCATTCTTTTCGTTATAACATAACAATAACGTATACTTTACAGTCTCATCGGATAATAGAGACGTATGTGAAATTCAGATTCTATACCTCTTCTTGACCAAGGACACCCTGGTTCTCATTTACCCTCCGATGTCTCCGTAACAGCTGCAAAAAGTAATGCAGTTGTTAGGTGCATACTTCGAAATGGTTTACAGGATCAGTGTCCATTGCACTGGAACTTAGTTCAATTGTGAAGAATGGAGCAAGAAGAATCAAACTACTAATAATTGGTAATAGAGGCCCAAATACCATGCCAATAACCAATACAACCCAAAAGCTTAAGACAAAGAAGGCAAACAATTGCTTTGTATCTCAAACAACATACAAAACCATTCTCTTCATTTCATCCTCTATCAAGGCGTGTAGCAAATTGAAATCTAATTAGCTAAAATGGCAAACTACAATGTGCCACTCCCTTCAAGATAAAAAGGTATTAGAAAGACATTCTTCATTCTTTATGATACCTGATTTATATAACTTAACCTAGAAACACCAGCTACCAACTTTAACACGTCATCACCAAACTCTGCCTCAATGTCCCGCAGACTTTGGCAAGTGTCATCAACCACATCATGTAAAATACCAGCTACGACTGTGTCGACAGCCTGAAACAAAGAATACCAAGATCTCAAACAAAGTAACGGTCAAATGGACACATGCTTTGACCTGCAATGCATGCACCGTAGATCATACAAACACACAGGTTAAAAGTAACAAAAAACTTAACGAGTGTTGCATAATAGTTTCCTGCCAAATGCAGTTAAGATTTGTATAGGTATTTAGCTGGTTCAGTAACATCAAAGGGTACGGAAAATGATACTTAAATCTGGTATGAGGAAAACATTACTTTCGGGTGCTATGTCAATCAATTTGGGAATGGAGATGCACAACAAACATCTTGGAGACTAAGAAAAAACAGCAAAAAAAAGAAAGAAAAATGAAAATGTTGGTTTCTCAGAAGGAAAAAATAATCAAATCCAGTAAATATTTTTGAAAATGAACAATCCTTGTGTTGTATGGTGCTGAAGGAAAACAAGCCAGCCAATGGCTTCTTTTTTCCAAGGTAAATGAAATGTACAATATAATACAGATAACAAATTCAGTCCTTATGAAACTTTATTACTAATCAGAGGAGTTCATACCCGTTTACCACTTGGTGGAACCAAAGCTGCCAAAATCCTCCCGGTATGGATACAGTGTGTTAAATAAGGATCTCCTGTCTTCCGGATTTGGCCTCGGTGTGCTTTTCTCGCAAAAGCTATAGCCTTCTGTACCTGCCTTCACACAGTAGGTATTTTTAATAATGAAACAAGGTAACAACATACTAGTCATAATGCAAGTAGAGATAGTAAACCTTTGGGTCATTAAATATATGGTAGCCAGTAATATCCACTCCATCCTGCATAACGGTACCTGCACATATTAGATTTTTAGTTCACTCCTGTTAACACATGATGAACTTATGATAAATGTTTTTGCGTCTCACATCAATTCTTCTAAACTTACTTTTTTAATATCATTCCTAAACAGAAATCAATTCTCTCAAAATAAACCTTTTCAACATCAATTATTTCAACAGCAATTCTACCAAAATCTAGAAAAAAAAAGAGACCCTGATTGTACATTACATTCAATATCAGCACTATTTGATGCTATGCGACTGAATTGTTTTATATACTCTTTAGGATTGATGCTTTTCCTCAACCTCAAGCTTGTTTCGTAAACAAATGAAAAATCGAAAACACAAAACGACTCTATCTTTTGTCTAACACCGAAACCTTCAACGTCCACCAAAGCTTGAAGGGAAAACGAATAATTAATGAGCGACTCTTCTTCACGTAGCATAACAAATCACAAGTGACTCTCTCGAATCAGAATCAAGTGTGACCGTGGTGCTAATTAAAAAAACAGCGAAAGAAACAAAAGGATAATAATAATAATAATAATTAATGAAACCTGGTTGTTCCTCCAATTTCGGCCACAAGAAATCAACCTTGGTGGAAAGGCAAGCTCCGGAGGCGATAGCGACGGCGGTGACGGCGACTTGAGTGATGGCGGAGGACACGGCGCCGTGGAGGGAGGCGGAGGTGGTGGCGGCCTTGGCGGCAGCGGCGATTACATTGTCGGAGGAAAGGGTGATTTGGTCGAGGAGACAGCGGAATCTGGAACGGTGAGGTTTGAATCTGTGAAGAAGAAAGGAAAAGTGACGAGTCTTGTGAGCAGGCAGAGCAGCTAACATGGTGGACGAGCGTTGGTATGAGACCAAGCTCATGCTTATGCTCATGCTCATGCTAGCTGCGTGTGCCGGTTTGTTAGTTAGTTAGTTATGGTGGCAGTTATTTTGAGAGTGCGTGTGAAAGAGAGAATAAGCGGTTGGAAGAAGATCTGTCTAGGAATGGCAACGCATTCTGTTCCATTCCATACCATGGTCATCTCATCTCATCTCATGGTTTATCATTGAAACCTGGTTTTGTCTTTTTTCTGCACTCTCACTCCTTTTCTAGTGGATATAAATAAAACCCCCATGAGATGAGTGCAAGTGCGGTTGTAAAAAACTAGTAAAAAGTTTCTATATTTTGCTTAGGGATTTATAGATGGTTTTTAAAATTAAGAATAATAAAAGTAAATAAAATAATAAAGAATAAGTGCTCAAACTGGTTCATCACAATTTTATTGATACATAAATTAATCGTTGACAAAAAAAATTAGTGTTAAAGTCCCTCACAATAGTGAAAATAGGATATCATAGGTTTATGACAATTTTATCGATGAACAAATTAGTTCGTAACAATAAAAAATTAGTGATGATGTCTCTCACAATTATAAAAATGTGAGATATAGGTCTTTGACTCACTTATAACCTATTAAATTCTGATGTAGAGTTTAATTATTAATCTATATTATACTCACTAATCCTAATCAACACTAACTAAAACACATCCTTTTATATTTATTTTTTAAATTTTACAGATTTCTCATCAAACGTTATAATATTTCACCATACCCATTATCAAGAAAAAAAACTCATGGCCCCGAGTTTGTCATTCTAAGAAATGACTCAGATTTGAAATCGAATTTCTTATACTTTGTCACCACCTTGTTCTGAGACATTATGATACAAATATCATAAATTCATAATCATTTTCTAAATAGTTTTATGCTAGAGTATAGTGATCGTATATTACAAACCAACATAATACCACCATGCTTGGTATGGATTATGAAATGCTCTATTAAATTTTGGAACATTTGGGAGATTGCATCTTAGTAAATTGATGATGATTGAGATTAATGGATATTAAATAGATCAATGATTAAAATTCACCTCAATATTTAGTAGGTTATAACTGAGTGAAGGACCTAAATGTCCTTTTTTGCATTTGTTAGAAATCTTAAGATTATTTTTTTTTAGGGACCAATTTGTTCATCAATAAAATTATCAATGACTTATAGTGTTCTATTTTTACAATTATAAGAAATCTTCACACTAATTTTTTTGTTAGGAACCAATTTATCTATCAATAAAATTGTTAGAGACCTATAATGTCTTATTTTTTAAATTGTGAAGAACCTCAATGCTAATATTTTTTTATTAGGAATTAATTTGTTCATCAATAAAATTATGAAGGATAAATTTGAGTATTTACTCTAAAATGAAGGAGTGAGGAGATATTAAGACAGTGTAAGCAGAGCCTTTTAAAAAATTATATTTTTGAAGTCTGAGAAATTAGGAGAGGTGTTAACTCTATAAAATATAAAAATCTGCTTGATATGCCAAAAACCATAAAAATAAAAAAGAATAAAAAAAATCTGTTCTTGTTCCTTAGTAAAGAGATGAAATAGAGTTAGTCCACGTCAGGTCATCCACATCCATGTATTTTCGTTATGTTATGATGATGGTGATTTTTATTATTATTTGGCTATATTATTATTGCTGCTATGGTTGGAGGGGGCATCTAGTACATCATCCTCACATAAAAATTTCAACTAAATATTAACAAGTATAATTTTCATCCCTGAAATTATATGCGTGAGTCACTTCCATCTTTGAAATTATACGTGTGAGTCACTTTCATTCCTAAAATTGCACGCGTGAGTCACTTTCGTCCCTAAAATTGCACGCGTGAGTCACTTTCGTCCCTAAAATTTGAAAATTAACTCTTTAGTCCCTGAAATTGTATTTTATAGGTCATATTAGTCCATGAAATTTGAAAAATTAACTTTTTAGTACCTAAAATTGCATTTTATAGGCCACATTAGTTCTTGATCAAATTAACTCTTTAAGGACTAATGTGGCCTACAAAATACAATTTCAGGGACTAATGTGACAGACGAAATGTAATTTCAGGGACTAAAGTGACTTATGAAATGCAATTTCAGGGACTAAAGAGTTAATTTTCAAATTTCAGGAATAAAAGTGACTCACGCATACAATTTTAAGGACGAAAGCGATACTTTACTCAAATATTAACTCACAGTTATATTCTCCTCCTCCTCCTCCTAAGCTTAAAGTAATAACAAATGAAATGGCCATCTAATACAAACAATTACAACCGGTATGGGTCCAAGACCCTTAAAAAAAAATATCAAAACTCTCTGTTTATTTATAAGTCTCTTTTCAGAAAAAAAAAAGGAAGAATTTACAGCCTATTTGAAATGTATTTTTTAAAACAGTTTTCCATTTTTACAAATTAAAAACTCAAAATACTTGTTTGGCACATTGTTTTTTGGGTGCCCATTTTAAAACTCAAAAAACAGAGTTCAATTTTTAAAAACACAAAATAGGAAATAGATTAAAGTTGTTTTGGAAAATAGTTTTGTTGATTTGGATTTCTTCACCACACATACAAAGTGGTTCATTGGCGTTGACTCCAACTCCTCCTAGCTTCGTCGGCGCGCTCAACACAGCTCTGCCGGCAAGAGAACCTAGATCCGCCGCCAGCTACCCAGCTCCGACCTGGCACAAGCGAGCAAGATCCGCTGCCAGTGACCCAGCTTTGGCCCTGCACGAGCGAGCCCGATCCGCCGTGTAGTGACCCAACTCCGGCCTTGCACGAGAAGCAACTCCACTAGAACTCGCACCCAGCTCAGTCGACTCTAGCAACTCAGATCCGCCACACACGCAACTCGGCTCGGTCGGCCCTCGCAAACCAGATCCACCACGCACGCGACCCAGCTCGCCCGGCCCTGGCGATCCAGTCCTCCACACACGCGACCTAGCATCAACCCCTGCAGTAGAACCAGCTTCGCCGGCGCACGAGACCCAGCTCTGCAGCCTTTACCACCACAAGCGGCCCTCCCTCTCTCTTTCGCTTTCTCTTTCTCTACTTCTCCCTCCTTGCCGTCGGCGCACTATTGATGTTTGTTGTGATCGAAGGTGTTTGTTCTTGATCTTTGTTGTGGTTACTTGTGGTTGTTGATCTTTGTTGGTTGCCAGTAGTTGCTGCTATTTGTTGTTATCATCTTTGCCAAACAATTTTTGGTTTTATCTATTTTAAAAGTTATTTTTAAAAAAAATTACCCAAACAAATTTTCTCATTTTTAAAAATGAATTTAACTTTTTTTTAAAAAAAATATTTTTAGAAAACAAAAACATAAAAATACTACCAAACAGCTCCTTATGTTTTTTTTTTTTGAAGTTTGACAAAATACAATATGTATCTCTTTTATTTTCAAACTTTACAAATCAAGTCCATGATTTTTAATGACATTATTGTAAATATTAAATATTGTTATAACTACATGATCATATTATTATTTTATTAAGTGATAAAAACACGTTATCTTTCCATTTCTTGTTACACTCTCTTAAAAAAAACCTAAATCCCCATCCTTAACAATCTTTAACAATTATAACAATACCACTAAAAATTATGTACACATATATTGTTCTATCAAAATCATTAGCAAACTAATGTTAGTAGAGGAGATTAATCTCAGGGACTTGATAAGAAAATATTGAAAATAAAGGGGATGTGAATTGTATTTCGTTAAACTTCAGGAGAAGTGAATATAATTTTCTCAAAATATTTTTGTAGAATATAATGTCATTAAATTTTGAAGAAAATATTAGCTATTTTTTAAAAATTTTATTCTTGACATATTCCTTGTTATACACAAACTCTTTTATAATAATAGTTAGGATTTAATTTGCATGTGCTGGTAATGTAAAAAAAAGTTTACATTCATCCATTCAATTTCACCCATTTGCATTGCTTTTTTAAATAGGGGAAAAGAGAATTAACTATATTTATTATTGATATAGCATAATGTGATGGGATGATATTGTAAAATAGTTTTATAATGACAGTGCATCAAAATTAAATCCTAATAATTATTACATAATTTTTTTAAGGATTTATTTGGAATGCACTGACAGTATTAAAAAGTTTTATACATTTATCCAATCATGTAATGACACATCAATAAATATGAATATTTTTCATCTCAACTATTTGAATAGTCATGTAAAAAGAGAGATTTAATTGGATGACAATGTAAAAGAATAAAACTCTTTTATACCGTCAGTGCATCAAAATTAAACTCATTTTTTAAAATGACAATTTTATCCACATAAACTTGGCTTACACATGTATTGTGTTTATGTATTATTGATTGAGTTAATGCTCTATTTAAGTAAAGAAGAAGAATGAGCACCAGAGGAAACAAAGATATAAATGCGTAGAAAAAGAAGGAAGGGACGATCATCATAAATAAAATAAGACTAAAGGGAATCGCTTAAAATGTCAGGTAATAAGATATTATTTAATAGTGACATATAATCAATTAATTGATGATGAGCTAATGAATATTAATAAAGAGATTAAAATAATTTATATTTATAAATATTATTATCAAAATAGCTCATTTTAAAAATAAGATATTAAAATAAATATAAAAGAGTAAAGTGAGTACCAACGCATCATTGATCATTTCTTCATCTAGGTGTCAATATCTTACACGAGAGGTATAAATGAACGGATGGAGGGAGCAACAAATGAAAAGGAAAGATGAAAAGAACAAAGCGGAAGTGGAGCGTGGATAATTACACGCCTCAAATTAAGAGAGGGGGGAGGGCAAGGGTCGGTGGGTGGAAGAAAGTGACGAAGAAGCAAGCAGGGAACCGCAAGGGACATGGAGAATCAAACAAGCGTAAGGCAAGAAGCAAAGCGACAAACAATAATTGAGGAGGGTAAAGGAGGGATACCCACGATCATATCATAATCATAATTGAACAAGAAGCAAGCAAGGCCTTCACTATTTATTGTGGACGGACGGAGATAAACAGAGAAAGAGGGTGGGTCCCACAAATTGAATGGAACTTTAATTAATCGAAAATACTGGAAAGAGGGACTCATGATGATCAGTTCCGCGAGATCAAGCCTCAATCACAATGTCAATGTGAATGTGGATGTGAATGTGAATCTGAACTTGAAGCAGCAAATATTGAGGCTTTTGTATTTTTGTGTGACTCTGTCTCTGCAATTGCTCTTAAGGCTGCTCCAGATGCCTCGCTTCAATTGCAGCAGCTGCTTTTCATGGAAAACGAATAGGAATAGGAATAGGAGCATCGCTCTCAGTCTCACCCAAACCACCTTCACTCTTCCGGCTCCTCTTCCTCAATGGCCTCAAGGTAACAACACCCTATTTTCATTCATTCTTCTCTTCCTCAGTCAGTGATCACACCTCCTTGCTTTATTCTTGCTTCTCCTTAACTTACATGCTTCATGAAATTATAACTGTCTTTTACTTTAGTATCTACAATTAGAAAGAGGTTAATTTTGATGCACTAAGTCACCGACTCGACTGGGTAATTTTATATCATCATCCAATTAAATCTCTTATTTTGAATAATTTTTCAAGTAACAGGGGTGGAAAATAACCATGTTTGCTGATGTGTCATTGCCTAATTAGATGACTATGTAAAACTGTTTTACGTTGACAATGTATTCCAATTAAATTCAATTAAGAATTTAGTCTCTAAAATTAAGAAATTAATGATTTAGTTTTTGAAGTTGCATAAAAGTTATTCAAGTTAATTCTAGGATAATGTTTGTTAGGACTAGCTTCGGTCATTAAAAAGACTAGTTTAAATAGTTTAATTTATATGCAGTTTTTGCACTGCCGTCTCATAACGTATTATTACATATGTAAAAATGGTTAAGTCTCACATTCACTACTTGAAAAGTTATGCAAATGAGATGATTGGATTGGATGATAGTGTAAAAAAATTTTACACCGTCAGTTCATAGAAATTAAATTCATTTAAATAAATTTTTTCAATTTTAGATACTAAAATGAATATTTAGGGCCTGTTTGGTTTGAATTTCCAGTTTTCAGTTTTTATTTTCACTTTTCTAATTTTCTAGTTTTTCAGATTTTGTGAAGAAAATACTGAAATTTTTAAAAATTATAAATTCCAGTTTCTAGTTTTCAGTATTTCTTTCACAAAATCCTGCAAACTGAAAATTGGAAACTGAAGCCAAATAGCCCCTTACAATTTCACAGATCGGATCAAGATGAACCTTTACAATTTCTAGCATGCGTACAATTCCTGAGTTGTCACTAACTCTATATGCAATGAACTTGATACTCAGCTTCATATTTAATACCATATTTCACAATTACGATTCATCAATTCTTAATTTTTTTAGCAAATCAAAGCTCTATCATACAGGTGAAACTGCGGTTTTTGCCATGATAGAGTGGTGGGATCTCTGTCTGAAGGAACAACTTGTGTCTCGAGATGAATGTATTCCATAATTGTATTTGTTATTTGTTATTACAGGGCAAGGTTTTGCTTCGGGAGTTATTAATCTTGGTGAAATAGAAGTGTGCAAGGTCACGGGGTTTGAGTTAGTTTGGAGCAGCGATGTTATGGTTGACATGAGAAGAGCTGTGGCATTTTATAAGCCTGTGGGGGTACCTGATAGGTTCCATGTCCTTGGTCACTATTGTCAACCTTGCTACAAGCCCTTAAGGGGTTGTGTACTTGTGGCTAGGGAAGTGGAAGCTTCCTCAACTGAAACGACCGACATTTGCAACCACAATAAGTTACCGGTTCTAAGGAATCCCCTTGATTATAAGTTGGTATGGTGTTCCAATGCAGGAAATGAGGAGGAGTTTTCAACTTGTTCTGGTTACTTTTGGGTACCCCAGCCTCCTGAAGGATACAAGGCTCTTGGATACTTGGTTACAGACAATCCTGACAAGCCCCATTTGGATGAAATGAGTTGTGTTCGTGCTGACCTCACTGATGACTGTGAACCTTACTGCCTACTACTTGATGCTGGTTCTGTGATTCCTGAGTTTCCATTTCAGGTATGGAGTTTGAGACCGTGTGACCGTGGCATGCTGGGGAAAGGAGTTTCAGTGGGGACTTTCTTCTGCAGCACTTATTGGAATATGGGGGAAGAGCTACCCATTGCATGCTTGAAGAACTTGAATCCAATGCTACCAGCAATGCCGAACCTCCACCAAATACAATCACTCATAGAGCATTATGGCCCTGCAGTGTTCTTTCATCCTGATGAAGTTTACTTGCCATCTTCTGTTGAATGGTTCTTCCGTAATGGAGCGCAGTTGTACCGAAAGGGCGCGTCTACAGGGGAGGACATCGATGCAACTGGCTCGAATTTGCCAGGTGGGGGAACAAATGATGGGGAGTTTTGGATAGATTTGCCGAGTGATGATCGAAGGGACTCTGTCAAACACGGGGACTTGAGAAGTGCGAAACTTTATGTTCATGTGAAGCCAGCTCTTGGTGGAACTTCTACTGACATTGCAATGTGGGTCTTTTGCCCCTTCAATGGACCTTCCACCCTGAAATTGGGAATGATGAGCATAGCTTTTAGCAAGATTGGAGAGCATGTGGGTGATTGGGAGCATTTCACACTTCGTATATGCAACTTCACTGGAGAGCTCTGGAGTATATATTTCTCACAGCACAGTGGCGGAAAATGGGTGGATGCCTATGACTTGGAGTATAATGATGGCAACAAGGCTATTGTTTACTCATCAAAAAATGGACATGCAAGTTTCCCCCATCCTGGAACATATATCCAAGGGTCTTCAAAGCTTGGGATTGGCATTAGGAATGATGCTAGTCGTAGTGACTTGTTTGTGGATTCAAGTACTCAATACGAGCTTGTTGCAGCTGAGTATCTAGGAGATGTTACGGAGCCTCAATGGTTGCAGTTCATGAGAGAGTGGGGCCCCAAGATTGTTTATGATTCAAAAACTGAGCTGGATAAGATTATCAATGCTCTTCCTCTTAGGCTTCGAAATTCATTCGAGAGCTTAGTTAAAAAGCTGCCAGTGGAGCTGTATGGTGAGGAAGGTCCTACAGGGCCAAAAGAGAAAAATAACTGGAGAGGGGATGAAAGATGGTGAGCTGATATACTGTGTTCATATATCACACGTATTGCTTGGATCGGCAAATTCTAGGTCAGTCATGTTTGTAATAGTATTGTGAAGGTGTGTACATATACAGAGAGAGAGAGAGAGTTATCCAATAGTTTTGATTTTGAGCGGTGGCGAGTGAACGGATGAAAAATCAGAATTAGGATTTGGCTGTTTGAGTGATGACTTGTTCAATATATTTACATACTTTCCAAATATATCATTATTTATTGGGTTCGATGAGAGTGTAATGATAACTCTAAGTTTAGGTCCTCTGTAATGTCACAAAATAAAAGACAAAAATTTCCAAATATATCATTATTTATTGGGTTCGATGAGAGTGTAATGATAACTCTAAGTTTAGGTCCTCTGTAATGTCACAAAATAAAAGACAAAAATTATGTAAAAGATTGCTCTTGTTGAGAGTCGAACTCAAGACCTCCCGCTTACTAAACGGGTGCTCTAACCAACTGAGCTACAAGAGCTGCTTGCTTCATTTGCGCCCAAAATAGATTAGTACGCGACACTAACCGTGGCTGTCTTTCACCTTGCGTGCGTCTCCATAGGTGGAAAGAAAATGGAACTAAGCAAAAACAAACAAGGTTAATTACAACCAGCATCACCATTGGTACATTACACGAAGACAATAAAAGGCATTTTTATTTACTTTATCAAATTTTAAAGATTAAACACATTTTAGTGATCAAGAAAAAATGTAATTAGTTTAGTCATCTAATAATTAACACACGAAAATAAATTTTCAACGTTGAATTCTTACTAACAATTTTTTTTGTGGTGACAACAATGACTCTTTTGACGTGTTTTTATGCATTGGCTTAAATATTTTTCTTTGGTTTTAATCCATTTTTCTTATTTTCTTTCTTTTTTATCTCTGTTAACTTTAAATATTTTAATAATATTCTTTTGATCTTTATAAATATAACACAGAAAAAAAGGATCAAAATTAAAAAAAAATTCTAGAAGGACCAAAACCAAAATAATTTATATTTATCAGGAAGAAATTGATGTTAGAAATTGAGCATTTTAATAATTAGATATTCGTTTTTTTCTTTTTAAAAAAAGGGGGAAAAATTCCCATGGACGAGAATGGCAAGAGATCCGCTCCGCCAGAGTTTTAGACGCGACAGGCACAGAAAAAGGGCAAAAGAGGAGAATGGGAGAAAATCAAGGGAGAATGGACCAATAATAATTCACTATTCACTACCACCGTGCACATGATGAGGGGCATCAATGTGCGAAGAGAATTCTCGAGTCGTAACTCTCAGATTAGTTATCATTTAGCATGCTTAAACTTCTATACATTGTAGAAAAGTCACATCTCTAAGTACTCCAAAATTCAAAGGATCTATATATACTTCGTCAGCTTCAAATGTAACATGCTGCAACCAAGAAAAAACAAAAGATTACAATTCTAAACTCTCCACATTCATCTATGACAAAGGCCAAAATACCTTATATATAATGTAATGGAATGATAAACATGAAGGTAGCTCAAGAATATAAGTAAAATAATTCAAACCTGGACAATTAGAAGGATGAGGTTCCTACTGATGAGTAGCCTGCAGCTTTTCTCTCCTTCAGAGTTGCAGCCAACCAGTCCAAGCCCTCATAAAGGCCATCTCCCTTGAGCGCACAAGTGCCTTGTATGTGCCATTTTCTATTTTTTAGATCAAACAGACCAAGTCCTTCACATATTTCCATTGGTGTCATTGCGCCTCTCTGGAAAGGAAAATGACAATATTAATAATTATGACCAGATTCAAGCACTAGGCAACGCTAAAATTGTTTGAGGACAGTAGTTTGTTCAAGAAGGGGAAAATTGTGTTACTATTACAGGATATGAATAGTTGCATACAGAATACAACAAAACATCAGGGATTAAAGTTCATTTCATCCATCCGCTTGGTAAATATCCCGCATTTTTTTTTAGGATGAAAAAAAAAAAAAAACTGTTTCAGCCATCAGCTTGGTACAAATCTCGCAATTTTTCAAACTTGGTCATATCTCTCAAGCTCTATCAATCAATCAATCTGTCTACATGTTTTACTCCATGACTGTGGGGGCACAGATACAAAGCCTACAAATGGTATGTATGGGATAGTATTATATCCAGTTACCATTCTCTGCTGATAATATAGGGAAAGGAGAAAAAGGCCACACAAATGACTCCAAATACTCATCCAAATTGAGACTTGGGGATTTTGTATCATTATATGAGATTAAACTACAACTGCAGATTATATTTGAGCAACAGAATTTTTCTATATCTTTCATTGAAGATTTGGGTTGCTGTGCCATTATTCATGGGAAGGCAAGTTGGCTGGAGCAAGTCAAACCCAGATCCTTTGAAGGAAAGGAAATCAGGAGTCAGGACAACTATTTGGAGTATGGATAAGGACCTCACGGTTTTGCTTCTGGTTACTTTTATGACTGTTTAAATATCACTAAAGATCAAGAGGTGATCTTTTAGGGCGGTTAACTACATGCCTGTGAACAAGTTTTATATCTCCTATATGGTCTCTCAATGAATGCAAGGCCTGCTTTTACACTCTGGTGAAATTTAGTTATAAAGAATGAATGCGAGGCCTGCTTTTACACTCTAGTGACATTTAGTTATGAAAGATGGACACAGCATGGATTAACCTTCCAACCACTTGGTCAAAGAGGCTTTGATACCCATGCAAACAATCAAATCATCCTAAAAGCTTAAGCTATTAGATGCGAGTTATCTATCAAAAGTTTTACATATAACACAGATTCAAGATAGAATTAATAACAATTCACAGACCTTCCCACTGATTTCCTATGTTTTTAATTTTTTCAATGAATTTAGTGAAATAGTTATCTGCATTAGTACATTCTATCAAAGCTAAAATAGCATTAATCTCCGCACTCTTAGGATATTCAGTAAACAATGCCATTAGGTGAACCAATTCACACGCTTTGACTCCTTTTTGTTCTTCAGTCACACAGATAATCTTAATGGCAAGTCATTTAGCAGAAAGAACACGGGTAAGAAAGTAATAGAGCCATACCAGGTCCTGTTTGTTAGCGAACACCAAGATAACACTATTGAGCATAAATGGGTCATTTATGATTGCCTGCAGGTAACCCATTAACCAGTTTTAGAATAACGTCGTTTTTAATATACATAGCATGATCTTGAATTTTTAACTTTTCACCTGAAATTCCTGCTTTGCTTGACCAATTCTCTCACGGTCCAGACTATCAACAACATAAATCTGCACATATGCACCACACATCAGCATACAAAATATCACCTTGCTACCGTAAGCCCAAGGACCTTTCTTTCCAGCACAGCACAGCACAGCAAAAATTTTCAATTCATGAAGATAAAAGATTAAAAGCATGCAAATTAATTAATGCCTACCAGACCATCTGTGTTGTTAAAATAGTGCCTCCAAAGTGGCCTCAATTTCTCTTGTCCTCCAACATCCCAGACTGTGAATATAACATTCTTATACTGAACTTTCTCCACATTGAAACCTGCAAGGAAATATGAAAGTCATAGATTGATTGATATCAACAACATATAACAGCTACCACTACATAACCATTAACACCCATCTCTAGAGCATGTCATGAAGAGATAGTTGCATGACATGTTATCAAAGTCTCTATGACCAAGTGGTTTGGGGTTCAAACTCTCATTTTGATAAAATTGTTCATACTTCAAGCCCAAAAAAGACATTTGTGTGAGGGAGCGTGTTAGAATATAAAACTGTTCAAGTGCCTCTACCCATTAGCTTAAGCTTTTGGAAGAGATGATTTCATGATAGAGCATCCCATAAAAAATCTTGGCCCATTCTCCCTTGATTTTTCTCCCATCCTCCTCCTTTTCCTTTCTCTTGTATGGGATTTTTTTTTTTGGAATTTTTGGGAAAAATTATTTTAGTTCTGTGTCACTAGCTTAGTGCCCTAGTCCTCTAATAATAATAGTCAAAATGCTCCGTTGCTGACATCAAATATATAAAAACACATCAAAAGAGTCATTGGTGTAAGAATTCAACGTTGAAAATTTGTTTTCATATATTAACCACTCCCTTTCCATCCTCTTTTAAACTCCCAAACATAGCCTTAGGGCCACTATCTATACAGCTAGCAAAACTAGAATAGAACACTAGACATAGATGAGAAACAGAGAAGGACGGAAACTTAGTCAGAATAACGCTTATTAAAAATAGCTTAAAAAATCCCTACTAGACTTAACAGATAACACCAAGAACTTTGTTTTAGAACTTAGCAAATAAAAAGAGCTTACTGATAATTATGATGAGGTTATAGAAGAAGACTAACCAATTGTAGGAACAGTGGATAAAACTTCTCCAATATGGAGCTTGTAGAGAATAGTTGTTTTCCCAGCAGCGTCAAGACCAAGCATCACAACCTGAAAACAACACACACATACACACACAGAGAGTCAAATTTGAAAGTTATTTCAATGGAAATTAATTGAAGAAGAAGAAGAAGAAGAAGAAGAAAGCGGAGAGGGTAGCGTACACGCATCTCGGAGTTGCCGAAGAAGGCGTCGAAGAGCTTCCGAAAAGCTTGACCCATGCGATCAACAACTCGTTAATTTGGATTTGTTGTTGTTGTTGCCGTTGCAATTTGTTCTGAGAAATGGAATTAATCAATGAGTGAATGAATGATCAACGCAGAGAGAGAGAGATAGATTCGAGTCTCTGAGGTTTCAACTTTAAAGTTTGAGTTTTTCAATTTCAATTCAACAACACCGTGTGACGTGAAGTGACCGAACAAACATGGGGGCTGCGTTGCCTTGTGCTTTCTTCCTTCCCTTTTCAAAGAATTTTCCTTCCACCTTCTAACAACCAAGTTAATCTCATTCATTATTTATTATTAATATCATTACTTATTAGTTACTTTTTTGGGATAGATTTATTATTAATTACCTGACAACATTCAAATGATTAAGGACTTTTACCTTTTCATTTAATAATTATTATTTTCAAATTCTACATCTATTAGGTACATATGAATAAAAGCATTACTTAATAATATAAGAAAGAAATAGCTTCCAATTATAATAATTTTTATAAGAGATTAGCTACCAATATTGGCCTTCATCTCATTAACACGAAGGATTACTAATTGTAGTATTTGCGTAGGACATTAAAAATAACTATCAATGCCGAATAAATAAAGTTTCAATTTAATTTTTATACGGACGAAGTCTACTTGATTTATGCAGTAATTTTATTTTATTTTTGGATAAAAGATCTATGTAATAAATGATACTATATTTAAAAATATTTTTATAAAGCATGTTTTATAAAAACCATAAACAGAATATCAGAGAAGTTATATTTAGACACTCAAACACATTCATATTTTAATGCATCATATCACGAAGTCTAACACAATTTATTCCTAGTTAAACGCTTTAATCATAGGCAGAGATTCGATTTGTAATAGTCTGTATAGAAAAGATCTCTTTCCCAGAAACAATAATCACATTCTTGAGTTCCACTTTTTGAAGAAATTAATCCCTGCTACAGGCGGGACATAGTCTTACTTCATCCAAAGATAATCATTTAGATCACTTATTAATCGCAACAACAACGATAAAGAATACCTTTTAAGACCAAAAGGATATCCTTATGCTATAAATAATTTTTGAAAAATCCAGTAACGTTTATTCAATTTGTTCAGCTTTCACTCCTTTCAGACAAATCTTAAACTGTACCCGAAAAAAAGAAACTTACAATGTTTTATTTTAAGGGTGTATTTAGTTTGAGATATAAATAAGAACAATTTTTTCATAAATAAACTCTATATATAAAATTATGTATACAATTTATTCATAGAAATTTAACCCCTACATTTTTTATATTTGATTATCCTCACTTTCACTCTCTAACTAAACACCCCCTAAATACTAAATTTTTCCCAACTTCATCGGAATTGTTCAGCACATGAGGGAAATGATGAAATCCATCCGCTGCAAACTTTCGTTCTTTCCAAAGTATTGAATAATGACGCATGAATAAAATTGCAATCGAAGTCGCTGGCTTGCAGCCCCACAATACTCACAGTCAACCAGTATCTGCTTGTGTTAAAATCAAATTATCGTCTTAAGTTAAAACACGCTGTGCAGCATGAATCAATAGTTGCGTGGTGCTCGAAAGTACGAAAGTACCAACATCCACTTGCGTTAAGTATTTCTAAGTACAAAGTTTTGGGATAGAGACCTATAGTGTAGAAAACTTTATGCCGATTTTCGATATTGAAGTTGATTTATTACATATGGTTATGGTAGGAAACACCATAATGCATTCATTCAATTTTGGGGAAAAAAGTGTCTCAACAAAAACAAAATGAATTGAAGTAAATCTTCATCAATATCCATAAAAATATTTTTTCAACAAACCAAACATTGTTTCTAGCAATCTCAACTATTGCGTTATACCAAACAAGCACTCGTCGCACTAATAAAGACTGACTCACTGATGAAATCAAGGTAAAAAAAACCAGACTACGATCCCTCCTCTGAACTTTTTATGTAGCGAAGAATATGCAATGCTCCTAAAATGTATCAACAAGAAGCACCCATACTTTTTATTTCTTTATTTTTTTATTGACAAAAGCACCAATTCTTAGACATAGTAAAATATGTGAAAGAATAACACCAACACATTAACCACTACAGTATTGAAATTAATGATACATTGGCATATGTGCGCATCATTTGGCTTATATGTTTGGTCAAAATCAATCAAATATCTTTCCCCTAAATATAAAGATACCCAAACAGCGTCACAAACGAACAACTCACCTGTGGATTTTCCGGTTGTTTTCAACAATTATCCAACACTTGCCAGAGTTTTGTAGCTGCAATGGGAAGCAAGATATTTGCAGTACCTTTTTGCTATCCATTGGAAGGACAGGGACAAGTGAGTCCAGTAACACACTAATACCACAAGGAAACCCACATATATTATAAATGAGGTCCTGGTACACCAATTTACCTAAAATTAATTAGTCAAAAAATACAAAATATCAAACCACAAGGGCTTTCTGCACAAACCGCCAGAGAATAGGAGGTCACACCTAAGGAGTCGTCAATACTTGGAATTGAGTCATCCATCCTGTGATTCTATGGAAACCTGCCCTGACGAATCCGTTATAAATGATTCTATCACCATCCTAAATTAGCAGCTGATTAATCTAAACTCACCCAGTCAACAAGGCAGTATTGACAGCCAGCCAAACCTATGAAAATCAGGAATCTCTCTCAGACCATTCATTCCCAACATGAAATATTGGGACTAGCGGAAAAACATTGAGGAAAATTTTGCATCTGTTCTTTATATATGGTATCCGTTCTCAATATGCCCATGGCATCAACCCCCTTTGCTATTTTAGCCCATCTATGAGTCCACCATTTCATCTTGCAACTCGCTCGGAGCAATAAGCCCTGGAATAGAAAGCATTCTTCGTCGCTCCCTTTCTCTCTGAGCTGCAGCTTCCTCAGCATAAAGATCTTTGTTATCCTGCAGTAGAGAGCACAAATAACAAATCTCAGACGCTGAAATGCAGAAAAAGCATTTATGCTAGACTGTATGATCAAATACTCTACAAAGCAAGAATAAAAAACAAAGTAACCAGCAGTTATGATCAGGAATGTAAACTGCTGAAAACATTCGAGTCACAAAACTTCAACATGAATAAATATATAAATACCCTCACTATATTCAATTATTCAAAACCATCTAGCTGGCATGAAATTCCTACGAAGTTTTTATAACAGCAACTAATGAAAAGAACAAAAATTTGACATCAAAGGCAAACAGGCACAAGTTTCTAGTTTAGGAGAAAAATAATTGCCCAAAGGAAAAAATAAATAAAAAAAAAATTGAGTTAACATTTTAACATTTTAAGGCCGAGCATAACTAGCATGAAGCACTAGCTAACATTCTAAGGACCCTGAGTTCAAACCTCAAACAATTGCTGTATTAATCATAGGGGAAAGCAACAGTACTCCAAAATGCATTACCTGGGCTGAAAATTCTTTTGACTGTACAAGAAAATCTCGCATGTGAGTTTTAAATGTGGAGAGGTCCTTTGTGGACTTAAAGAGCCCATTAACAAATTGAGTAACCTGAAAATTACTGAAAATTTGTCATCTATTCTGGCAAAGGGAGGGGGCTAAGCAATATTTATTCTTCTCCAGTTACCTCTGCTGTTGTCATGTTGGGAAATGAAGTGCTTAAAAGTTTTATTGTGAACTCAAGTACAAAAGCTGCATTATTTGGGTATGGATAAGGATTCGTAGCAACATCCCAAAGAGGCTCCGTTAGGGCACCAGTTTCTGCCTGGAAAATGTCAAACTCTTTACTACAGCAACAACATAAGATAATAACTAAGCATTGTCCCACTAGGTGGAGTTGGCAAACTCTTTACTACAGCAATTTGCACTAATCAGTGAAACAAAAATAAAGCATTATCATGACACCGTACCAGACAGAACAAATGCTGAAGCACCAAGACATGTAATTTGAACCCCGGCTTATGAAAAGTGTCTGTCAAGACAGCAAATATCTCTTGCTCAATTGTCAAGAAGTATGTCCGATAGAACTGATTACAGAACTCAGAAGCCTGTTTAAATTCAATACAGACAAATAGACACTCAGCCAAAAAAAAATGTTAAAAGATAGAAGGGCCACAATCACAAAATGAATTGTTCAATTTTAACCAAAAAAAAAAATCTATTAGAAATAAAAATGGGATGGTACAACTAGGGGGAGGACCCTCCAAAACAGGAAAACTTATACACTCTATATCTATATAAAGACAATGCAAAAGGGAACTCTGAAAGGAGGGGGGCCATAAACAAAATAAACAAAGACCAAACCTGGAATTTCTTCACCATCTCCAACAACAGGTTCAACCCAGTTTCAGCAATATTTCTTTCTGTATGCCGAAATGCCCATATGATTGAATCCATAACAAGCTTCAGTTGCTGAAACAGATTACACACATTAGGACTGGAAAGATAGCAAATTTTTACCATAATGGCAGTAAAAATCAGATACGTCAATAAATCGACATATGCTATTGGTAATGGTATACTATGGACAATGAAGGGAGCAAGGAACACAACCTGACTTGACAAGCAGATTAATGCAGGAAAACAATGAGTTGCTATGGCACGCAGTAAAGAGAAGAACTTGAGCCGATGCTCTGGGTAGTCTTCAAAATTTTTCGTAATCATCTGTGAAACAGAAAAAATAAATAAAAAGATAATTCAGGTGATATTACATTGCAGATATCAAATAATTATACATCAATACAACTTATATGATGAATCGTAAGCAAAAGTTCAAAATGATTTATAGCCACTTACTGTAAATTTAGATCTTAAGTAATAACAAATCAAATAATCACAACATTCTATTGTAGGACATCAATAACTAAGTCCTTTTTTGCCCACTAGGCGCTGTCTGCTAAACAAATCAAATGACATTATACTGAGTCCCATCAGAAATCATGTTTTCAGACGAATCGTATATCATATCTGTAGGCAAACCATTTATAACTAAATCTTTCTTGATGGTTTCACCTATAGTTTTTCTTGCTCTCCTTCTACTTATGACTATTATAAAAGTAAATACATTAAAACAGAAAAGTTAGAGAATTCTGGGTGGCAAACTGGAAGTGAAACAAAAGGGTCACTATGAGAATTAAGGCCAGCTGGAGCATCTACACTACCAAATGACCTAAACTACTACCTCTAGTGTGCACTGGAAAACAGCTTCAAATATGCGAGGGACATCTTCAACCATTGTAGCTTTATATCTGCAATTACAGAGATAGAATGGGAGACAAATGACGAATGCTGTTAGCCTAGTATTTGCATCATGTAGTAGAAGAAATATATTTGTAGAATATGGAAGTCAAAGCTCCATTCATCAATCAAATGAAAATAAAGGAAACTGACAAAAATCATGAAGGCAGGCATACTTGTTTACAATTGTGGCAAAAAGTGACAAAACCTCTGATTCCCTTGCATCAGGCACATTCCTGGCATAATCTCCCAGAACAGGATCCATCATTGGTGGCACAAATTGCTTACCAATTTGACGTTGATCTTCAGCCTTGTCCAAGAATGTCTCAATCAGTTTAAGTGTCTCCCTCTTAACCGAACTGCATCATGAAGAACACTTAAGAAAAGGTAATAAATAGCAATCTGGTTTGCCCCAAACAAATATAATCTCAATAACTCTTACCGCAGGAGTTTCACAAAGGATGTTCTAGATGCAAAAGGTCCACCTTCTGAAATACTTTTTGATATAAGCTCACTGTACATCCTGTTGCAGAAAGAAAAAATATGGTTTGATATTTACTGACAATGAATAATCTTTTATTCGGGTACAACTGACAAAAAAGAATCTAATGTATTGCTTAACAGGATTCCACAACATAAAAATCTCAGCAAACGAAGATACCTGTACACATTCAACATGTCCAAAAAGATCATTGAGATTTGAGGCAGGAAATATGTCCCTAAAGAAGATGCAACACTCGTATTTGTCTGCAATTTAGGAGTAACTAAAATCAAACTTACAACAAATTTGTTTGAAGGACAAAGAAAAACTTACAGGTTGTAAGAATTTCTCGTCACAAAAGCAAAGGTAATCATCAAAACATGGCCCGAACAAGCAAATAACAATCAGGGTACAGTCTTTCAATACTGCTCCCAATCAAAAAGTTCAGTAAGTACCAAAACTGATGAACTGCCAAACAAGTACACAGGAAGAATTGTGCACGGAACCATTTTGATTTTGTTAAAATGCTAGTTTTTTCTATAGAATTCTGTTCAGCTACCAACACACTAAAAAATAACATTGAATGCAACAATTCATCCCTAAACAAGACAAATGAATAGGAAGACTGTTAGATCTGATATCTATGAATGAATGATGAACTATTATTGAATTGGGGAACTTGGCAATGCTCCAAGAACCCTAGAAAAACGGTTACAGCAACAGAGGAATCAAAGCTCCTCAACTCTCACCCGTACAAAATGAACAAAAGACTCTTTAACTAATCTATAATTCCTTTATTTATAGCCAACTAATCCCCTAACTAACTAACTTCCCTAACTAACTACTAACTAATGGGTCCTAACACTACTCCCCCCCTAAAAATTCACCTTGTCCCCAAGGTGAGGTACAAAAAAATCACACAAAAATCCACTAGGGTCCCACTGCTTAAAAAATAAAAAGCCAAAACTTAAATGTACAACTATGGTTAAAACAGCAAAATTAAAGAGATTTTGTGCTGAATCAATTTGGGCTAGACTCATTAATTTTGGAGAAAAGCACCCTTTTAGACCTGCACCTACTGTTACTATCATTTGAGCTTGGCCCAAAATGTTCTGAGAGTATGCTCTGTGATCCGACTCCAATTTCTTCATCCTGTGGATGTTGGCTTGGCCCATTAGGTTAGAAAATGTACTCCATCGAGAAATTCTCACTTCTGCCCCTAGGCTTCTCTTCGTTCTCACCCAGCCACCAGTGAAGCGGTCTCGCGTAGCCTCATTCGTCGACTTTGCTGGCTCGCCGGCCACCGCCAAGGCGACGATCGCCATCATCGATTTTTCGATCGGCCGACCGAGGACTTGTCTCGATATCCGTTCGACCCAGCCCTCCTCTTCTGTCCTGCGTGTCCCTCCCCGTTCCCCCAATGTCTTCATCTCTAGCCGCACTCACCCCCAGAGTCGCCGTCGGAGGAACCCCATCAGCCACCGCACGAGGAGTCGCTGTGAACGTCATCCCCTCTTGTCCTTCGTCGAGAGTTTCATCTATTTCTCCACTACGTTTTGCAGTTACCTTCACATGTACCGTCGCCCTGAACGCGTTGCGCGCCATCAATGCTTGGAATCTTCTCACCATCGCCAACCGAAATTGTTCCCATGAGTACTCTGTTGTGGTGGTTTCCCACCACTTGAACCATGTCAGTGCGGGGCCCTCCATCGCGACCTTCGCCACTGACAACCAGTCATCCGACGGTACACCACAAATCTCGAAGTATCGATCGATGCGATCGACCCAGCCATATGCATCCTCGCCGTGGAACAGTGGGAGTTCGATTCGCCGCCATTGCTTCGTGCCTCCGCGTCGGTTTGCGGAGTTTTCGTCGCCGTCACTGTTCGCGCTATGATGCCCGACGCGAACGTAAGGTCGGATGCGTTCGACATGGTCCATGCGCGCTTCGACCTGCTCGATCCTCTCTCCAAGCCTCGCGATCGACTCTTCCAACGCGACGTGGCGTTCCTCCGCTCTGCGACGGTCTTCTTCGGATCTCTCCAAGAACGCATCGAGTTTTGCTTCCATTCTGGATTTGCGCACGATACGAAGCGTACCAGGATCGGAGAAGAGGCTGATACCAGTGTTAGATCTGATATCTATGAATGAATGAACTATTATTGAATTGGGGAACTTGGCAATGCTCCAAGAACCCTAGAAAAACGGTTACAGCAACAGAGGAATCAAAGCTCCTCAACTCTCACGTGTACAAAAATGACAAAAGACCCTTTAACTAATCTATAATTCCTTTATTTATAGCCAACTAATCCCCTAACTAACTAACTTCCCTAACTAACTACTAACTAATGGGTCCTAACAAAGACATTTAGAATCTTCTGCAATGAAAATAAAACAACAATTTAATCATAGAACTTATTACAGATGCCATTAAATAAATCAATTTCTAAATTCAACTAGCCTCCTAGGATACAGAGAGAAATAATAAAGTACATATAGCAGAATCCGGCTAACAACTCACATCAATAACAACAAAGCTATACCTGCAATATATTTAGTACAGTCCGGATTACATCTTGATCCTTCAAGAAATCAACATTTTGATGTGCCTGCCCTATAATTTCTAGCCATTTCTGCAGAAGAAAAGAAGCAAAATCACTGGCATTATATCACTTTGCTTCCATAAATGATGAACAGAACTCATGTAAATAGCATGAATAGCAAATAATATGGCTTCTCAAACAAGCAACAAACCTGATTTGGGAGCTCCATCAAGCGCTGAAGATATTCATCTCTCTTCTGTGCATCAGACTCTGCTTGAATCATGTTACCAACCTACAATAGGACAATATCCCTTAAATATGCACTCAGAGCATGCATAAACATATAACATGTGACAAAGGCAATCAATGAACTTTAGATCAATCACGAAAATAAATAAATAAATAAACTTTAAATCAAAGAAATGAAAATATGTACAGATTCATAGAACATATGTATTTGATGGGGTTCAAGATCAGCAATGGTTGTCGGAAGGCCAGTTAGAAGTTCTGATACAAATGGCTCATTTTCTCCAACCTGAAACAATGATCAAATTTATTGTTAATTTTTCATGCATTTTATCATGCACTGAATGTGTATAGAGGGTCTGTGACATGCTACATTTTTTCTGAGGATTAAAGATAGAGAAAATTGAAGGCCACAATACCTGAGTGATAACAAATTTACGCTTGCACTTCTGGACTATTTTCAAAAATGTGTCACAGGCCATATCCTGAAATACATAAAAGATGAAAAAGCTTAGTGTATTAGAGTAACAATCAAGTAATGAACATTACAAAATTTAGCAGTTTTATACTACCCAAATTTGATTCAGTTGATTTAAAAGTAAACCAAGCTCCTAACAAGAACAAAGCCTGTGTTTGTTTCAACTAGTTATGCAAAAACCATTACCGATAACAGACAATTAAATAGGGGAAAAACAACCTGAACACCAGGATGTGTCTCATGCATAAACTCGAACAACTTATTCACAACAGTTTTTAGAAACTTCCAATGAGCTCTCAAAAATCGTGGATACTGTCCCACAACATACCTGCCAACAAAAGCAACAATGTATCATACAATGAAAAAAAAAAATCTTTAACAAGGAGCAAAGAAATACATAAACAACCCTTACATGATATTACTTGCAATAACAGCTTTGTTATCTTTTCCCTTGGTAATTTCACAAAGATTTAATAAATCACGAATGACCATAACCAGAAATCTGTTTTCCTGCCACAAAACCAAGGTGATAGCTGTAAATGTTAAAAAAGATATATGAACCACAAAAACAAATTAAATCAGTTGGGAAATGGGTGTTATACATGCATCAAACCTAGAACAAACCAGAATAAACAGAGTCATGGAGATAAAAATTTAGATATATATATATATATAGAGAGAGAGAGAGAGAGATTTTAAGTTTAGGAAAGAACATTTAAACTCTATATTAAAAGTCAGAATTGATATCTGCTAGCAACATATGCAATCCAAGGTAGAGCTTTCTCGTTTTTCAGATAACAGAAACTAAGAAGGCATGATTTTCCTCACAAGTTGAAAAACCATCCTAAAGCCAATAGGAAACCACAATAACAAAAATACCTCAATTGCCAAAACCAATGCTTCAACAAAATAGATACCTAATGTAATTCCAATAAATTAATTAAATGACATTCCTAATGTTGCTTCAACTCATAGTTTCATGCCACCAATAACAAATTAAGTCAAGTAAGAAAAAGGCTTATGGATTAGGATAATTCCACATAATATTTTGATCAAACCACCACCCAAGTAGAAATAATGGAGAGTGAGGATTGGGTAACAGATGCATATTAATTTATAACTCTAACTCTAAACAATGAAGTTTGCAGTACCTGTTCTTCCATCATGGAGCCAGATATAGATCCTATTGCCCAGCATAGTGTGTTCAAGTTGCTCCATGTCCAATCCTCCCCACTAAGTTGTTTACTTAGTTTCCTCAGCATCTATACAGTATAACATGAGTCACTGCATCAAGACACCATATATGTAGGCACAAAAATTGAACGATTTCACAATCTCTAGCCAATACATGACAGTCATATCACTTTAAATGAAAACATGTTCATACAACACTTGCAATTCAACCTATTAATCTTCAAAGAAACACCTAAGACCCAACATAAATTGATATCCTAATTTTACCATTGAATAAAAAGAAAACCAGCTCATATTTGGAATGATAAAAACCTACCTATAGTTAAAAAAAGAAAAGAATAAAGAATAAAAAAGTAGCCACATAATAATTTTGTTATTTCACTTTGAAACCAAGAAAAGGAGCAGTGCTTTCTGATGCACATACCTGCTTTTCAGTATCGTCGTGGTCAAGATGCGACAAGTAAATAAGAGTCTCCCGCATGATCTACATGATTGAATTTTGATTAGCCACAGAATATAATCATTAAATCTCTTAATGATTTGTACAAGCCATCCACTAAAACACGATATTCAAAGAAAAATGGCTTCAAGTATTTTTTTTCACCATATATATGATGACATCACACTAAAGTCTGGCAAAAATGCAGAATTCAGATTTATTACCTTATATTGAACAAGAACATCATTGTCCTTCATTGTTTCACGGACAATATTCCCATTTTCATCTTCAACAATAAGCACCTCTTCTGGTTTAGCCATTCGACAGATCATAAGCATTCTCAACTTTGACATGGGACCAGCATAAAGCTGTCGGCGCTGAAGAAGCAGGCCATCAACCATACTCGGTAGCATAACTGGCACCTGCTTGTTTCATTGAGAAAAATATACCACAAAGCACATGGGAACCCATTCTCAAAAAGATGTAAGTAACATATCAGAAACATACGAAATAGTTTGATTACAGTATCTCCATTTTTAGGGTGAAAAAAAGGATATTGCAAAGGATCTGGTGAAGCAATCAGATATTATTTGAAAAAAAAAATATCACACCTCAAAAAATGCTGTCCAAATTTGAGTTCTTATTATACTAACTGAAGACTGTTTTCTTTCATTGTTACAGTTTTCAGTTAAGACCTACTGATCCAAACTCTATCCTGTAATTATTGGGCTTTAAAATGGAGTATTGAGTAAAATACAGCAGCAGGCAAAACTGCAATAGTTTTATTAATTAATTATATAAATATGACAATATTGCTACAAATCAATGCTGTAAGAGCAACATAAACAACGGTATCTTAGGTTTGAATTCTCAACTCTCAATGTTCAAAATGAATATAATGATACCAAAAGCATAAAGAGAATCTGCAGCTAAACAAAAATATTATTAACGAAGGAAAAGACAACTGCTGTTGTTTGATTTTAACAATCAAGGAAATGGACAATCAATGCATAGTGAAAGAGGCAGCACCTGAAATCCTACCGTGTTTGCAGCTGCTGTTTCAGGATTCTCCAAGCTACGGTGTGGCTCAAACAGTTCTGAGACCAAGGCATTCCAGTAGTCCAGACAGACCTGTTATTTTTAACAAATCAAGTAAAACATGAATCTTGCATATCCAGAACAGGATGAAGCAACATACATACACGTGCATGCTGAAAGACACAATGTCAGGGTGCTAAGAAGGGAAGGGGGAGTGGATAAAGAAAAAGAGAGGAGGGGGGGGGGGGGGGTTTATAGGTTAACCCAAGAAAGAACATGTAACTTTGAACATTCATAACAGATGAAATATGCAGAGCAAAGAAACATACGTCAAGTTCGTCACCATCATACCTTGAAAACCTCAGTATCATCCACATACGAGATGTTGATAAGATATTCAAGACCCAGTAGCAAAGCAGATATATTCTCTTGAGAGGATTCCAGAATTCGAATGTGAACCTGCAGACATAAGGGTACCAACATACCGGTGGTACTGTTAAAAGAGAGACAAGACCCCCACCAAGCAACCAAGAAATTAAATAGAAAAAAAAGGTGGGGGTCGGGGTCGGGGGAGTAGCACAGAAAGAAAAGGAAAGGAAGTTTAGATGCGCCAATTCAAGATATGGGAAGACAACTATATTTTAAATTATGCCAAATTCACGTGAAGTCCACAATGCATTTTAAAAAAAAAAAACTCAAAGCAATGCTAAATTTTTTCACCAGGTTCCATTATGCTTTATATTTATATACTCAAAATATAAAATCACAAATAGATATAAATCTAACAAAAGAAACCCCACCTTGTAAAATGAGGTGAAGAACAGTGCCAGATTCTGTATAAATGCCTGAACATAGAACAAAAAAGCCAGCATCAGACAGATGCTTGACAAGTAATTTAGCAATCAGGCGTCTTGTCTTAGCAAATCAGGGACTCACTTGTTCCTCACTTGTACCGTGTGCATATGCCTCAGGGATATTTGTAGTAGGCGGGAGTATGCTCTATATTATTAAACATGATATCATACCAAAATCAGCTAAAGAAATTATTTTATGCAATCAAGATAAAACAAAATAAATACAGGACTATAATGAAGCAAACAAATGTTAAGAAAAATGGAGTATGTGGTATGCAACGGAAAGCTATTGAAACACACCTGCAACTGAACCATGAATATATTATACATCTTAGTATACTGTGCATCATAGTAATTCCCAAATTGAAGGGCTGCCACCTGTGAACATTATTAAAAAGGGATGAATGATGCTCTTGTGAGATTCAGGTAAAAACACAAGCACTTTTAAGATAGAATATACCTCTGTTAAACATTGTAATGTCAGGTTCTGATATGCTTTAATCGGGAAAAATTTAAGGAGCGTCTCAAGCTGTGATGTTCAACAATTGAAAACGAAAAAGAAATTTAGAATTCCTCCATGGCATTAGCAGTGTTATTTAAGCAGAAAACTGACCAATGGCGATTCAAATATATAACCCAATGGAATCCATGTTAGGAAGGCATGCAATGTAGACAGTGTTGCACGTATAAGCTCAGACCGCTGGGACGCTGATAAAACATATAAGCATAACTCGTGTATGAGCTGAAATTCACTGCAAACAACCAAGTATAATTTTTAGCAATATAAAGGCACTGCACAGAAAGTAAATGTAGATAAATCACATTAAATAATCAAAGAGTTAATTGGCAACAGCATGTACGTCCAGGACCAAAAAGAGAATAACTGATATCAAGCACTGGATATCAGCTATAAAAATAGCACTTGAGATTGTCAAAAGCAAAACCTTACAAAATCCATCACAAGTATTTTACACAGACATCCCGTTTAAAAGAAAGATGAAATGGCACTCAAGAATATCATGTTGGGTAAAATTTCTATATAAAAAAAAGCCTTCAATTGTCACCTGTTCAATGATTGTTTAAGCTCTTTTATCTTCTGCTGAGTCATCTCTCCTCTTGAAAAATCAAAAACCTCTTCACTCAAGAGCTGGCAGAACATTATTTAATGTTACTCATTGATATAAGGAACACAATAATGTGAGGGAAATTAATATAAACTTACTTTCAATATAGCCATACAATTCTCACAAATTGTCTCACTGGTTTTAGCTGCTGAAACTAGGTCAGGAATAAAGCTTTGCCATCTCACAGGCCACTCATGCTTCAAAATCTGGATATTCAACATAGCACCATTATATACATGTTTTAGCTGCACACACATTCATAAATAGAAACCAAAACATCCAAAGAATGCAATGGAAACATGCAAGTCCAGAATTTTAAAGATGCAGGGTAAAAGAAATCGACATCCACATAAGAAAAAAAAGTAGAAGAAATCTGACAGAAAAAATATCCCTTTCATCAAGATAAATAAAAAAATAACAGTAACAATTAATTCAAGTAATCTTAGGGAATTGTGGTATTATTTTTACCTGAACTAATATGACATTAAGTTTGTTTACATACAACCGTTCCATTCGAAATGAGGCCTCGTTGCCAGAAAGCTATGCAAGAAAAGTAAACATGATGAGATGAAGGTGGCAGAAAGAATATAAGCATGGACAAAACAACAAAATACGTTTGAGTAGCTCAATTTTCCACTTTCTACGAATGTGGCTGATACCTGTACAATAACATCAGAGATGAAGTTTTTCATTCCATCTCGCTGCTCAACAGGTAATGCATTCCATCTATATTTAATTACACCTTCTAGAACCTGTGGATACAAGCATAGATCAAACATATACTAAGAAAGCAAGCAAAAAAGAAGATTCTTCAGAGCAAAATGAAAAAAAGAAAAAACTTGTTTGACACCTAATTATTGTCACTTCCAAAGACACAGCATTGCCAGCCAGTTGGATGCAAAGATTAACAAGCAAATGACAACAAAAATGCACAACAAATAATTAAGTCACTGATTCTATCCCATTCTTTGAATAATTCTTTTTGCCTTGAAAACCCCATTTGGAAGTCGAAAGCTCCCTCGAAGGTTAAATCCTTTATGTGGACAGCTATGCTTAACAGAATTAATACCAACAATATGTTGCAGGTTCGAAGAACACAAAAATCTATTTCCCCTTATATGCGTGTTACGTGTAGTGCTAGCTCCAAATCAACCACGCACTTGTTCTTGCATTGCATGATGGCAAACTCTTTATGGAATTCTTTGTTTGGCCTTTTAAGTGAATGTTGGGTGTGTCATAATACCATTGATCAATTCCTTTTAAACTAGATTTGTTGGTTTTGGGAGGAGAAAGGATGCCAAATCCTTATGGCAGTGTGCTTTCTTTGCAGTTTTTTGGTGTATTTGGTTAGAGTGTAACTCTCGCATCTTTCAAGGCAGACATTCAGACAAACAGGTTTTGTGGGATAAGATTAGATGCCTAGAGTTTACTTGATGTAAGGCACATGACCTTTTTGGAGGGTTCCCATCTCTGATATGATAAGAGATTGGAAAAGTTCAATATTTTGATGTTTTCTTTTGTTTTCCCTGGCTTGAGGATCTCTTCTCTTATTGTTAATGAAACTCTTCTTTTATCCAAAAAAAAAAAAAATCAATGGTTCTATCCAATAGAGTGACATGAAAAAAAATTACTTTCCATGAGCCCATAGGGTAAGGATTCAGCAAACATTAGAGTGATAGAGATTACAGAATATAATCAAACCCTCAGGCATGAAACTTTGGCTACAAGTACAACTACTACCACCCAAATCTCACATAATTATGACTAAAAAACCTAGGGCATATTTGGTTTCTATTTTCATTTCCTATTTTTTTTTCAGCCAGCTTCCTGTTTTTAGAACTTTGTAAAGGAAATAGTAAGATTTTCTAGTTTTCACCGTTTCCTTCACAAAATTATGAAGAACAGGAAACAAACTACAAACAAGAAATGAATACAAAAATCTATTTTCTAAAACCAAACAGACCCCTAATCATTTGTACTTTGAAGTAGGCATATTTCCAAATTTGATTTATTACTAACAGGTCCAATCTAGCCCATCTACCTAGATGCATACCACAAATTAACAAATCTTCGGCGGCAAGATCTAATTGATATCAGTTAATAGCTTCTGATTCAATATTCACGATCTCTTCTAAATAAAGCAAAGACCATAGATACTTGATAGTTCTCTAGCAATGGTTACATACAAACTTAGCATTGTGAATTGACACCCCAATATTTTGCACAAGTGGAGACCCCAAATCCTTATTTTAGACAAGATTATAGTATTATAGTATTATATAAATGTAAATTTATGATTATCATAGCAGTTTCCAGCCCTCATAAGTTACAAGTTCTGACTTCATACCATCTCATGGCAATTTTTATACAGCTTATAACATACTGCACACCAGATACAGCAGTGCGGCATGCCATGCCAATAATAAGCAATAAAGCGACAACAAAAGAGTAAATTCAAATATTCGAATACTAAAATTTGTAAGCTTAGTCTGCAGGGAGAAAAAAACCAATATGAAGGAGGACTCAATCTCAATCTGAGCAAGAAAAAAGTTGAAGATAACAATTTTTTTATGGTTCTTACAAGGTTACTTTAGTGCCTAGTGAGGTATGTCAATTAACCCTGTTCCTCTATAAAAAATGAAAAAATAAAAAAAGTCTTAGTCAGACTCAACCATTCATTGGGTATTAATACATAATGTACCGTGTTCCCCAACATTTTGACCGCATGATAAATCTGTTGAATCAATGAAATGGCAAAATAATTGGTTCTATCTAGAAGCTTCATTCAAGCTTGATGGCATAGAGCATGAACAATTGCCAAGTGCTATGCACCCCACATACAATATCATTAAACAAACTAACCTGCAAAGCAAAGAACTTGGTATTCAGATTTTGAGTTTTCTGTAAAATATGCATGACTTGAAGCCACATGTCCGGATTATTTTGCAACTCGCGCAAAATCTGGTCAGCAGCAGTTCTCTGCACGATCAAACATGTGAAAAAAAAAATCGTTAAACCCAAAGAAGAAGGTAAAACTTATCGCGTTAATGAGTACTAAAACCCTAACTCCAGAACTTCCACATCGTTTTCCACTGTTTTCACACATTCTGCGGAACCAAAACAGTGATGAAGAAGTAGAACTAGAACTATCCAGAACCAAATAGTGCTGAGAGTGAGCAAGAACAAGTTCAATTTGGCTCAGTGAGTAGCGCAGAAGAGAGGAAACAAGAAGAGCGAGCGAAGAGAAGGGGTCGTGACCTGTTCCTTAGATCCGGTGCCATAGAAAGCAGCAACAGTGGCGTCGAGCAAGGGTACGTCAATGGGTTGGCTCAAATCCCTGAGCTTCTCGAACGCCATGGCGAAGAAGAGTGGTGATAAAACCTAGAATCTGTAAGGGCCACCACTCACTCAAAAACCCCAAACAGAAATAAATAAGAGAAGGAGAAGGAGAAGAAAGAAATTAAGGAAAGAAAGAGAAGAGAGGGAGAGAGAAAGATTCAGAAGATTTGAGGGAGGGAGGGAAAGAGAGGAGAGAGAATGGATTTGGACTTTGTGTGTATTATATATATATACGCACACACTGACAGCTTGAATTTGAAGCAGAGTTGGAATTTTGAGGGCTATTCATTAATTTCTTTTTCTTTTTCTTTTTTCCCGTCGCACGTTTTATTGTTTGTAGAGACTAGAGAACAGAGACACGCTCGAGCCTTCGTATTGTATAATCAATCTACAAATTATATTAAATAATTGTATAATAAATAATAAAATAATTATAAAAATAAAATAATAAATGTTAAATAATTTAATAATTATTTTAAATAATAATAATTTTTTTGGTATGAGAATAAATTATAAATTATATGCAATTAAAAGAAATAAATATATAATATATGGTATCTTAAAATAAGGATTAATAATAAAAAAATTAGATTAATAATAAAAAAATTAGTATTTATTACTAAATTAAACTTTGAATAATTATGACAAAAATACTGAAAAACTATTAATTTAATAACTATTTAATATTTATATATAGTTAGAATTATTTTTAAATAAATGATAATATTATATATTTTCGATAAATTTAAATAATTAACAAAAATCATAATTTTTATTTTTTATTTAATATTTACATCATTACATTTATCTGTAAATAAATAATATTATTATATAATAAAAAATATAATATCTTATATAATATCACACTAAAAATTTTATAATATTAAAAATTTATCAGATCTTATCCTATCAAATATGTCAAACTGACCAATTATATGCTATATAACACCAACACCGTATAATCTAATTTCCAAACTAAAGTTGTTGGACAAAAAAGAATGGTCTAATCTAAAGTGTTCAAAGGAAGTAATAAATGGATAGGATATGGTCAATTTCAATGGGAGCTTCTTTTCCCCTTTTTCTTTTTCTATTCTTTTATTTTGTTTTGATTCTTAAGGTATGTTTGGTATGATATATTAGAGATAATAAGATAAGTTAATATTATACCTATGTTATTATTGTTCATTGTTTTGTGAAGGTAATATATTGTATAAGTTTATCCATTATAATCCTTTATACGTTAAAATGCAATATAACTTAATGCATTATAGGGAAACCGTATTAGACCAATTAGCTCCTAATGTGTGAGACTATTTTTTATTTTTTAATATTTATTAAAATACATTAATTCTCAAATAAATAACAGTAAGTAAAAATTTATAAATAAAAAAGTCTTAATAAAATTATTTCACAATAAATAAATACAAATAATATATGATTTGAATTTAGTTATATATAATAAAAACAAAAGTAATTATAATTGATAAATAATAAATAAATTAAATAATAAATATTTTAAATAAATAGATAATAAACAGTATTGAAATAAACAATAACATTTAATATAAATTAAAATTTAATTAAAATATATTTACATAAATATTATTTAAAAATATATTTAAACAATTAATAATTTTTTACTATTTATTTTATTTAATATTTACATATAGTAGTATAACTATTTGTAAATACATGATAATATTGTATAATATAAAATATAATATCTTATACAATGCAATATCAATCATTGTATAACATTAAAAGTTTATTAGGTCTTATACCATTTTGTCTTATATTATCAAATCTTATACAATACAATATCAAACATTGTATAACATTAAAAGTTTTTTAGACCCATTGCTGCACTTTAGTTACATGGCATGGTGGTTTATATTTATTCATAGTTTATACAGATTCTTAACTTGCATGGCATCATAATATAAATAACAAAAAAAAAAACACATTAGTTAACATATATACATTATTCGTACATTATATAAGTTCAAAGTATTGTTTAAATTAAAATAATATACCATAAAATACGGATAATTCATAATTGAGAAATAAAACATGACGAGCCTAAAGAAAAAGTTCCAAAAGTCCGCTTGAAATCAAACGAACAGGCCCAACTCAAGCAAGATTGATTAGTTTACTATGAAAAAGGGCATTCAAGGTTAACCTCACAAGACATTTGTAGCCCAAGCGTTGTACCCACTCATCGGAAAGGCAATCGACCAAACTTTTTTTTATTTTTTGAAAAACAAAATACTAAGTTTCCCATCCAAACATTCACTTCTCAAGTCAACAACCACTTCTTATTAATTTAAAGATCTAAAGTTTCAGTGGCGTTAATATTAAGAATATAGGTAGATACCAAGATAAATATGGGAAGAAAATCAAATTCAAATTTAATCAATAATGCCAACAAGTTGGCTCAAGCTCATCCAAAAGTCCGGCAAGAATTAAAAAGCGAAAAGTAAATCAAATTAATAATGTTAATTCTACACTTGTGGCCAACAATGAAAACCAATCGCAGGCCAGATTCTAAAGGGTAAGAATATGCTTTTATTTTCAGTTAATCCTCAATTTGTCATCCCTTACTTCCAAAACTTGATGCACTGCGTACGGACAATACCTTGCTGATGTGGTTAACGGAATATTTTCGTAGCATGCGACTAGTTCCTCATTGGTGTCAAGTTTGACTTTGAATGTTTCCCAAACCTATTTTGGATTTAAGATTTCATGAGGAATACCTTCACACCCTGAGATTGCACTTGTTGAAATAGAATGAAGCATTGCATGCGTAACATATTGAGAAACAAAGGGCTACTTCTTTAGGAGTAATATTAGTATAAACTTGGATTCACATTGAACCTTACATGTGAGAATATATCAATAATTCAAAATAAAATTTAACATTATACATATAAATACTATAAGAATCAATAATTAATATGTTACCACGTGTCAGGATACACAAACTCGGGTTTGTACTATCACAACTCCTTCTTCAGTCGCTTTCTATGTCCGTCTCATCATGCCTCGAAGCATTACGAGCTGTTCTAACACCAATCATAGCATTTGCCAATTCTTGAATTGAACACGAGGTGCTCTGCCGCATCTTGTCAGCCAGTATTTCAATGTGATCCGAAAGCCCTAAACCCAAGAGCCGATTCCTCAGCAACTCAATGGTAGTAACATAAGGTGGAATTCCTTCATCAATCATTATCTCAAAGTACTTACATGCCTCTTCTAGCTTTCCCTTCTTCTTACAAAACCCGTGAATCATGACAGAATATGTTGAGACAGAAGGATAAAACTTTTTGTTCTCCATGTTCTCCCAAACATCAGTTGCCTTATCAAACCTTCCTATCCTAATCAGCAATTTGAGCACCATGTTATAAGTATGGCGATCAGGAAGACAGTTATCGTTTTCCATTCTAGACATCAACTTTAGAGCTCTGCTGACCTCACAATGATCACAATGATAAGCTAGTATCGCGTTATAACTCCAGCTATCTGGCTTCACTCCTCTTGAAATCATTTCATCCAACAATTGATAGGCTTCTTCCACCTTTTCATTCTTACAAAGTCGCTTTATGATACAATTGTACGTAAACACATTAGGCAAAAGGTTATACCTTCTCATCCTATCAAGAACTCTAAAAGCTGAATGCATATCATTTGCATTGCAATATGAACGAATGAATATTGAGTAAGTAAAAGCATCTGCCTCAACTCTTTTTGACACCATATCATGATGAAAAATATTTGTAGCTTCCTCCACACGACCTCCTTTGCAGAGGGCATCTAACAAATTATTATATGCAAGCAAATCCACTGGACATCCTTGCTCAAGCATTGCATCAAACAGTTCACGGGCTTTCCCTGGCTCACCAATCTCACCCCATCCACTTATCAAAATGCTGTAAGTTTTAGCAGTTAACACAAAGCGACTCTTAGCTTGATCGAAAAATTGTTGAGCCTGCTTGACATGCCTCCTCTTGCACAAAAAGTACAAAAGCTTATCAAAGTCAAGAGCAGTTGGCTTAATTCCAAATTCATCCATTCTTAGGAAGGACCGAATCGCTCCATCTGGCAAATTAGCCCGGCTATATGCCTTGAAAATGAGCCAAAAAACTTCACTCCTAATAATTTCATAACAAGAAGACTCTCTCATTTCTATAAGAAAATCCCAGAGTATGGCAAATTGTTTACAACTTCCTAAAATTTCCACCAAAATGTGGAAGCTCTCAACACTATGTTGAAAACCTGGAATTGATTTAGCCCAAAGGAAGAATCTATGGGCCGAGAAGCCAAGATTCTTACACCTCTTCAAAACCTGTTCAACCAAACTTGTAGATATTTGTGCTGAATATGGATTTAAAGACAGTTCTAAATCATGGTGAGGGTCTCGGTGATCACTGAGTACACGAGATATCTCATTCACAAGGTCAGGTAATAATGGCCCTGAGACTTGTGAGGCTGGGAAAGAGTGCAGGCGATGGCAGTGGGGCTTGTGATGGATAAAATGGCGAAAGAAAGATGGTAGGAGATTATACTTAGAGGAGAGTGACCGAAAACCCATTTTGGACAATGTGAAAGTAAGATTTCGTTACCAACACTGATAGGGATTCAACTTGGTTATAGATCCTTCAATCGACCACTTTCCATTGCTCAAAATCATGTGCTTCTGAAAGATGCAAAAGTCGTGGATATATAAATGTTTGTGCTAGTAAGCATAGCACTCATAACTTCTGTTCTTTCCTGTATAGATATCAATAAAACAATTATCTTATCACAGTTATCACAGAAAAAAAATGTTTTTTGACGTCTTAAGTGAAAATGGCAAACACAGGGCATTTAGCAATATCCGTATGGTTTTCAATATCAATAACTTGCAGCAAATAAATGAGATCCAACTAGAAGTAGCATGATAATACTGTAAAGGCAAAAACCAAGTTATTGATAAATCTAACTTCCAAGGTACAAATTCTGCAGCACACTCATCGAAAAACCTAGGTCCTGACAACTATACTTCTAATTTGACTCCGATTCAGAACTAGAAAGAATTGGTGTCAAATTACTTGGTATTTTGTGGTTTAGAGCTCACAATGCAATGGAAGCTTTTGATTCCTCATCAAAATGCATGAAAAATTAAACAGTACAATAAGTCAATAATTATTGATGTAATAGTCACAACTTTGATGAGAGCATCAGTGAAATACATTGCTCTATGCACTGAGTACAATAACTGTATGCTTTCAGAAGCCTCACAAAATATCAGCTAGTAATTGGTGCAATATTCTATTTGAGAGACAGAGAGAGAGAGAGAGAGAGAGAGAGAGAGAGAGCCAAAATTAACTAAAGATAAAATGCAACATATTTTCTGTAGAACAAGTACAGTGAAATCCCGTTTTCAATTTGTCCATGCTACTATCCCCAGCAAAGAATTTCTACATGTTTACATCCTTTCAAAGCACGTCCTTAAGATAGAAGCAAAGGGATCCGAGAGGTCTTATATTAGTGAACTTGATTGTTTTCATTGTGTCATTATGCAATCTCTGTAACATTTGGGGTTAAGGAGGATATCTTACCTTGTCCTCCTCTTTCTCTGCATTTCTCATTTCCCTCTTCTAACAAACTTTCTTTCATCAACAATAGAACAGTTTAGTCAACAAAAATACAGATGTCACATGCAATCAAATTTCTACAATCAAATTATACACATATAAAACTAATATGTGTATGTATGTACCTCTCCTGAAGAAGGTAAACAAGCAGCCAATCCAAAGTGTATAATAGAAATTGCAGAAAAAGTAGGTTTAGAACGAGTTGTCGAATTGAGAAAGTGTCACAGGAATTGTCATGGTTATCAATAAAATAAGATATAATGTGTGGTGTGGAAGGTGAAGGTGGTGCCTGGTGAGGTGATAAGCCATGAGAAGCTCTCCGAGGTCTTGTAGGCTTGTCGCAGCACTCGAGGACGGAGGCGCTGAGTGAGAGATACTTTCAGGAATTTTTATTTTTTTTTGGGATATACTGCTTCCCATCCATATTTATTTTTTTTAAAACAAAGTAATGGCCAATGGGTTGGTTTTAAAAAAGGCTATTGACCTCCTTACATTCTAAGCTCATTTAGATCTTTGATTAGAATAATTAATTGAAAAACTTTCCGCCTAAAAAAACATGGCAAAGAGTCTATCATGGCGTCCTATCTATTAATGATATTTTAATTTAGTTCCAAAAACTTTTCTTTTGTTTCAATTTCATTTCTAACATTTTGATAATATTTTTATACTGTCTTATTTGTGAACATCATCAATTTTACTAATAAATATTACCAATTCGGCTATGAAATATTCATTTATCATCTTATGTAAATGCCTTATTATACAAGTTGAAACTTTGTTTGGGTCTAGTCACCCTCATTTGATCTCATTTATAGATGATTTTTAATTAAAAAAACTAAAGTATAAAGGACTAAAGGCAAGGTTGAAATAAAGCGTTAGTATATACAACATCATATCCACATGAAATAAAAATTGACATGTTTGAGCAGATAACCAATCTATGTTAAAAAAAAAGTTGATACTATTATCAAATAGAACAACAGTGAGATATTATCAAAATGCTAGGAATGAAATTGAAATTAAAAAAACTTTTAGGATGAAATCGAAATATCACTAGAAGATAGGGGACGAAAATAAAACTTTTGTCAAAAAAAAAAATTTGAATAACTTTTACTGTGTTTTTTGTTAGAGGGTAAAAATGAGATGCGTGAGTTTTTATGGATAGCTCCATTTATAAAATAACACATGAAACTCATTTATGTAATTTTTACTCTTCAACCAAACATACTCTTAGAATAAATACCTAATGTGATCCTTTAAGAAAATTGCACATGACCATATAGTCCCAAAAAAACATAAATCTATCACGTGATCTTTAGAAGTATAAATTATAGGACAAGTTAACACAATGAAGTTGATCCATGAAATCTTAACAAAATTGCACATGTGACCCATCAACACAATGATGTTGGATGTTATCTAACATGTGTGCAAAATAATGCCGTTTTATTTTCACCCCAAATAAAAAGAGGCCACGAGAGGATTGTGTCTTAATTTGGTTTAGATAAATTCCCAAGTGTAAAAATTTTCACTTTTACCACTTGTATAAATCAGCGTCATTTTGATGAGGGGAAAATGATCCAAAATGGTATCATTTTAATTGCAGCAAACAATATTATGACATATTATTATAATGTGCCAGGTGTGATTGCATTAACAAAGAATTGGCAAAGGGAATAATGTGCCCATCATTTGCAATATTGAGGGACCACAAGACATTTTTTTTTCCTCTCCCAAGGAACTAAATTGTCCAAACACATAAATTTTTGGGGACAAAATTAGATGTTCTCTCTAACTTTAAAATTGAAAAATAATAATTGTTAGTTAAAAAATTGAAAAGAAAAATCAAATATATTCCCCATATAACTAAATCAACTAACTCTATAGGTTTTATCATTATTGATCCACTAGAAGAGTAATTATAGAAGGTGTATACTATTTTTTTGGTTTCCCAGAGTATATAGCATAGGATATAGTGATTAATTCATTCACATACTATAGACACATTTAATAAGGGGGTAGATGCTAGTCATGAATTTTAAAGAAGTTTTATTCCTAAGGCAATAATCGAACCATCAATACTTAATTAAGGAATAAGACGACTCTTACACCTCACCTCAGTGGTTGAAGGTGTATACTATATAATGTAGTGTAGAATGACTTTCTCTATTTTTATTTTAATTAACTTAAGTTTGGTTAAGAAAAAGGGTTCATCTTGATCTAGGATAAGAGTGTACATCTATGAACTCATCAAATGGTAGCATATATATTATGGTAGTTAATTAATTATTAAATGAATCTACCTCGCACCTTTTTAAAGGTTCATTTTATATTCTATTTGATCAAATATAGATTATAGGCAATATAACAAAAATAGGTTGCATCCTCATTTTTCAAAAGAGAAATATTACATATATTATGAATATTGCAAAGTACAAATTTGACGAACGGTGACAATGAGAGATAAAATTCTCTACCATTATCTCTCTCTTCTGTCTTTTCTTTTTGTCAAAAACATTGATTTTATTGGTTGATTTTCAAATCATATCTTTTTGTAGCACATTATCATTCGAATTGAATAGCATTGCTGTTTTAAAAATGAATACCTAAGGCTCTTTTATTTTCCTTAATTTTCTTTTTCATTTTGTGAAATGTTTTGGAACATCAAACTTTTCGTGCACCACATTAAACACTAATTTTATAATTTTTGAATTTTAATTTGGTCTCTACTATTACACTTAAACTCTTATTTTCTACCTTTAGATTGAGTTAGGTACCTATTTAACACCCACATTTTTATGTACAAATAACACAACTCCTTTCTTTCCAAACATACAAAAATTTTGAACTGGAAACATGAAAATGTTTTAATTCACATCTTGGATCGTACAACGTTGTGTTGAATCCTGAACTCTTTTCATTTACTTCCTATAGTATAATTTAGTTTCTTCTTTCACAATTCTAATCAAACCAAACACAAATGAAGTTAGGGAAGTGGATTTATTTTTAAAATTAAAAAAGATGGAGGAGAATGGTTTAATTTTCATTTTAATATATTTTGTTGTACCTGCAAGTTAGGTTACCGATTAGTGTTTTCAAATTATTAGATTATTATTAACCACTTACTGGATATCACATGCACAAAGTACGCACAAGGATAACAAGTGCATAAAAGGACTCACCCTTTTCTAAAGTAAAGATACCACGCCAAAAGCCCCCACAATTCAATATTAAAATTTCTTTTAACTCAATAGCAATGTTCTTATTTAATATTGAGACGTCTGTTTTGAATTTTTAGTTAACTAAAATGTTAGAAGTATGAACTCATTTGAATACTTAAAAGACATCTGAAAAAAAAAAGAAAATTGCAAATAAGATATGTGAAGATAGATGCCATTGGGCCATTCCAAGTATTAGCCATTCATTATTTTAACCAGAGCGCACATAAAACAAACTCTTCACGAGTCTGAAAAGGTAAAAACCATACATAACAATAGTATTAAAAAATATATATGTAAACTTGGCTAGTGTTTATGTGGCCACACTGTGGAGAACAACTGTTTCAATAGTGAGACCAGGCCCAAAGCCAAACAACACTCCCCATTCGAGCCCTTCACCAGTGGTCTTAAGCCCTTCTTCAGCAGACTTCCTCCTCATCTCATCCAAGATGAACAGCACACAAGCACTTGACATGTTACCATAGTCACTAAGGACCTGCCTAGTGGCCCTCATCTTCTCAGGCTTCAACGCCAGCTTAGCCTCAACCTGGTCCAGAATTGCTGGCCCACCAGGGTGTGCAATCCAGAAGATTGAGTTGTAATCAGAGATCCCCAGTGGGTTGAAGGCCTCAACCAGTGCCTTGTCAATGTTCTTTGACACAATCCCAGGAACATCCTTGAGGAGGTGGAATGTGAGCCCAACCTCACGGAGGTGACCATCAATTGCACCATCACTGTCTGGGGCAATTGTTTGTGCTGTCCACACAAGCTCAAATATTGGCTTCTCAATCTGTGGCAATGGGTCAGACCCAACAATGATTGCAGCTGCACCATCACCAAACAATGCTTGCCCAACAAGGCTGTCTAGGTGAGTGTCACTTGGGCCACGGAATGTGACAGCAGTGATCTCGGAGCACACGACCAGCACACGTGCACCCTTGTTGTTCTCAGCCAAATCCTTGGCCATACGAAGAACCGTGCCACCAGCAAAGCAACCCTGTTGGTACATCATGTACCTCTTCACGTATGGGCGAAGGCCTAGGAGTTTTGTGAGTTGGTAGTCAGCACCAGGCATGTCTACACCACTTGTGGTGCAGAAGATCAAGTGGGTGATCTTGGACTTGGGCTGGCCCCATTCTTTTATGGCCTTGGTTGCAGCCTCTTTTCCTAGCTTTGGCACCTCCACAACCACCATGTCTTGCCTAGCATCCAAGGATGGTGCCATGTAAGCACAGAGGTTGGGATTCTCCTTCAGGATCTCCTCGGTTAAGTACATGTATCTCTTCTTGATCATTGACTTGTCGCCTGAAATGGGTTGGTTGCAACAGGAAATGGCTTTAATACTGTGAATCAATAATGATATGATATTTGTTCTTTTAATGTAATAGTAACTCTCTTTGATTTCTTTTGACTTCTTTGCAACAATAGGCTAGTTGCACTTTGCGAGCTCTTCTACAAAATCATGATTGTTTTTAATTATGTGCATCGTAGTGGATTTTATTTCTTTTTTAGCCAACTTCAAAATCATAACTAATCAATTCCACATGTATGTAAAGCAATATGCATAGGCATTTCTCAAGTATTCCTCGAAGATATCTATCTTACAACAAATGAAAAAAAAAAAAAAACTGGTAGTTCACCATTTCACATAACAAAGAAAATTAAATCAAATCTGCTTAAAGTGAATTAAGGTTGTATTTGTTTCGGATTTTGAAAAATATAATATTTTTTTTGGGTAAAAAGAAAAAAGATTCTGAGCCTGAAAAATCTTTACCCAAACACACTCTACATTAAAATCTAAGTGGTGAAAAAGATTACTTACACATGCGCTGGAATTTCTCCTTGAGTTCAGTCTTGTCCTCGCTGTTTGTGATTCTGAAGTAGTAATCCGGGTAGGTGCTTTGGTCAACACAGTTTGGTGGGTTGGCAGTGCCAATGGCCAAGATGGTAGCTGGGCCTTCTGCCCTTTGAGCCTGGCGGATCTCAGATACAGTCACCATCTTTCTCTTCTTAATGCTCTCAAAGTGAACAAAAGAACAAGCAGATATATATTTTGGGATAGCAAAAGCACTGCAATTTGAACAAACCAATTAAGTATTGCAGCACTCAAGCTTGCTAGTAGTTGAGAGCTGAAGGGTTGGCTGAAGAGTTGTGAGGGGGTGAGGGGGTTTTATATGTAAGTAGGGGAAGATGGGTTTGGCATGGATGTTGGGAGGGTAGCTGAATATCACGTGCGTGACTACTACTATGCCACATGAGCCATTTCCATTCAATTCCAATATGCGTGATTTCAATATTCAAAAACAATGTACTCTGACTTGGTGTGTGTGATGAGTTTGGTGGCTTGTGCTCACGCATGACTTAGGAGAAATCCCTCTACCCCCTTTTATATTTCTCTTATTATTTTAGCTCTCGGTGCCGACCAATAATTGGCTATATTTTAATGCATTTATTTTATTTGAAAAAAAATATTATTATGAGATGCGTGCATCACAAAATTGAATGGTGACTACGCCCATACAGTTATGGGTCAATGTCTTCCTTGCAATTGAATTTAGCAACATTTCATAAATGTGGTTAGATGAATCAAAATGTATTATTAATGCATTTATTTTATTTGAAAAAAATATTATTATGAGATGCGTGCATCACAAAACTGAATGGTGACTACGTCTATGCAGTTATGGGTTAATGTCTGCCCTGCAGTTGAATTTAGCAACATTTTATAAATGTGGTTAGATGAATCAAAATGTGTTATTAAACTCAATCTCTGCTCAAATCCTCTGCTGCCACTCACTCCTTCTTCCTAGCCGCCGAACACCACCCATACTTCCAATATTCTGCTTCTCTTGGGTCCCACCATTTTGAAATCCACTCATCATTGGTTCATCAACCAACCTCCTGCATACCTCATGTCTAGCGCCTCCTTGAAACCATGTCATGATCATGGTAAAAGCATATTCTCCTCCTTCTCCTTTTAAGTTAATAGGAAATTTGCTGTAATTTTAAATATTGAAAAAATATAAAACAAAAAAGTGAGCTTCATAAAAAGTCCATAGCTTTATCTTTCTTTCACAACTTGAAATTCTTCCAGTTCAGCAATATCAAGATTGCAATCGCATTACGTGATAAAAGAAAATCTGACAAAGGAGGGGGGAAAGATTTCTGGAATTAACAGACCAAATGCCAAAGGGTATTTATAAAACAAGCAATCTTATTAATCTTGCAATTATTAGTGCTGACCTAAATCTGATTAACTCACGCTCATGAAGGAACAAATTGTGAGGAAGAGAATCTTGTTAGTATACTAAGGGACTAGTGAAGGAAAAGAAAAGAGAAAAAAGGTTTATTCTCGACCATGCTAAAGCAGGGGTAGCGAGCATGGGTTTGAGGGAACAGTGATCAGAGCTCAATTAGTGGCTTGCTTGTGGTGATAAACAGAGGAGCTGGCGCCCCCATTCGCCGAATATCTCGCTGCCAGCAACTTCTTGGACGGAAGGGGTGGTGGTGGCCATGATGTTAGAGGAGAGTGAGAAGATCATCGGAGACAGTTGAGGAAATATGCAAAGCAATGGAAAGTGAGAGATGCAACTAATTGAGAGTGTTGACAATTCTCCCATCTGTACGCGTGTCTTCTTGCCATTGGATGCTTTTGACAACTGCATCAACTGTATTGACTCTCAACTCTATGTGAGAATCCACCAAATTGAATACCCTTTACTATGTTATGCTCCATTAACCAAACTTGTGATTGACTTTTGTGCAATATGACTGGCTCTCTACTTGTGCTATATGTATGTAGGTATGTAATTAGTTGGTTCAATTTATCTTTATTTACCTGTTATACATTTGTTACAATCGGCAATCACCTTAAATTTGACTGAGTATATGTTAAAATTAATAGGCAAATTGTGCATATATAAATATAAATATAAATACAAGGGTTTAATATGTACTTGGTTCCTACAATTAGTTTTATATTAAGTTATAAATAGGAAAATTTGTGCATAAATATAAATGTAACACTTCATATTTAAGCATAGTCACAATAAAATTAAAAAGATTGAGTGTACCTTAAATAAAATTGATGTGATTCAAGTTTATTATATATTTAAATATGAAAGGTTAGATTTGTATTTTTACAATAACTTCTCGGTAAACAAAGTATATTATTTTTTATTTAAACTAGTCAAATCTACTTATCATGTTTAATTCATCTACAATACAATATTAAATAATTTCAGATAACTCAATGTTTATTCATTATTTAACACTTTAATTTTGAAATCTTACTATGACAATTTCCACAGGCTATTACATTTTTCACATGCTATTTATGTTACGTATATAACGTTCCACCTTTTAATTTCAGTTTCAACCGTCGTTTTTCCTTCTTATTATGCATCATTATGCAACTTGAGAAATGAACAAGTTGTACGTCAATAAGGCTTGGTGCACATATTTTTATGATGGAAAATTATTTGAAATATACGGTTAAAGTTTTACCACATCTTTTTTTTAAGCTTAACTTCGTACGAAACCAAGCATAACCTTGCTGGCCGTCTACCACCTTATAATGTTGCATATCCACTTCTTCGCAGGTTCCAATGCTTTGGTGTTGAATTTTAAGCCATAAAATATCTCCCAACTAAATATTTTAAGCTATTGAAGTGAGTAGAGCTTGACTGGTCAAGGTGTTGTAGCCACCTACCCATCTCAGATCAAAGTAGCACATTCAACACTAATAACCACGCTGGCAAATCCCATTTACAACTTTTTTTAATACGGATTTGATCGAATCTGATAAAGGAGCCAGTAAATAAGAGTCTTAAATAAATTATTTAATATGACACGAGAGAGGGAAAAAAATATATATAAACGAAAAGATTATGAAAAAAAAATAATGTATTCCTATTTACTAAGTTACTAACACAAGACTCACATTTACAATTTTTCATTGCAGCAGATCTTGCTTTTATGCGTAGTAATTTGGTATAGAGACAAATATATGATTAGGTGCCTGTGGTATGATTAAGTCTGAACAAACATATACACCTTTATGATTGAACAGTTAGATTAACATCTGCTAATGCTTTAAAACATTTTTGGTAGGGGGTCCATCCATTTTTTAGAAGCAAGTGCTAAACACAACAACAACAACAACAACAATAATAATAATAATAATTTTTTTGAAAATATGCTCCTAGAAGAAGAAGAGATAACCATCAAAGGATTTAATAATATAGTAAGTATCCTTGACCGCTGAGGAAAAAATACAAGTTTAAATCCCATTGAAACAAATTCTTATAAAAAATTGCATTACCCAAAGATGATTTAAAATTGTTGAAGATGGTTAACAAAGGCATAAAAAGGTCTATTATTTATTATATATAACTAAATTAGCTACCTCTATATATGTCAACGCATGACATACTCTCATTGCAATTTAATAGAAATCTTTCCCACCTAATTATTCCCACGCCTTTGATAGCTCTCATTTGCCCCACTTGACAGTAGGGATGGCAATAAAATGGGTTGGAACAGGTTTTACCTCAACTCGCGCCAACCCTGCACCTTATAGTATATTAGTTTAAACTTACCCCTATTCTACTTGCGAGTATCCACCTCTATACACTATCATTTTGAACAAAACTAAAAAGTTTTTGCAAAACTTAATAAATATATATAAAAAAAATACTAGAGTTTTAGGATTATAACAAAAGAAACCAATTGAGCTAAACACAATAATATGAAAATAACAAACAAGAAATCAAATAAGTCCAACACAATCATCTAATTAAAATACAACAAATATGTTTTCTAATAACATAATATTTATTCAGTAGATGAAGGACCACACGTCCACACATCACTAGCAAAAAAAACAACAATATTTATTTAGGTTCAAATATAAATTATATATATATATATATATATATATATAATATAATATTATGTTTATATATAGGGTGCAAAGTGAATTTACCTTCACCTTGCACTCTAAACTGCCTTGCAAATAGAACCTTCCTCGTGGCTACCTATCCCAATCGGGTTGGGTAGTGACGGGTATCTATGGAGCAGATAATAATTATCATATTTATTTAATTAAAAGCTAGATTTCTTCTAATATTTGGTTCTTTTTAATAGCGTCTAACATTGGATTGATTCTCTATTGCATACCTGAATTGTTTATATATATATAAAATTGGATTTTATATATTTAATATTAAATTAGTAAGTAAAGGGCAGTTCTAATAAATGGACAATATTTAAAATATCTTGAATTCATAAAATTAAAGAGGAAATCGTTTCTTAAAAATCATCTTCTATTTTCTATGATTAAATATTTTTTGAATTACACATGGCAAATTTTGACTACAACTAAAGAAAAATGATTTCTATCAAAATTTCATAAAAACTATATATCTATTATTATAATGAAATAGATTACCTCTAAAGGCCACATTAAAGTTTCTAATTACAATTAAAAGAAAATCTATTCCCCCTGAATTTTTCTAAAAGCAATCCATCTATTTTTTTATTGATAGAAATTCTATCTATTATTTATAAGTAAATAGATATCTCTAAAAGTCACATGGTTAGTTCTAGTTACAATTAAAGAAAACTTGCCCTTATGAAATTTCTAAAAACAATATAATCTATCTACTTTTTTATTGATTAAAAAAGAAATCTACCTATCATACTTATCTAAAACAAAATGAACTGTTTTTTAGTGTCATGTGATAACTCTTATTAAACTACAACCGTCCCCTTCATTTTTGTTAAACTCTTATCTATCTATTTATCTATTATTTGTTTGCTTTTTTTTTATTATTATTCTTTCACCCTAATCTCTATTATCTAACAGTCGATCCTAAAATTTGATTCTTTTTCTCTGTTTTACTTCTCCATTATATAGATATAATTTTTGAATATATATATATATATATATTCCATTATTGAGATTAATCTAAATTGGCTGCTGCCATATCTATTTGAATAAAAATCCTCCTTAGATCTTCAATTTCAAGTCTCTCACCTTATTCCTTAAAATACTACTTTTACTCAATACACAATTTCACTATTAGTTTTTGCCTTTTCACATTAATCTCTTCTCTCTCAACCGATTCTAAAATTTGATTCCTTTTCTTTGTTTTACTTCTCTATTATATAAATATCATCTTTGAATATGTATACCATTATTGAGACTTGCTGCCATACCTATTTAAATAAAAATTCATCTTTATCATCTTCAATTTCAAATCTCTCACCTTAAAATACTCCTTTTGCTCCATACACAATTTCACTATTTTTCAACAAACCATTCATTCAATGAGATTGTGATGTGTTTTAATGCAAAAGAAATGTATTTTGGTTTTATAATGAACAAAATAATATGTTATTTGCAACAACAACAAAAATGATAACCGCAACAATAACAAAAACAAATTAGGAAACAAATAAAAAACTAATTGGGTCTTCTTTTTACATATGATTTTTGAGTGGTGTATTTACATCAATATGGTGTTTTGAAAAAAATTCCCACAATATGGTGTTTTCAGTATAGAATCCGCCAAAGGCAGATTCAACACTGAATCCGCCAAAGGCGGGTTCAATAAAAAAATATTTGTGTACTGAATTCGCATCGAATTCAGTGTAAAAAATATTATTTTATTGAATCCGGCATTGACGGATTCAATAAAATAATATTAAAATAAAATTACGCCATCAAAGTCAGACTCAGAATCCATCAAAATAATAATTTTTTATTGAATCTGCCAATGACGAATTCTAAAACACCATATACAAGTAAATTTACCCATTTTATCATATTAGTGTAAATCACCTATACAAATACCATATATAAATTATTTTTCCACCAAAATTAACAGAACAAGAATGCAATACAGCGTGAACCCATTTTCGCGTGTTTCGAATGTTTTCTAGCCAATCGTGGAAGGTCAAAGTGCTAGATACGGAGAGCTAGAACAGTTGTCGACCAAAATGCTGAGTTTATGTAAATTTGCACGTCGTTTTAGCAAAACTTCTGTACTCTTTAGCATTTTTGAAGATACTGAACTACCCAGCTTGCTAAACCGATCACAGTTACATGGATGAACATATTCTATATAAACTCCGCCAGTAAGGAGTAAAGACATTCATCATCAAAAGGTAAATAATTTTCTTACAAAAAAAAGGGTAAATAATTGTTCAAAGGCTAATACAAGCGTGCATTCCACATAAAAAGGTGGCCTGAAGAAAAAAAATTTCAAGGGGGGGACTACACATTCACAAATCAGTATCACGATGAACAGCATATATCATTCAAATTTATGTCACAATGGAGCAATGCTGTGATTTTCTGTATTTTCCTTTTCCTATATCTACATTTGGCAATAACCAGAAATAAGAAGCCAGCATTATGCTTTCTCATCTTGGACCTCATGAGCAGATGTGGACGACGGGGATGCGATTTGCTTGCCTCTGCTATCTGATGATGATGTGCCCTCATCAACACTCTTGTCAACCTTTATCCTCTGCAAAAGCTGGAGCTGATTTTGTAGAATCTGTTTAAAATTGTGGGGAAGAAAAATCTATGGTGAGTTACAAAGATCGAATTCATCTTCATATGCTAATGAACCTATATCAAATAATTTGATTGCGCAGAGGGATGAGAGACTATACACCGAAGCACATCTATGCTGCCAAAAAAGGGTTAAAATTTTGATGCTAAGGACCACAGTGGTTGGAGTACAAGTGCTTCACTGTACTTCAACCATAAACGTGGACATAAATTTCCAAATCCTTTTAACCATCCCAGAATGAAATAATGTAGATACTTGTGTACATGCCATCCAGAGTTACACATAATATTTTAGAATGTCAGACTCAAATATCCTGACAAGCCTAACTGTGAAAAGATTAGTAAATGTACCTACTAAGGCGGCAAAACTGAGAACACAAACAGTCAGAATAAGAGAATATTCATTTGATGGTCATCATAATCATCAAATGTGATATTTTTTAATATATTCAGGCAAAAGTACATCAAGATAACAACACATACCACTTACAGTGTGGCTGTAAAAGAAGAAAAAAAGTGCAATTGTACCTCAATCTGGTATTCTAGAAGTTTTCTTTGAGCTTCCAGCTGAGAGTTTGACATATTTGGGTCATTTCCAATATCAACTCCATAATTCACAGGCGCTGCATGTGTTTGGGAAGGAAGAAAATGGAAGTGTCCCATTTGAGGAAAGGATGCAAATGGTCCACCAGGAATAACAAACTGCCTTTGTGCTTGTTCACTGGAAGCTTGTTCTCCATTAAGCCCCCTATTGATAGATTCACCCATAGATATTTGAAGCGGGGGATGAAGTGTGTGCCCAGGGGAGCTGTGAGTTTGAGAAAACGCCTTGTTAAGGACACACTTAATAGACTAATTCCATATTATCAGCTTTTAGAATGACACCTAAATATAAGAAGAGTAGGATGACAAATATGCTTCTTCTGATCCATTAACCAGTCATCAATGCAGACAGATGAAACAAGGGCTAGAATGATGAGAGGAAAATGTCATATAGCTAAGTTTGTAGCTGATTATCAAACAAATCAGATCTGGCAATACAAGTACATGATACAACTGATGCAATGAATCTAACCTGATTTAGTCTATAATTGTACAGAACAACACTTTCATGCCAAAGCAGCAGTTTATCCTTTTAAGGTTATATATTTTACAAAATCAGATCAACTTTATTGAATCAGATTCAAGCACAAATCCTGCAATTAATATTTTAAAACAAGGCTTTCAAATTGAAGAGCTCTTAACATTCAAATAAAGTTTTGAAACCAAAATGTTTTAATTTTTTTTAACTCAACATACAAAGACATTTTTCATATTCAACGAAATATATCAAACAAAGAGTTAGAATCAAACCAGCTTTTATGGGGAGGAAAATCTTAACATATTTTCAACAGGTTGGTCTGTTTTCAGATTTAAAAGAGTTTTTCAAAATCTTTGCAAGATACAAAACTGTGTTCAACACTTCAACATCAGGAATACCTGTCCGTCTCATCTGTATTCATAGGTAAGTTCTCAAATCAAAACCCAGCTTTGATAATTTGGAACTTTGTCTCGGATTCAAGGAATAGCTTATGCATCACCATGCCCACAAACAGTAGATAAACCTTCTGAAGCTCTAAACTCATCAAACATTCCAAGTGGAACTGATCCAGCTCTCTTCTATTGTCTATTTAATCTCACTGAAAATGCTTTGGAAGTTCTACATTTTTATACAAGGGAAGGCACCTCCCCAAGCAGGCGCCAAACTAAAGAAAAAGCCTCAATGACATACATTCACTCAAAGTTCTTAATATTTTAAGAGTTCTAAAATTTTAGTAGTATTATAACTTTACTATTCCATTTTAAATTCAGTAAATCCATTGTTTATGAACCATTTCATGGATGACAAATATATGACATCAATAACCAGTAAGATGTACAGCAGAAGGCTGATTTCTTATGCAGCTGTAGATAAAAAAGGAAAACAGGGATACTGTCCAAGCAAAAAATCCATACCATACTAAAGAAGTAGGGGAGGGGTAAACATAAGATTTCTGATATATTGAAGCAGCAGCAGCAGCAGCTTGGAGTCTAGCTTGATGCTGACTCAAGTTATCAGTTAACCCCCCACTGCCAACCTCAGTTTGAGCTGAGCTTCCAGTGCCTGTCCCTGTTGCTGTCCAATTTCAAACAATCAATATTAAATAAAACACTGAATAAACATATATACAAAGCCACAATGTTTGAAATGACAAGGTAAGCAATATGCTTATTTAACCAGGTTTTGAAAACCGGAGCGGACTAGCCGGTCGAACCGGGAACCGGCCTATTGTCCGGTCCGGGTTGGCCCCCAAAACCGGTGGTGATCGGACTAGCCAAGAACCACTTTGAACCGGCCGGGAATTGGGCAAACCGGTCAAACCGGTTTTTTTTTTTTTTTTACAAAAGAGATGAAAAATGGCATTATTTTGGGCTTTTTTTAAAAAACAAATAAAAAGCCTAAAATCTCATTTTTCCTAATTCTTTTCCTTTTCTGGTATGGGAATTAGTAACTTGAGAGATTTAATCCATATGGATAATGTTTATTTTGATTAAGAGATCACTTATGTTATATTCTATGGGTTTTGTTGATACCTAAATTAATTTTTAGTTATTTATGACATATTTTATTTTATATTTTTATATATTTATATAAATACAGGTTTTATTATATACCGATTATATTCCGGTTGGACCCCCTGTTGAACCTCTGAACCCTTGCCCTGACCAGTTCGATGTCTGGTCCGGTTTTCAGAACCTTGTTATTTAATCTTATAGTACCGCATTCAAAATATTTTAAACAGAAAAATTTTGTTGGACTTGAGCAGGAAATATAGTAGCATATAAATATGTTTTATGAGCACTGGTAACCAACAGTTTTTGATTATTATATGATTACCCTGTCGATGAGCATCTGATTGTGATCCTTGCTGCCCTCCAGCTGAAGTTGCCCCATTTTCTGGTGGAACAACAAGAGCTCTGCAGGTAGGGCAAGTATGTTGCCGCTCCAGCCATGATCGGAGACAATGAACATGAAAAAGATGTCCACATATGAGTTTCTTGGCAGTAGTCATCTCTTCACGACATATAATGCAGGTTGCATCACTTCTGCATAGCCATTAAAAAATTGTTACATGTATGCATAAATATCAAAATAGAAAGCAGAGATGCTATACCAAGTTTAGAACTCACGCATTAAGCTCTTCAGGGGTTGCATCTGGAAACCGGTCATTCATATTTGAAGTGATCTTACGATATCGTATGTAATCTGCAACACGAACTTTGAAGTTCCTGAATGTCTCATATAGCTCCCGTATTAAGTGCAAAGGAACACCATAGTTTCTGAAAGATCAACGTAAACTCAGTAGCCAAAATTTCTGAAGGTTAAACATGTGATTAAGCCAAGACAAATTGAGGGTGAAAAACAAGTAACCATCCATATATATGTTTATTAAATGTACACATGATAATATATGCATCATTATCAACTAAAACAATGAATGTGATCCTAAGAGCAGTCCAATGCAAAATGGTCAAGTATCAATCACACACATGCACAGACTACACTTATGTAGTGCATACATATGAGGACTACCATAGATATGGTCATATGCAAATAAGAGTTGACTGATCACTCACACAAAAATTACAAGGAAGAAGCACAGATACATAGACAAGTGAAGCAAGTCCCTAATAAGTTCCAGGTAAAATGTGAAGACTGGTTTCCTTTCCCATTGTCCATCCATAAGCATGTCACTGACATAGAAAAGATATTTTACAAAAATTGACACTGTTGTCGTTGCCAGTATCATGTACCTGAGAAAGAAACAAATAGTTTGTCAAAGACAATGCCTGACTATATATTATTTCAAAGCCACAACCTTTAAAAAATAGAATGCATCAAATAACAGATATTTCACTGCACGAGTACAAATAAATTCCTAGTTAGTATGCTTACAGCATAGTACAAGTGCTTTGTGTGTGATGTATAATGGCCTTTGAACCTTTTTTAAAAGGGGAAAAAGAAACCTCTTTTTTAAAATTAAAAGATTTGTTTATACCCAGAAGACAAGCTTCATCAATGCTTTTCTATAGGCTGAAAAGAATAGCTTCTGAAAAAAAATCTCTATCAACTTTTTAAAAAAAAATTTAAACAAAAGCACCTTAACTCAAACATTTGATACACAATTTAGGACATATAGGTTCAAACACTACTGCCATCATAGTGTTAAACATAAAAACATAACTAGAGTGACGTATGTGAATGATATTAATAACAACAACATATAATAATTTTTAAAATATAATTTATTTATTGAATATCACATATAAAATCCCCTTTATTTGATAAGCTTAAAATCAAGAAAGCAAATGAGTTGGCCAATGTAACATTAATCAAGAATTTTTATGAACTTATTGCTGTAATTAACTATACCATGATAGTCCAAAAAGAAAAAAAATAAAGAACTTGACTTGAGAACAAGATAGCAAAATTTCTTGTCACTATTTCATTAGTTCCACCTAGAAAATACAAGCATTTGACAATAATCAGAAATTTCAGATATCAACATGGCCTAGTTGAGCTTATGCAAAAATGAACCAATGTATAAAGAAGGTTTGCTCTTAACTCAAGGGTATTATCATCCAACCCAAAATTCTGCTAAGCAATATTCACAGTTTTGAATTTACATTCATTATGAGTTGCAACTTGTTTGAGAACAAGAGGAGGAAAAGGGAGATGAAGGCTTACTCAAAAGAAAAGAATATTGAAACTGATGGCTGCCATGTTTGCAACAGATGCTTCATAGAATTGTATAAGAAAAGGCTATCTAGAAGAAGAAGGAAACCCATAAAAGACACAATTCGAATGTGGGACAACATGGGCACTGAAGGAGTGGTCTCAATGTATTCGACCCTCTTCTGAGCCAACCAATGCAAAGCTTTGATTAACAACAGCGCTGTGACCATCGCAAGGAATGTAACGGAGAAATCCTGCCTAAAAATAGTAATTGCAAAGAGGATTTCCATAACCTCCCTCCACGATTGCTCATTAAGCCTTTCTACCTCCGCCTCTCGGAGGGAACCCAAGAATATCTTTTTAGTTAATTGCCATAGAATACACATAATGACCAAACCCATGTTGAGAAGAAGAACTAAGCTGATCTTGGAAGTTGAAAGATAGACCATTGCCGGATAAAACTGGCCTCTACTGTTAAATGCATGATATGCAATAGCCAGAGTTGCAATCAAACTAAGACTCGCATATGTCTTCAGCCTCATCATTTGCTCTACACAAAAGCACAGCAATCAATTTAATTAACATCTGAAACCCCAATTAATCAATTACACCTATAACCTGCACTACTACAAGTGCATTTTTACACTTCAGGGAAATAAAAATAAATGATCCTCTATTGTTTTTCCCATAAATATTGAGAAAACAAAAATTAAATATAGCTGTAAGGGTGTGTTTGGTTTCGGAGAATAGTTTTCATTTTCAGTTTTTTTTTTTTTTGTTTTCAAGATTTTGTGGATTTTGTACTTCCGACAATTTTTGGTATTTTTTTTCACAAAGTCCTAGAAAATAAGAAATGAAAACTGAAAATGGTTTTCTGAAACCAAACGCACTCTAAAGATTATATGGAAACTCGACAAATTATTGAGCTAGTCAATCTACTATTTGGCTTTAGAAAATACCGAGAAAATGCAAACAAATAAAATGAACGATTTGTAATCTGCATATTCAAATTAGAGGCAAAAAAAAAGATAACTGAGTCATTATCTGAAAGCAAAAATCAAAAACCCCAGCTTACGCATATGATTCCCCCTAATCACGATGAGCCCTAAGTTGCAATCAAATCAACATGGAGTCACAGAAATTCGAGAGAAAAAAAAATTGAAAATAATAAAAACAAGGGGTTAGCTGAAGAAATTAATTACCAAAGTGGTATCGAAGGGTCTCACTCGTTCTGCAGCAATAGGAACCGAACAATAATACAAGCGTCGGTGGCTACCAAACTCTTCTCTTCTTCTGCCTCTCGCTCTCGCCCAGGATTTCTTTCCAGTTTTTGTTTTGTAAATATTATTATTAAACTTAGTCAGAAAAAATGATGTAGGTGTAGCCAACGAGATTTTGCCACGTTCACAGTTGCGTGGACAGGCCAATTAAAGTTTGTTTTTGGTAATAGTCCGATTAAAGTTAGTGAAACATCCCTGCCTTAATTAAGATAAATAATATAATAATAAATTATTTTTGTATAAAATAATAGTATATGCACTAATATATTTTATTGATCAGATTAAATTAATGATAATTAATTACTCAATAGTATTATTAAAATAAAAAAAATTCATTTTATTATAATATTTAAAAAATGACTTTGTTTAAAAGTGAACAAGTATTTTAAAAGAAAATAAGTATCAATTAAAGAAAATATTATTCTTAATTTTTTTAAAAAAAGCATACCTTAATGAGTTATTTTTATTTTATGCAGTTATTTGTTATTTATTTTGACACTAATCATGTAAATTCTTAATCTCGTTAACTTTTTGATGATGCAATCATTTTTAATGTTCCTATCTTTTCATGCTAACATTATTAGGGTTAAATCTTGTTCGATTCTTTGTATGAAAAAGGTTTTGTAATTAAAGATAATTTAACTCTATGTTTTAAGAAGATTATTCATTGCTTTCAATAGTTTATATTTTAGATTTATCCGAAAAAAAATCATTTTATTCATTGATTTTTAAAATAGGTCAAATTAGTCTCTCAATCCACTTTCATTTCATCAATTAAATAATAATTTGTAATGTTAAATGACACATTGACATATCATATGTCATCTAAATTAAATTGAAATTTAGAATGACTTAGTTTGGTGACAAAAAAATTACATATGAAACATTTAAATTTCCATTCTAAGTCATAAAATAACTTATCTTGTACAATTTTAGAGGCATAAAAGAACTATAAATCTTCAGTACACATTTGATGACACGTGATATGCCAAAGTGTTACTTAACGTTCCACATCATTATTTGAATGACAGAATATTAAATGAGTGGATCAAGGGAGAAACATGACTCATATTTTGTAATGTTAGGGACTAATTTCACTTATTTTAAAAATCATTGGCTAAAATGACTCATGCATGCAAAATCCTAGACTAAAATAGCATTTAACTCTTAAAATTAGCATTGTTTATTGTCAATTACTATATAAAAATTAATTTTTTCTTAACATACATTTGGAGCGAAAGTAAAGGTTTATTTTGTGAAAGAAAAAGTTTATTTTAGTCCCTAAGCTTCTATGTGGGAAATTAGTTTTTATATGGAGAATGGGTAAGCTTCTATGTGGGAAATTAGTTTTTATATGGAGAATGAGTGAAAGATTCTCATTAATATGAATTTGGGGTGAATATTACGGACTTATGAATCATGTAAAAAACAAGATTTTAGTAGCAATCAAATGAAGCAAATCACGAGACCAACAGTGAAGGAAAGCATTGCAGACAGGATGGGCACTAGGAAGGATGGGAAGTGAACAAGTGGCGTGCTGGGAAGGAAGGGCCGCAGACAGGTGGTGCGTTGGGAGGCATCGGGTGTCACGTCCGTCAGCATAGCAAAAGAATCTCGTGAGAGGCGATATTTCAGTGACGGGAATCTCTGCACCATCGTCCGCTCATGTTGGCAAGCTGCATTGCATCTATAAAATGAGAAGTTGGGCAATAGGGAGCCGAATAAGTAAGTAAAGCTTATAGTGTTGCATCTTTGAGTGTTTGAGCGGTTTTCTATTCGGCTATTTGAGAGCTTTCTAGTGTGAGACTTATCCTGAGTGAGTGTGAAATTTTTTTTGTTCATTTAAAGTGTTAAGAGAATGGCACATGATAGAACAATTATTTCTAATGAACATGTGTCTGAGCAAATTCGTCAAAATATTATAAGTATTTCACGTTTGAATTTTAATAAAAACATTATTTAATTTAATTTTTTTATTTACAATTTCCGTTACAGCGTATCTATTAATCTCTGTGTTAATACTACTTTCTAAGCATATAATATTGTTTAGTATCTGTTCTGAGTATTAACAAAAGTAGTATTTATTACCTATTAAATTTTAAGTAGTATTTATTTAAGCAATATTTATTATTTGTTTATTACCTGTTCAATTTTAAGTGATATTTATTTTATGTTTAATATGTGTTCTTTCCTGTTATCACTCTAAGTTCATCTTTCTTCTGAGTAATGGGCAACATGCGCAAAATAAAAAAGTACTTTATTATTAATTAGTACATAATTTATTATTTGTAATAGATATTAAACAGTCTTATTTGTAACATGAAAGAGAGTTATTGTGGCCCGCGTCATCTATATATAAAGTTACCAAAAGTGGAGATACTAAAGCATTTACGACAAACTGACCTCTATTGTGTTTCTCAAATTTCTAAAATTGAGATAGATAGACCTCTAATAAGTGCTTTAGTAGAAAGGTGGAGATCAGAAACACACATATTTCACCTTCCAGCTGGGAATGCTCGGTGACATTGGAGGATGTTGCCATTTTGCTTGGACTTTGCATAAATGGTTTACCAGTCACTGGATTGACTAATGGCACGACCATAGTTTTTCAGAATAAATGTGAACAACTGCTTGGTGGTCGACCAAATGTGATCGATATTGTGGCTGGAGAAATAGAATTTGAATGGCTTTCATATCATATAAATAAGCTTGAAACAAATACTGAGGAGTTGATAGGATTTAATGTCATAGTTATATATTAGCTTTATTAGGGTATTTCTTAATGCCGAATAAGAGCACAACCATGGTTCATGAGAAGTTGTTGCATCTTATTTAATTTTTGGATGAAATAAAATGGTATAGTTGGAGCTCTACGTGCCTCGCTGTGCTTTATCAAGGGTTAGATCATGCTACCCATAAGAGTGCACAAGATATTGCTGGTAGCATGGCACTGTTAAGGTGTGGGTATGGTAGCGGCTCTCATGGTTGGTTCCTTTGGCAAGCATGCCAGTTTCTTTTTCCATTGCTCTCAGGTAAGAAATACTTTAAATAAATATCTCAGTTACAAGAAATATTTTCTAATGCAAGTGAAAAATTCTCAGATGGAAGGAACCACGATATCAACGCAACAATCCATATAAGAATGTCTTTACCCTCAGACTTACATTGGATCAAATGGAATTTCATCAGGTAAACATAATATATCAAAGAATTTCTTTTAATATTAAATTAAATATTATTTTTAATTCATGTTATGTTTTTGTTAATGTAGTTTGTGTGGCAATAAAAACAATTGCATTTTCCATCTTTACAAGTATAAAAAAGCCTTCCAAGATTTTTTTTTTGTTCGTGAAACCTTCATATCAGCATTTTCCCCACACTTGCAGCTTCTTGCACGATGTCTTAGCCTTCCATTTACAGTATCACAAACACTTGAGGAATCCATTACAACGGCCTTTCTAGAAAACAAAATCAAATAAGGGGAGTCATAGATCACATAGAGGAAAAATAAACTAAAACAATTACAGAAAAAAGAGGAGGAATGCATACTTTAACCCATTTTTTTTTCAACTCTACCTCGCTTTGTGTAAAATACACATAACTATTTCACACATTTAAAAACCAAACATACTGAATGAGATGGGAAGAAAAGTAACCGGATTTATATAGTAAAAACCAAATATTTTAATATTTTTCTACTAAAATCTTGCCACAGGTCAGATTTTTTCTGAAATCTCGCCACCAGTAAGATTCTTTCTGAAATCTTGCCACTACCATTTTTATATAAAGAATGTGGCGAGATTCTTAGTGATACCATCACTCACGCATTGAAATCTAGCCACTACTAGTATTACTTATAGGTTGTGGCGAGATTTTTAAATACAATCTTTTATTCCAGTTTTGAAAAAAATGGAACTGGCGAGATTTTACTGACACCATATATCCGTAAATTCATTCTTAAATCCATATTAATGCATATAACAACCCCATAACCAATATGAAAAAAAAAAGACTCCTTCTATGCAGCCTTTATTGTTATTCTTAAAATTTAGAAAGTATTATTTTAGTATTTGAGATTATAAAAAGTGATATTTTTCAATCTTAAAGACTGAAGTCTAGGTATATAATTTTGGAGGACCCAAATAAACATTTTCTTCCTGTAGTAACTTGATAGTACATGATTTATGTCTATTTTTTCAAAAAATATAAATCAAATAGTCAATTCTATCAATATAATAATGAATTAATAATAATTATTAGTGAATAAAAAATAAAAAAAATTAGGATTATATTTATTTACTTTAAGAAAAAGTACAAAGTAAAAAGAGAGTGACGAGGAGGGAGGAGAGAGAGACAGAGATGGCATCGGTGGTGAAGAACGTTGTGAAATCGATCAGAGAGAAGGGTTTCGGCGCCTTCCTCAGAGAGCTCAAAGACGAAGGCTACTTGTTAGTCTTCCTTTCCTTTTCCCCCATTTTCGTTTTCCGAATTCGTTGCTTCCACCGCTAATCGCATCAATATTCTGGAAAAATAAAAAAGAAAAAGAGCACAAAATATTGAATCCCACGAATTTTGTTGGCTTTTTATTTTAGGGATATAGCTACGGTTATTCTTATTCACTTCAAACTCTGATTATTCAGCTCAATAGAATAGTTTTTTTACTTTCATTCCTGTTGATAATCTTCCACTCAATCACTACTTTTTTTATTCTTCTCTTTCTCGCGAAAATGAGATTTAGGAGTTGAAATGCAACTCAAATTTGGTTTTCGTTTTCTAGCTCTTTGTTACCTAGCCTAATGTTTTACTTAGGTCGTTAAAGGAATTTTGTGGTGCCTTTTTTCAGAGAAATGTTAGCTGAAATTATTGTGGGTTCCTTGATTTGATGAACAAAGAATGTTATATTTATCTTTTGAGATTTGTGCTGATATATTTTTTTCATTATGGTTTGAACTTTCAGGAGGTGCCTTGCTGATGGAAACCTCTTGTAAGTGAATATCTTTGGTTGAGCTTGCATTTATTGATCGGATTGGATGGCTGTCAATTTTTTTACTTTCCATTTACTTTCCTTGTTGTTGCTTATTGTTAGAGTGTAAAATTATTCATGACATAGTATTAGAACCTCTATGACTGAGTGGTTTGGGGATGCTTCAAGTCTAAAAGAGACAGTCACATAAGAGGGCGTGTTAGAGTATAAAATCATTCATGTGCCACTACCCATTAACTTAAAATTTTGGGAGAGATGGCTCATGAGACTTACATATATGCTTGACGAAAAGATATATTGTAGAAATGCATTTGGATGCAATAGATGGAGCCTTTCCAACTATTCAAGTAGGAGAATTAGAAGGACATAATATACAGCAATAGATTTGTTACTTCAAGTGAATCTCTTCAAGGAAACAAAAGGAGAAGGGGTTTTAGCCTTTTATAGGCTTTGGTTGCAAGTTGTAATGGATGTAGACAGTTTTTCTCTAGGTTGAATTGACTGAACGCATGTGGATCATTACATATAGATTGCTGATCAAGTCGCTATATAGAGTTCTTCAAGGGCTTGGTTTTATATAGTTATATATTGCCACTGTTTTATTTCTATTTCACTATGGGATTTGAGCACTCTTGTGTTACTGGTATTTTTCCTCTGCCAGTCTAATTCTTGCCTGAATTTATGTAGGCAAACCAAGATCCATAATATTGGTGCAAGGCTTGTGGGTGTTGATAAATTTGGTAACAAGTATTATGAGAAACTTGAAGACACACAATTTGGTTAGTGCCTGCTGTCTGTGTCTTGATTTTTGTATGTTTGTGTGGTTTAGTCTAATAAATTACCTGTGGCTGAAAGCAGTCTTGAGCCGAATTCTAGCTAAGGACCATAACCTTGCACTTAGGTAGCACCCTTCAACACAAGCTTCTGGTTATTGCACATAATGAACAAGAAAAGGATATGGTGAAATGCTATGGCCTTTTAAATCCTGCCCCAAAACAATTTCTGTAAAGAGGGGGAGTGCTAAAGGACAATATGTAGTATAACTTGGAGTTGCTACAATTCTTACAATTAAACAATCAGGGAAAGAAAGACTGATTTAAACAATATCTCCATATCCCTCAATCTGTACCAATGTCATCAGAGTAAGGATCATGGAAGCCAAACTATCAATAGAAGTAACATAAGAAAAACAAACAACTGCAATAAATTTAAGGGAAATGTATGGATGTACAGACAGTGAAGGGGCAGTCTTTGAAGATGGTGAAAGATAATGAAGCTCTTTACTAAGAGCTGCTTGGGATCTGAGGAGATGATGGAGAATGGGTTGTTGGATTTTGGAAATCAATAGTGTGGAAGTAATTATTAAGAGAAAAAAGAGAGATAATAGTAGGAATGGTTGAGTTGAATCGGCAAAATCAAAATGTAGCTAGCTGACTTGCAAATGTGAAATAAATGGTTGAGTTTGCAGTATCATTATATTGAATTTTCAGCTGTGAAATCATTGGAAGTTGCAGTTTGGTGACAGATTTGAAAAGTTCAAATGGAAGAGTAGCAGTTAGCATATGGATATTTTATGTTAGTTCATTTAAACAGAGGGGGCATTGGGGTGTTTTTACCGTTGCTTCTGTTATGTATACATTCAAAACTGTTTGGTCACTTACAATTGTAAAACAGTGTAGGATTCAAATCACATTGCTCGAGTTTTCCATTTTCATGTTTGGTGCCCAAAATTTGCATGGTGGCACATACGGCATTCCTCACTAAACTTGGTATAACTGTGACGGTTGAATGGAATGTTAGATATGAAGGAGAGCTAACATCTTGTGTGCCATATGGGTGGACAATATGTTAGCAATGAAACACTAGGTGCCAAATGTGAACACTAGCTAAACTTCTACCAGGTTATATGTAAGGTGTTATGGTTTCTCTGGGAAATTTGATACCCCATATGATGATCTCACATTCACCCAAGTTCAAGTTGGTTGTAAAAAGGGTCAAACTTAAAGGATGTAGTATGTAGTATAACCTTTAAAATAATCGAAACAAGAATGTAAACCAATTTTATATTTTTTTCAGTAGTAGCTTTGAATTTGAACATATTGTGTGCGTATAAATGTTGATTTCTTAAAATCTGGCAGGAAGACACAGGTGGGTTGAATATGCAGAGAAGAATAGATATAATGCTTCTCAGGTTCCACCTGAATGGCATGGTTGGCTCCACTTCGTGACTGATCATACAGGAGATGAGGTAAATTCATTTCTTTCCTAAACCATTCCTTGATAGCGCCATATGATTAGGACGTTTGTAGCTCGGATGTGATACAATGCAATGAATTTGTTGCAGCTTCTTTTGCTGAAACCGAAAAGGTATGGTATTGAACACAAAGAAAATTTGTCAGGAGAGGGTGAACAGTACATCTATCATTCCAAGGGACATGCACTTAATCCAGGACAGAGAGACTGGACGAGGTACCAACCATGGCAATCCAAGCCTGAACCATGATTACAGTGCAGCTTTGAGCTGCATATGTTCTGAACATTTTGTATTTGACCTTCTGAAAAAATTATTCTGCGTCTATATGATGAGGGAAAAAGCAGTGCGCTTTCTTTGTGAAAATAAAACGGATTATTAACTGTGGTATTTGACAATTTACATTGTAATTGAAATGTTTCAAAATTTCTATTTAGTTGACGTGTTAAAATGGTTTGCTCTTATTTACAATAACCATATGCCGAATCTCGTTTTTATACGCGTGAATATACATATAGGGGTAACAGGATTATCATTTTTGAGGTTATCATGTATTAGATACTGTACTCAGAAATTGCACTCATCTTTTACTGAAGGTGCTGTTCTAACCACCACATCTTTCGTTATTTTAAAACGGAGTAGATCCCCAATTTTATTGTTGATTAAAATAGTGAGTAAAATAATTCTAACAACTTGAAAGTTCATTCACTATTCAAAATGTGGAATATTTTAGTTCCTAAACATGCGATATATGTGGTCTTTTAAATTTTTTACGGTATTTGAAGTGTCTCAAATTTTGAATAATGAGAAATCTCGAGTAAATTTTTGAGTTTTAAATGACTACTTTTTCTCTTGATAGATCAAGGACCAAATTAGGGATCTTAACTCAAAAACGCTAATATTTTTCTACTTTATGTATGATTTGTACGCCTTAAAAACCACAACTTACTCCATTAGACGGTATTTATTGTTAATAGCGGATGATATCATTATCATTATATTTTCATAAATACTGAAAACATTAATTAGCCCCACTTGAAGACGAGTATTGACTAAAATATTCGGAAATGAATCCATTCATACTAAAATTTTACATTACTTTGTTCAGATCTTACGAGTTCTTGCATAGCCTCACCCGTTATCGTCTATGAAAAATTACCCATGGTTGAGTTATACAAAATTTTCAGGGTAGTTTACTCCCCATACTAGCCCACTTAGTCGTCCTTCGACGCCATTAATCTGCAATCACATTACAATCTACTCTCTGAATATTAGGGGAAAAAAAAATATTGACCACATTTGTCATCCCACACTTCGATCTAGGCTGATTTTTTTTTTTTCCTTTTAGATATTAGGGTTTTGGGAGCATCAACGAAATTGAACAATCCTCTTCAGAAACAAAGTGTGGCTTGATGAACCCTAACTCTTGATCTAGGCTGAATTTAACTCGTCTACGTGACTAAAAAGACTCCAATCTGTGACTTCCGATCAGAACATGAAAAGTTCAAACTGTCAGGAAACCTTTAAAAAAAGTGTGCATCGAATTGTATCCGCCAGCAACTAACTCAGCGCACAGAATGTGGGATTCATACACGAACGTGATAATTTGTATAAAAACATGCTAAATATTGAAGTACAATCACGGTGACTCTTGAATCTTTCTATCTTTCACAAAATTCTACCTCCTAAACATACCCGAATGATGAAGTGTTCTGCAGTACTCCATTATCGTTGGGGAGCTTTTTACCTGTTCCCATATCCTGGCTGAATTCTTCAACCATTCGCGCTCAGACACGGGTCTTGTAAAAGATGGTGACTTCATGGATAATATCTAACAAACAGGAAGACATATCACAACGTGTCCTACTAGACCGAAGGTAATATAAAAGTAGAAAAATAATGCTTGACATACAATGCACCGCAGTGCTGGTGAAACATTCAGTGGTGTGCATGTTGTTGTTTGTGTGTTTGAGAGAGAGAGAGAGAGAGAGAGAGAGACCTGATCCCGTAATTTCCATAATGCAGATATGTAACTTTCATGCTGAGCTCTTGGATTTTCTTCCTTTTTCTTAAATGGGATTGCATACAAATTCAGCATGTCGGATTCCATATGACTACCGTGAACCATAGAAGATGAAACATGCTCCTCTGGCTTGCTTCCAGAGTGTTCTCTCACAAATGAGGATGGTTTGAAATACTGCGTGAGTGCCTTCCTCAAGTGCACAACATTTTGAGGAGTATAGTCTTGACCGTGCAACCTATACAAATCAAAAGAAATAAAGATCAGTGTTTCTCTATGCAACAATCTTAATTTAATAACATAAAAAAGTAGATACAAGATAGAAGAGTGATAATATGATTACAGATTATTCAAATAGTCTATACGAAAGTCAGCCAAATTACTCATGGAAACAACAGAGATGAGTCTCTTGCACTTAATTTTCCTCAACAAATAGTCACTGCTAATTAAAATATTATATAATTTATTTTTACATTGTGTTTTCTTATATTTTTTTTAATTAGTTAATGACAGTGTGATACACATGCAGTAGGTGACATAGACGCTAGTTTTAAATGTTATTTAAACTTTACAGGGAAAACACCTGGAAAATTAAATCCAGCCAATATATTGTACCAAGAGAGAATTTGTCAGATGGCAAGTAGCTAGTTAAGTCATATAACATGTTAGTTAACCATTCATCAGTTATCATTCAGTAGTTCCCTCCAGGTCTTCGCTAGGCATGACATTACAAGAATTCTCCTTTGCTTAGAAAATTTTCATGGGTGAGTTCTATGTATAAAATTATATATTGGGTTCACTCATAAAAATTTTCATCCCATTTTTACCTCCAAACCAAAAACACTCTTAAAGTTTACTATCTTGGTTGCATCGCAACAATTATACCATTCAATCACTCATTTATGCCAATACGTTCCTTCCTACCTTGCCAATGTTACAAAAGGTAGAAATATATTTCTTACTTGGTGTGTATAAAAACAGGAGTAGCCATGTACTCTTCACGATCTGGAACTTTGTAATCTTTCTCAAGCCCTGAACTAGAGCTCTGTAAAAGCGATGAAGCCGGCAAGGATGGGTCTGATATGCTGTGCTTTAACAAGTCAACCTACATGATAAAACATGCAGCGCGATCAGTACTTTCCTTTTCAAACATAAATTTGTAAAAGAAGTATCTGCATAAGATGAGTAAGGATTCTAAATTAATCAAGGAGGCTCAGAAACAGCTTTCTGCCTATTTGTAGAAAATATGATCTTCCAAGCAGATTATATTTCTCTGTTCTCCATTAACAAGATAATTTGCTTGTCAGGAAAAATAAGTCATCTAAAATTTACAAAAGTTAATTCAGAAAAATGATTAACCATGTAACCATAACCATCTCAAACTTATCAAGAAAAGGACAAGTCACAGAGTCCAAGGCATATGAAATTAGAATAGACAGTAGTTACTAGTTATTTCGATAGTGAATGCATACAAAAAACAAACCAGAACCAAGTAGCCAGAAGAAGCTATGATCTAAATCTTGAAATTAGATTACACCCTGTCTCTCCTAAATATCTAGATGATGGAAAAACCTGACTGCATCAAAGAGTTCTTATCAAAGGATAGGAACTGGTACCATGTCCAGATTATCAACTGTCAATGGTCTCCCAGACATATAACACTGATAAGTGGTGGTCAAGTAGCAACTATTGACCAAAATGATAATTGTAAAACGTAAGGGATGGATCTTAAACCATTTGATTGATTTTGTATAGTATAGGCCAAATATTGCAGCCAAGTCCATGATCCGGTATATACCCATTAAATGCATTCAAATAACAGATGGAACAACAAGTGCACCTATGTTTCCAAATGAATGCTTAATTTGCATTGCATGAAATAATCATTGAAATTTTGAACTTGACTTTAACCATATGCAAATATAACCTTAAAAAAAAAGAAAAAGAACAAAATAACATACCGTCAACATCAAATGCCACATGCTATCGTCATGAACTCCCTCCGACACCACCAGCAGAATATGACATATAGATGCTAGTAGAACAGCAAGCTAGAAAGATTCCTTGCAGCATCCCAACATAGTCATATTCATCAGATATAATGATATAATAAAAATAAAAATCAGTCGTGAACAAGCTAGAAAGCTTATACACAGAACTAGATTTTGATTGGAAAAAACACTTGGGAGTTACTGTTTACCTGAATACCCATAATCTCATGAGCCAATTCAGCCGACAGAGATTCTCCACTTATCACTGAAATTGTTGAAGAGCCATCTGGTCTCATCATCTCCCCTAAAACTGAAGCACTAAATACAGGCTACAAGTAAAAAAAAAAATAAATAAATAAATAAATAAAAATGCAAACAAAACAAAATCCCACTATCCATCACATAAGAAAGAGTAAATAATCCCCAAGCCCAAATGCAGCACACAGGCAAAAATAGGGCACAGCACAACACAACACATGTTTTTGGCAATGAAGATAGTAACTACCTGGGTATCAAGAAGAATAATACGTTCAGCAGATACCCTGGGTTCAATGCCCGTGGAACAATGCCTTGCCATCGCTCTAGTTTCTTCAGACTGTATGCCAAAAGGTGGCAACATCCCTGCATGCATGCTTACACATCAAATCAAAGTTAAAAAAACAAAGGTTTCTCTAGTAACTTTATAAAATCCAAAGGTATGGATATATTTTAGTTATTTGTGGTTATGAATATGTCATGTTTCCCACGAACTCAATTTATTAAAATCCAGAAGATCAAATATTCAATTACAAGTTTACAACCATTGAAAACAAAAAGGTAATGCTAGCTTATGGTTACCGAAGGAAAAACCATTAATAAACGTATGCAAAGTGCGTGGATTTGGCTTCTTTAAGAAGTTGGTAAAATACAAAAGTGAGGGGTTAATTACCCTTGGATTAATAACTTTCATCATGTGTGCATTCCACTAAATGATCTAAGGATGGTTAATTCCTCACTTTTGCACTTTCCCAACATCCTCGCTTTAAGGGAGACAAATCCAAAGTGCACATACAACAAAAAAAGAATAATAATCAAACTCAAACAAGGAAATATCAATTAAATTATTATGTGAATAAAGTGAGTGACTGACCAGGTGAAGTCGAATCGAAACCATAAATTTCATTCATAATAGTTGACTTGCCAACTCCAGGTGGCCCTATCACTCCAATCACAGTGAACTCCGTGTTTTCTGTCAAAAACTGCAATCCCAACATTTTCTCAAAATTCAATCTTTTTCACTGAGTTGAGTTAGTGACCTAATTAATTGTTAACATTAGAAAGCAAGAAACAACTGAATTGAAAGAAGAGACGAAGAGAAGAGAGAGTTACAGGGAGAAAGCGATCGATGTGGAAATCCCAGGAATCGGAGAGAAGGTTAAGGGAAGCCACAGAAGGAAGACGAGAACGGAACTGAGCGGTGTCGTCATCACCGGCGCCGCCACGCCCAAACTTCCCGGCGACGGGACCGCCGGCGACGAGGCCAGGCTTTGCTAGGAGAATTTTCGGAGAAGGAGACGCCTCAGACGCCATTACCACACCTATTGCACACTATTCTGTTCTTTCCAAACAAAGTCTAAAAACTTTCCTCCTTTTTTTGTTTTTAAATTGTTTGGATGAATTTTTGTTTGCGTAATGCAGGCCCGAAGTAATGAGCCCGGGCCTAAACTATCCATGGCTTGACGTTGAGCTGAACAACCAACTTGATTATACAATCGAGCCCAAACGAGCTTGTTTAATTCGAGCGTGCTACTCTCCATGCCGTTTTCTTTTTAGGTTGACTTGATTTGTTGACCACGAAAAAAAAGAAAGCTTTTACTTGATTTAAAAGAGGATTTTCGAACCCAAAAAAAAAAAAACTAACGAGGATTTAATTTTAAAAATTTTCATACAAATATTCATCTATTTATTGTCGTCTTAATACAAGTAAGACCTCTCATTCCTTGATCTTAATTAGTGTTAAGAATTCAATCTTTATTCTTGAAATATAATAACTTTAAAATTTATAATCAATATCTCCTCACTTAACTAAATCTACAATAAAGAAATCAACCACTATATCTGACAATAAATATCCTGAAATATAAAAAATATTAATAAGAATATTTAATTTAATCATTCACTGTTATAAAAATATTAGATACAGAAATATATGATTAGACATGGGGCTCTTTTGAAAAACACAGCTAATCTCTTTTCGGCAGTGTGAAGCGCGAATGTAACATGAGAGTGAGGTGTGTGTGATGGATCATGTTCCAGCAGTATGTGGACGTCATCAACCTCTTGCCTTGCTTCGCTTAGCCTTACCAAATTATAATTTTTTTTCAAAAAATTACCAAATTCAAATTAAACACGATACACTATTTAAGATTAATTTTAATAGATTATCCATATAAAATAATTTTATATTATCATTTAATTATAATTTTATTTATAAGACTTTTAAAAATGATGGATATTTAAGTTGATTTATTAATAAGATAATACATGATCAAATCACGTACACTAGTGTTGTTGTTAAATTAAATTCTTTATATTTTATGTTATCTCTTTTATACTTTTATTGTTTTTTGCAATATTTTGTAATTTTTTAACATATTAATTATTTACTAGCATAATATATCAAAAAAATAAGATTTAATTGGAATAAATTGAAAATGTAAAAAAAATTATATATTTATCTAATCATATAATGATATAATAATAAATAAAATTATTTTTTTACTCAATTACTTAAAAAATCATTAAAAAAATATTTATTGAATAATAATATAAAATTCTTTTATATATTTAGTGTTTGAAAATTAAATTCAAGAAATATCTATAAAAAGTTAAATGAATTTGACAAATTTTCAAGTGACACAAGTGGAGGGGACAATGGCGACGGTGGTGACCTGTGAAGATGAGTGGTCCAGTCTCGAGTGAGTCTAAGTCGTCAAATATGTCCAAAACCAAAATGCCGTGATCTAGCACCCGCTTTTTGCTCATTCATTCATTCTTGCTGACGATATCATTACATTTTTTGAATTGAAGTCTGCTTCGCTCACTCTCACTCTCCTCACACCTCTGTTCCCTTCTTTTCTGCGTTACTTCCGCCCTTTAGGCCTTTGATTGATTGATTAAACCCAAGGCCAACGACTGTGCCCTGTGCCACCTTTTCTTCCCATTCCTCTGCCTATCAGAAATTTGGACGGTAAGCCGCGGTATCAAAGCATCAAGAAAAAATATACATCCTTCTAATTCGTCTTCTAATAAATCCCCTTAAAAAATAAAGTAAATTTCAATTACATTTTAACATCTCAAAACATAACTTACATATACGTATTTGTTCTATTTAGGGTGTAAGAAAATTTTTAGTAGTGTATAGATAGAGTCTTGTGATCAAAGACAAAACCTATATATGTGAATTCTATACCTTTAGGGAATTGATCACGGTTTTCGATAATAGATATCCTAGATTCACCTAAAAAAAAAATTTATAGAAAAATTTATGAAATAATGTATTATTTGATCATGGGACTTAGGTGAGATGGTAAATACTCTCTCGTTCGTTAATCAAATATTGATCTTTGATTTTTATCTTGCGAATGTAGCAACTTTAAAACATATGGCCAACATTTACCCTTTAAATAGGCTTATAGTACACACAGAGAGTAATCGCTACGTTTGATAGTGGATATCTTAGGAAACCAAAAAAATATCATTACTCGAGAGCATAAGTATCATTTTGCTTTAACAATTAAGGGCCTCTTTAGTTTTTAATATCCTTTCACACAATTCTGAAAATTGAAAAATTAAAAATGAAAAAAAATAAACCATAAATGTTCCTATAATTTGATGTTTAAGAAATCTGAGATTTTTCTTATCAAAAGTATTTTTGTTATCATTCAATCATTTATATCATTTATGAGATCTTTTAAGTAATTAATTTATAAGTCAAAATCTTTCATCAAAATTAACTTGAAAATAATAAAACGTTACCTTGTTATTGAGAAAACGGCCAAAAGAAAAGGTAAGGCACGATCAACTGTTATTTAGTAGTTTGCACGTTGTAGTATATGCGTGTAGTTGAAAAATCGTGAACTGAAACCTTGACGCTCGCTTTCTATCCAAAATCAGCTCAAGGTTTGATCTTTGGCTTTCTGATAGTTCTCAATTAGTTTGTTAGGAGTACTAGTAGCAGTTAGTCAAATTGTTAGAAATACTAAGGGTTATTAATTAGTTACTTAGGCTACAAATAAGAGGATTGACTCATTGAAAAATCATATAATATAGAATAATCTAATCAGTAAATTCTCATATAATTCTTGTAGTTTGGAAACTAAACTCAAATATAGCTCCATCACTTTCCCTTACCATTATTTCGAGGTTGCAGAGAGAGATCACATATATGCTCTACCATATTGGTAACATGATTAATACTCACATAGTCGTGATAAGTAAGAGTACGATAAAAATTTCAATGTGAAACGCTCTTAAAAAAGAAAAATAATGAATCCAGTGTCCCCATTGCCCAAGTTGTTAAACAACATTCCATACAAATAATTCATTGTGGTTACTCCTTGATAACTACATGTGGATACCAAAATTCAGAAATCAGTTAGCTTCAACACAAGCTGCACACCACAAGCAATAGTCCTTCCAGGCATTTTTACCCATGCAAAGTGTGTTAAATTTTATAGGAGCAAATACCATAATTTAGAACAACAATAACATGAAATAATATGAACAATTTTCAGTGTGTATCTCCTAAAGCCCTGTTTTAGTACGAGATTGAGTTTCAGAGCGTATGCAAAGTGCTATATGTCAGGTACGGGACTTCTGCTTCTTCTCTGTCTCCTAAGCCAGACATATCAATGGAGCAACATCTGTTACGAGTCTTTAGACTTAAGAGTGAGGCTATATTGGACTTCCACACCCTTTCTACAAACTCATTATTGAGCCCAAGCCCAATAATACATGATAAATCTCCAATCCATAATGGATCACAAAATAATAATGAAATTCGTGTCGATGGAACAATTAATTTATCCATTCAATTCCTTTCATAAAATCAAAATACCCACCAATCAACTCAAGTCTTTTCCAGAAAATTTTAACATGGTATACATATATGAGAAATCCTTAAGCATAAGAAGTAGGAAGGACAAAAATGACGACTTTCAGAGTACAAGTAGAGCACATGGGAATAACAACTGAAACATCGCCTACACAATTATATATTCATTCATCTAACTTTTCCCCACCAAAAGACATGCTTCGGATTGGCATATGACACTGCTGTGCCCTTGTTCAATTATTGCTTAGCAAAATTATTCTTTGAAAATAGTTATTTATGTTCTAGATAGAAAGTATGAAATATTAGGCTTGTTTGGTTTGAGTTTTCATTTTCAGTTTTCCAGAATTTGTGAAGGAAAAACTGAAAATTCTGAAAACTACAAATTCCAATTTTCAGAATTTTCAGTTTTTCCTTCGCAAATCATGAAAACTGAAAAACTGAAAAACTGAAAATGAAAATTGGAAACTCAAACCAAACAGGACCTTAACGTTCCATATAGAGAGTGTGCAACATTGGTAATTGATAATTCTCAACAGGATGAGATAACCAGCATGCATAACATTAGAGCAAAAAGTCCTGCACTGCCACAATCATATTTCCCTGCAAGAAAATAGCAAAATTACCATATAATCATCAAAAGACCAATAAAGTAACAAGATTTTCAGAGCAACTTAGGTATAATAATGGTCCATGACCTCTAGATCACATGTTCCTCATTGATTGATATAATCATGTACTATGAAGAAGTGAATGAGCCTGAGCCTCAACTTTATGGATCCAGATCCTGTCATGGCATTCAACACTACTCAAGTGATCTGATCAAGTTGTCCCACTCTCTGCAGTGCTGCATGCTACGTACAACATTAATGGGATCATATCACATCCCTGAAGCAGATGTGAGACTTCATCTATGGAAATTTTTAACTCCTAAACAGAAAAAGTTTACTAATAAGAAACTAAGAGCTACTTCATAATATGTCAGAGAGTTTAAGACCCAAGACAGAGATTCTAGTTTGCCTTTATATTCGTGGCTGGTAAATCCATGATCAAAACCTGCAAGGCTGCAACTGGCTGAATTTACTAATCCTACTATCTCTGACCCCTCATCGTTACACAGTAATTAAAAGTAATGTTTTCCTTGTTTTAAACTAGCAACTCTCAATGTCTCTAGGACCTTTTAAAGTTTGCAACAACCAACTAGTTTTCCAATCTTAGCTGTCTATTAAAAAAAAATCTGTTGGAGAAGCTAGCTGAACAAGTAAATGAAAGGGATAGAAGGAGAAAATAGAAAGCAAGCACTTGGGGCAGCAGTTTTTCATTAATCCAGTCCCGAAGCACTTGATTTCACTTTTGCAAATTGGGGTAATAGACCCTTCTAGATAAAAAGGATGGTACTTGATCAATGACGAAGTAGAAGTGAAGAAAATGGGAAATATGAATGCATAACCAGTCTAACAGTGAAGTCTACATACATGGGACCATTTTTCAAAATCAGGATCAATAAGAGAACGTCCTATTAACAAGTCACAACCTTGAATTGTCACAATCACTCAGACCCAAAACAGCAATATCAGCCTTTCTTGTCAAGCTCTAGCTGAAGAGGTTGGTTCTTCTTCCCTTGTTTTCTCTGCTGTGCCAGGAAAGGAATAAAAGGAACTTGGTTGGAGTATGAAAGAGACATGCAACAAAGCCATTAATAGGGGCCATAGATTTGAGAAAGACCAGCACCACTGGCAAGAAAGCTATAAATGGTTTCATACACAAAAAGAGACAAAGTTTCCATAGATGGTGTGAAGGTGAATAATGGGAACCAGAGCAAGGAAATTCATCTGCCCCAACAAAATAGCAAATGTGACAGTAAAGTAATAAATAGCTAGTTTAGCAGTTCACAGTGCATGAATAGGTTTGAAGCAACTAGAAAAAAGAGTCTCATCATTCGTCACCCATTTTTATCAATCTATATAACTTTACAATGGACTATACTCATAACATAGAAGACAGTGACAAACACACTTACATCCTTTCTTATCAATATCCATCACTTTACCTCAGTGAGGAATAAATTACATGGGATGAAAATGAATCCATATTTAGCAAAGAGAAAATAAAGAGACAAAAGTGTGAAGATTGCAACTCGCAGAAGCCGATAGAAGATATAAATAACTCTTGTTGTCCTGAGTTAGAAAGTAAAGATAAAATTCCTTTTATATTCAAGATAAATTTAAATTGACACAACAATTCCAAATCAAAAAGAGAAAAATCTTTTAAATATAGAATTACTTTTATATTCACATAAATTTTAATCCACATCTCACTTTTTTCTTCCATTTCATTATTTCCATTCCTAGTTCTTTTCGAGTCTAGTCATCAACCTAACAGGAAGACTACCACTGCCACATCAAAATACTAAGACAGAAAAATCAATGGAGAATAATAAAAAAAGGACCATCCTTAAAAATCTAGGATAGCAGTGACCAAGATTACATATCAATCAATCTGTATAACTTCGCTATTAAGCAAAAGACCAATTGAAGCGCCTAGCATGATCATCAATGGCGTATATGGACAATTAGCTGTTCCACACCAGACAAAAAGGACCAGGATGGAAAAACCCATCTCCGATATGAGTCCATTAACCCATCAACACCATGAAGATACAGTGAAGAGAGGCACATCTTTCCATGCCAGAGACAAAAACCCAGGTTCAGACTCAACCAAGGAATAGCTTGAACAGTTGCTGTAATTCCAAAGAAGAATCCTAGCTTGACTATGTGCATAATTGCTTAACCTCACAGATTCAAAACCACAACTTTCCATCAGAAACTTCCACTGCTCTTTGTCTTCCATTCTTTCTCCTCCAATCAGAACCTTCGCAATTCGCCTCCCAAGAAGAACCCTCTCCACCTGAAGCCTCTCTGGGGAGTCTAGTGCCATGTTTGGCTCAAGAGACTCAAACACTGCTGAGAAGTACTTCAAAGCAGACTTGAACCTGTTGAAGAACCCAACACGGTTCAAGCTTGCTTCATACTCACCAAGAGTCACAATCTTTGGCTTCAAAGACTTGACCAAACGAAGTGCACCCTCGACCATTGCAGTACTCTCCCCCAATAGATTGCACAGTTGAAGCATGAAGTTCACAGCCAAAACCTCATCAGGTTTAACATCAAAGCTCAACTCATTCAACTCATGAACCGGTGTCAGAACCGGTTTGAACTCAAAACACAAACCCAAAACCTTTGCAAACTCAGAGAGCCGGTTCCCAGTTGCAAAAAGAGTAGACCCAGGAGAAAAAGAAGAAGAAGAAGCTTTATGAGACATAGAAGGCACAACAGAGATTTTGACACTCTGAGGCTTCCCAGAAGAGCGAGTCGCAAAAGCTTGCAACAGGGCAGGCCATTGAATCCCATGAAGAATACCGAAATCAATTATGTGAATGTTTATGGCGCCTTCAGTGGCTTCAAGAATGGCTTGGTTTGCGGTTAAGTGAGTGAAGTTTGAATAAGGGCAAGCTTCAATGAAAGCCTTGTAAGAGAGAGTGTAGTGATGTTCTGGGGTAGTGTCCACCATTGGAAAGGTGGGGTCTTTATTGTTGTGGGGCCATAGGGATAGCTTCGTGCTGAGAGCTTCGACGAAGTAGAAGGCGACTCTCTGAGTTGGGTCGCCGGAATGAGAAGCTGAGTTCATGAGATGGGTTAGGGACTCTGCGGCGCGGTGAGGGTCGGTGTCTGAGAGCCACGCGCAGTTGATGAGCGAGTGGAGGAGAGTGTGAGTGGGGTAGTCAGAGTTGTCTGGTGGTGGCGGTGGCGGTGGTGGTGGTGGAGAGAGGGGGAAGATGAGGGAGTCGATCCAGTCGTCGGAGAAGTCGGAGAGGAGGAAGGAGGAGGGTGAGTCCGGCGGCGGAGGAGGAGGGAGCTGCAATGGGTCGAGGAAGTCAGTGGTGAGGAGGGTGGTGGTGTTGTTCCATGGATGGAGAACATCATGTTGTGGGGTTTCTGGAATAGGTTGAAGATGTTGTTGGTGCTTGGGGTTGATGCTTTGGTGGACAATGGACATGAGGTTGCCACTGTCTGCTGCACACATATTGGCCATGATGATCAGAGTCTGTCACAGACACACAGACACTACAGACTCGAGTGTGTGTGTGTGTGTGTTTCAGTGTTGTTTGTGCATTCCAAAGAGTAGATGGAAAGAGAACAACGAGAGTTGAAAAGAAGAGAGTGGAGGAGAAGCTACTGTTACCCAAGGACTTGGAAATGGAGGTTTGCAAACTTTGCATACTTATAAGAGGGAGACATATACTTGCATAAAAAAAAAATTTCACTTTACAGTTACATCGGTCAACCTTCATAATTGGTGGTTTATGCGTTGATTATGAACAGAATTAATTTTGATGACCCCAAAACAACATGGCATATTTTAATGGATCTAATTCTAATACACCATTTGTGTGTGTGTTTTACATCGGCCCACACCATAAGACCTTTTTATAAAATTGAATCTCTAATTAATTGATTAAGAAGTTTAGATAACAATCACGTTAGGTCTCATCGTTGTCACTTCGATAAATATGGATGATGACTTCAATCCTATTTATATGAAGAGTTTTGAAAGCATCACTAGGATTGGCCTAATAGAGAAAGATTTGGATAATAAGTTAAGATTATATATTTAAATCTCATTATTATTAATATAATTTTATACATACTAAAAAAAATAGAGAAATTGGACTAGATGATATATTAAAAGAGTTTTAAAGTTCCGACACATCAAATATTAAACTCTATTTCTGACTAATATAAAATATTGAAAATTAATTTTAACATATTTTATTATAAATATGGATTCTTAATTAGCTCTTATTATTATTATTATTATAAGAATTTAATTTATTATGCATTAATTTATTCTTAATTTATTAGCTCTTATGTATTAATAGTACATCTTGTCATCAAATCATATATTTTCAATATTAGAACAAAAATAGCCATATCTCATAGGTATCATGTGACATTAGCAGAAGGTTTTGGGTGTTTGAAATAATATTTTTGTTTCTAAAATACATGTACACACTCTCCGGTCCAACTTGCAGTGAAGCACTTTATTGAACTAATGGACTGCTTTCTGTAATACAAGTTACACAAAACACCACTAGTGGCAACCGTTAACAAGCATGAGACACCTGCTTTTTTCAGATAGTTTGATTTATACTATAGAGAGGGAGAAGGGGTGGCTGGTACCGTGCGTTCCACAATTTTTAATATGATACCCATTAGTTCCTTTCAAAATTCTAACCACCTTTCAATTACCCAATAAGTAAAGAAAAATAACCTGATGTACATTTTCAAATATTAATCCATTAAATACTTGATCAATTTTATTATAAAAGTAAATGATTATTCACTATATGACAAAAGTTGATGTACCTCTTTCATTACTGTCATTAGGTGCTAACTTTTTGAAAGATTTCCTCCTATATCTTTCACACATACTCTTTTAAGATGAGTTTGTGAATTTTACCTTTTGACCGGAAAAATGAGAGGAAAAATATACTTTTAAAAATAAATCACTCTTATATACTATTATAAGACTTTTGCTTCCCTGAAACTGCTTTGATGAAGTTTAGACATGAAAATAATGAAAAACCTATCACTCTTACAAACTATTATACATGCAGATCAAATAACATAGATATGCATATAATCAATGAAACAGAAAGTTCACTACAACGGCTTTTTCACTCTTTTAAAATAAAAAAGAATCATTAATTATATAAATACAAAACTACATCTTTAATTACGAATTTACAAAGTTATCTTTATACAGAGGAAATCGCTATAATTTTGTCTAGAAATTACTATAAGTTATAGAAATTTCTATGCAAAACGAAATAGTTGTAAATTACAAAGATTTCTAAGTAAAACAAAATTGTTGCAACTTATGATGATTTCTAAGCAAAATGAAATTGCAACAATTAAGTAATATGTTTTTATAAAAGAAATTAGGAAAAATTATAGAAAATCCCTTAAACTTTAATTCATATATATTTTGGTCCTGTTAATTTAAAAATATGTAAAATAATCTAGACAAATTGTTTATATAATTCATTAAATAATAAAAATTAATTTATATATAAATGTGTTAAATTTAAAATAATCTTAATATAATGTGTTTTGCTTATAATATTTTGAACAACATTCTTTTAAAATAATCTTTCAATTTTTTAATATACACCTCATAAATAATCCCCTCGACTTTGGCTCATGCAAAATAATAAAATTCTTAATATAATTAATTAAATAATAAAAATTAATTTATATATAAATGTGGTAAATTTAAAATAGTCTCAATATAATGTATTATGTTTATAATATTTTGAACAATATTCTTTTAAAATAATCTTTAGATTTTTTTAATATACACCTAATATTTACAAACAAATTCTTGATTTTATAATATTTTGAATTTAAAATGTCTAACACTAAGCCAATTATGAATGATGTATGTGCATGGATTGCAAGTCTTAGTATCAAGACTAAGATCTTGAATTTAAAATTTTTTATGGCTTGAAAATTGGTGCAATTCTTTCTAAACTTCCTCTATCTCAAAATAATTTTATAAAAAAAAAATGGTAATTCACACCACAAAACCTATCCAATATTTTATTCTTATTGTTCATTTTTCTAACCATTTCACTCTTCTAACAATTTTCCTAACAATTTTTCTAAACAAATGGAAATTAGTATAATTTTATTTTGCCTAAAAATCACTGTTAACTTACAATGATTTTTAGGTAAAATGAAATAGCTGTAATAACTTACAACGATTTCACCTAATAAAATAAAAAGTTTGCATATTATTAATTAAAGTCTCGTTTCAGCATTTATGCAAATAATAAAAAGAATGAAAAACCCTACAACATCCACGATTACTCTTACATTGTAGTAATTGTACACTAGATTGAAAGATTGAGAATAAAACCAATGCCCTGGACTTAAGATCAAATGGGCTGTTTGAATGAGATTTTTTGAGGTGAAAATGAGGGAATGTCTAGATCGGATTTTTGTGGATGAAAAATCATTTTTCAGTCCAAAAAATCATTTTTCATATATTTAACTATTTAAAAAAAATCAATTTCTGTAAACACTACAAAAATCACTAAGATTTGGTAAAGTGATTTTGCAAATTAATTAGCAATAAAAAGTACATTGAATGAAAAATTTAATTTCTATGCACTGCGTATAAATCAAACAGAGATAGATATAAGACAGGATCCCAGAACAAATTGCATTCGTTCTTTTGTCACTAATATTCACTTTTATATTGAGCCCATCTTTGAAAGTCATCATCACTATCATCAGATTGGTCTGGACTATGATTTGCCATGGAATCTTCCTGATCTTTGACATTCACTTCCGGCTCAGTCGCTGCAACCGCTTCCTGTGCAGTTGCCGGAACATCCTCCTGCATTCACAGACAAGATGAGTTATGAGAATTTGCATAGCCAGCTACAAAATTAGAGTAGAAGATTGCGGAAAGCTACCAATTATATTGCCTTTCTCATTTGCTAGCCTATGTAGTAAGAGTTTTAGGTTAATATCTCAGCAAAAGTTTCCAGTGACTTTTTTTTTTTTGGCATCCTAGCTGCCAGAGGCTGAGGCTAAATTTTCTCATGATTCTATAGTCGTTTTCTTCAATTTTTTTTGGGCATTTATTTTGCACAGGTGGAGGATTTCTGAATACTACCAAAATAACTACACAACTGGAACAAAATTTTCTACTTAAAAAAGAACTAAGGAAAGTTACCTTGCAGCAATATACTGGAAGCAAGTAACTTTGCCATATAAACTAACTACAACCGAAGATATGCACATTGACCTAAAATGTTGAGGAAATAGATCTTAAAACAATTCAGAAAGTTCCACAATTCATCGTATTTGGGGAATGGAGGCTAGAAATAAGTAACAACATTAATTTTCTTAGAAGGAACTGTTATATCCGATTGACAAACATCATGGAGTAAGAATATTTATCTGATAAACATGGCACTGGATGAAAGCAATACTAGCAGCATAGAAGGGATATATCAGAAGACAAACTAAATGGGACAAAAGTGCATACATTAGTCCTAGGTGCCAAGTCCTCAACCTCCTCCGCTGTCATGAAATCTGAGGCTTCTCTACCAGGGTCTTGATCTGCCTTGGTGGAAGCTTGTTGCAGTCGCTCAATCACCAACTTAAAATGAGTGTGATCTACAAAAGAGTAAAGATTTGATTCTCTCATCAGACAGACTATGTTGAGCAACCAACCACTCTGAACTTAAGTTTTGCCATGATAAAGTAAAGAAAAAGTCATGAAAGACATCTTGAGGATCATTGCTGGACTGTTTAAAAGATTAGCCAGTATAAAAGAGAACTGCACAAAACAACAGATAATAGCTACCGAGTTTAACCTTTTGCACGATTATTTACAGCATCAGATAATTGTAAAGGATGTTGTCGCTCTTCCTTCTTGTACTTCAACTTAATTTGATGTCGTGTTCGATCAGGAAATAGATGTTGTATCATAGAAAAGTCTGTGCCAAACTGCCTAACAGCCTATATTACAAAAAGTTATTAGTTAATATACACTAATGACAGCTTTTTTCGCCTCCCCTCTTCCCAACCCCAAAAATGTCAAAAAAATTAATTACATCATGTGGAGAGAATTCTACAAATACCTCATAAAACAGTTCGGTATCTTGTTTTGACCACTTTCCCCTAGGTGCCTTGTCCATGAAAGACTGGTAATTGAACAAAGAGGGGGCCAATGGAATACTTTCGCTGGCTTGATCATCACCTGGTTCTCTACCATCTTCTGAACCAAAGATCTCCTCTTCAATATTAGCACCATCCTCATGAAAGGGATCTCCACCACTGAAAATATATTTTGCAAACTGAAATCTATTTACTAGAATGCATGCGATTCATAGGTGCCAGTAACTTGCCATCTGATAACATAACATGCAGCAAATCCTGTATAAATGTTTCCCTTCCCCTTCTTGTTCTAAAATACTGAGGGAGGTAGTTGTGAGCCAAAAGTGTGAAGTGTTTTGATGAAGACCTTGCATTGTTTCCTGATATATTACTCACTACTTCCCATCATGTACAGCTGGGAAATGACAACTATCACATTTACACCCTCCCATGACTCAAGCCCTCATTCCCTCAACCCAACTGAAGCCTAACAAAGATGTGGATAAAAAATATGCAGCTGATAACATGGCAATCAATCCAGTCAAAACCATTTTGACAAATTTCTGAAGGACTTCATAGATGATAGATTCATTCAACGAGAGAATATGTAATTTAAGCCATGTAGTGGTTATTGTGCATGCCATTCATGTATCTCAAAGCAAAAGAAAAAAGCAAGAAACAAAAGAAATTTCCGTATTGAATATAGGTTTCTCCACATTTTCTGATATCCCCCAACTCATTAGCATAATATTATGTAAAATTACAGAGACATTGCAGTCAATAAGATTCTACAACATTATATTTTTCAAAACCAAGTAGAGTTTTCAATAACATTATTTTTATACTAGAAAAAAGATTAAAAAAAAATTATCAGAAAATTTTGATGAATTATCAATGTACACTCTTGCTAAAGCTGAGTACCTTTGATTTGTGGAAGGTGTCTTTGAAGTTGTTGCGCCCTTTTTCTACATAAGGAAAAAATAGAACTGTTAGTGAACATTTGATCCAAACTAACAAGTCATAAGCATTGTAAGACAAGGATCGAAATTGAGAATACACACTGCCAACCGCTCCCTGTATTCTGCAAGTAAAATAATATCCTTTAGAGGCAATGTTTGTGGATCAAGTTCATCCTCAGGAATTTCCAGCAGGGACTTGTTCACTAGATAAAGGAAACATTTCCACAATAAGCATCTAGGATACAATCACCAAAGAGAAAAATTACACATAAATATTCTATTTAGTTTACCGCATCTTTTTTTTCGTCGGGTTGAATGAGAGAACTTTTTAGGAGGTTCTTTGGTGATGTCTTCTACATCCTCATTATCCTTCTTACGCTTTTTAGATGTTTTTCCATTTTTAGCCACAGGTTTCTTTGTTGAATTCAATGTTGTCTTCTTCTTGGATGAATAATCCACATCAAATTCATCACCATTTTCATCATCATTTTCTTCAAGTTCATCTCTAGTAGGGTTATAGGGAGGGTCAAGATCCTCATCATCATTCTCATCCACTGAGTTGCTAACAGGTTTATGAGATGCTTGTTTTTTCACCTGCCTTGAGGTTTTAACACCTTTGTCATCCTCATAAGCACTAGAAGATCTTCTATGCTTCCTAAGAGAACTCAACCTTATGCCATCCTTTTTTCTCCCATTGACATCCTGAGAACATAGTAAATAAAATGAAAATACATCTACAGTCAGATTCACACTTCAGAAATAGAAAAAAAGCAAACAAAAAACTGAAGAAAAATATATGCAAGGCAAATCATAACAGCTAATATTCTACTTCTTTTTCTCTGGTAACATCAGCCCGCAAAAGTTCCGCCAATGTGGGATTATCTGCAGCATTGGTCAATTCTTCATGCACAGGAATTCCAGAAGTTGGATCTGTGACAGATTTCAGGGACTGATAATCTAAGACATCATTAACTGGGCAGCCAGGACTCAAGTCTGCAACTTCCTGAGACCAATAATAACCATGCTCAATTTTATTTTGAAAAAAAAAAAAAGATCAAGCAATTATTGAGCATATTTGACAGGAAATTATCATATCCTTAAAATCACAAAATCTTCACCTCTGTTTCCGACCTTCTATTGTTAGCACAAGTATCATCCTCATTCAGGACTGCAGCTTCGTCAACGGTTAATGAATCTTGGGTGGTATACTCAGGACAAATTTCAACTTGGGTAGTATCACATACCCCAGAAGATTTCATAGAACTACAAGCTGAAATGAAAAAATTTCCCTCTCTACCCTTCTCATTGAAAGATTGAAGAGCTGGTTTTCCTACACACAAAGGATGATTTGCAAATCACAACTGAAATAAGCCAGGGTCAAGTACTTATGATTTGGCTGGAAGCCACTTAACCATAACACGAGATCCAAATGCAGCACCATAGAGCATAAGTGAGGCTCACGGAAGCTAAAATGATGGATTCTGAAGAGAGCTGGCATAATTTGATAGACTACAAAGCATTTGATAGTTCACCTGTATCCGTGGCAGCTTGGGGGAGAAAGTCACCAAGGGAATCCAACCCAGAGAAAATTTCTGCGTTCTGGAGGGAAAAAAAAATTATCAGCATTTAGCAACTTAATGAAATTGAAAAAAAAAAAATTATTAATCCTTCCTTTAATGCTAGAAGCCAAATCCCTAGTTCCATTATGAACGCAACCTGTGAAGGCATAGCATTGAGGGAATCCGGTTGAGAAGGAATGCCTGTTGCCAAGCTACTATTGTCTTCAGCGAATGGAACATCTGGCGTGGGTATAGGCAAATCAGTCGAGTGATTTAGTCCACCACTGTCATCAACACTACACTGAAAGGATCGAACTTCATTTGTGCAGGATGTGGGCAACTCAACAGACCCCCCAATCATAACAGTAGATGAAGCAGAAGCAATAGCTGGTGTAGTGCCTACTCTAGGTCGTGGCTTAATCTTGGGTTGAAACTTACAAGCTGCAATAAAAAGGCATAGGAATAATTTTTCCTTCCGGTAATATAAAGCATTTTCGATTATTTACAATAGCATAGATGTTAGTAACCAGTCTTAGCGCCAGAATCAGGGAGGACATCACTGAAAGGATCTAATTCAAATTTCCCAGACTCTGCCTGAAAAGCATTCAATTCATAAGTTGATTACACCAGGGTGAAGCAGTAGAACTACTCCAAAAAAAAAAGGGGCATCAAACGTCTACCTCTAGTTCTCTTTGAAAGTTAGAACTCGATTGAATGTTGCACTCAAACAATGAACCTTTTCCATTTTTAGGTGGCTCTTCGACACTACCTCTGAGGTTGGTCTCAGGAATGGAGTTAGCATTGGGACCCACCTCAGATGCTACAGGATCTGCCTAGAATTGATAAACATTTTGAGAAAAAAGAAGTTACAAAACCGCATAATTTTGAACAAATATAACAAACAATATTGAAAACAAAAAAAAAAAAGACATCTACCTCACATGCTGATTTTGAAAGATTTGTAAAATCCAGATCAGATTCAACTTCAGACAATGCGGGTGTTTCCGGTAAAGCATCCGCTAAGGCTGCAGTATCTCCCTTTACACTAACCTGTTGAGGATATCCCTTTTCCTCCAAATTAGGAAGTTCTACCTGTGTACTACTTTTGGACCCGGTAGGCTGTTCAGCCGGCATACTCGAAACAGCAGCACCTGCTTCATCATCATTTGAAACAGTTGTTTTTTTTCGAGGCGGCTGTTTGGATTTGGCCTTTGGAGCAAACTTGCCACCAGGTCGAACTACAAAATAATACAAAAAAAGAAGGAATAGTATTATTATGATTAAATTGTAAATTACAAAACCAGCTGATAAAAACAAGAATACATAAAAAGACAGAATCTTTCTCATTATAATCCTTGACTGGAGCACTTACCACGGACAGCAGGTGCGTCAGGTAGAAAATCATCAAAAAGATCCATGGGGGTAAAGCATCAACCTTCCCTTGAATGAATGAATGAAACAAAGCAAAATCAGAAAAACTGACAATTCTATTTGAAAACATAAACTAATAAACATTATTGGATTTCAACAATGAGAGACACATAGCAACCTAATTGCAACCACACTGCGGCACTTGGACATCACAACCACAAAAAGAAAGAAAATAAGAGGCTTACCTGTGTCCGTCAGGGCGGTGGTGAACCACGAGAGCGCAGCGGCAGGTGAACCAGGACGGCAGGGCGCAGCGACCTTGGTATTGTTCAAGTTGACCAATCACGATTAAGTGAGATGTATGGTTAATGTTGGGTTTGGGCTTTTTTATTGGGCCTGGGTTATACGAGTCTTTTTTGTTGAAGTTGAATGGGCGCCTAGGCCAGGAATATGTGGATGAGAATGCATTATGCCTGTGGTTGGTAGACAAGGGGAAAACAACAACAATAATAATACCGAGATACCACTTGCGAGCAAAGAATGGCCCAATTTCAACAGCACCTCTCAAAGGTAAATGAATTGTGACCAACAAAAGTATCGAAATTATCTTTGACCAATATATATATATATATATACACCTACTTATTTCATTTTAGACCAAAAAACCAGCATTATTTAAAATGGATCACATCTATTAGTGGAGTAAAATTGTAAATTTTTCATACTACAATTAATAAACAAATAACCATTTAATTGTCCATTCTCTCTCATCCTATTCACTCTCCCAATATATTCTCTCTTTTGGCCAAGGATTAGTTGGTCCCCCTAGTAGGGACCAACATTACTCTATCATTCAGTGGCCATTAGATTTAACGTTAAGATATACTGATGGTGTAGATTTAATAGAATAAATAAATAAATTTAATTTAAAAACCTAAATAAACTTTTAGGTTTTAACTTTATCCCTATTCTCCTTACTCCCTCCACTCCAATACGTCACTGCCTCTGCCACCGTTCGCTTATACTCCATTAGACGCATCAGCGCTTGAGGTCCGCTAGTGGTGTAGCACCCCCCACACCCTTCTCCCACCATTGTCCATTGTCCCAACACCATCGACCACCACCTATTTCTCACATCATCGTCCACTGTAACGACAACACCACCCGCCACCTCTCCATCCACCAGCTCCATCGATCACCACCTCTTTATCCACAAGCATCATTTCAAACAAAATTCTTGATTTTGCAACCGACTTCATCAAAGTTGGAAACTTGGTTCGATTGATATAAAGAAAAGATCCCGAAAAAAAAAATTGCAGTGTTCATTTTATATCAACAACCAAAACAAATCTTATCTTTGGGGATGTAACATGCTTAATCAACTCAAATGTTCGAAAACAATAATATGTGGAGAAAGAAGACATTTCTTTTTTAAGATTTGATACATTATTTATAGTTCCTTTGACCTTATAACCTCCATAACAAAGAAGAGATAGTACGCATTCTCAATTTCAAAATGGTCTCCCAAATTAACCCATGACAGTAGTTCAGAGGCATTATATATGATTGCATGGATTTACTCCAAAAGTGAAAGTTCCAATTTTTATTTTATTTCCCTCTTTTGTTTCTTGTATTGTTGCAATGTCATGGGTTTTGATATGCCAAAAGAAAGCTAACATTTTTTAGAAAATTTCAGTGTGGGGCAGGAGGCTAAAGGGGATGGTGCTACTTGATCATGAGAATTAATGGGTGGAAAAGGAGACCCGTAGCAAGGTGAAAGATGAGGTTGGAATAGTCATGGAGATAGTAGGCTATTGGGGTGAAGCAACAACAAGGATTAAAGATGAAAATAAGAAATCACAATAAGGTTAAATGAGTAATTTAATAGTGTTTAGTGAGGGGACTAACCTTGATCCCAAACATAGGGAGGACCAAGGAATTCGAAGCCTTCTCTCCCACGAGGCTCAAGATTAGTTGGTTCACCTGATATTGGGGACCAACCTTAGTCCACCCTCATATTTACCAAAATGTCCCTGATTCTTTTTTTTCACCAATCCCAACATCACGACTCGACTTGGGAATGTGACCAGTACGTGAGGAATCTCGTCCCCACATAAGCCTTGTGACCTCTGAGTCTCTCTATGTGCATAATTTAATAATAAATTTCATTTATAAAATATCATTTCATTTGTAATAAAGCTTTAACTCTTTTGAAATTATGCTTTTCATCAATAACATATCAAATCGTACTCTAAATCGTCTCTTTGATACAAAATATATGAGTTGCTCTTTATATAAAATATCCATAAAACTATCATCATGTAAGTACAAAATAATAATGATAAATCAATGCAAGTATCTGTATGGTCCGGGGCCCTGCCTGCAATGTACACTGGAGCACTCTATCACTATACAAAATACAAAATGACACTTCACTCTGAAGTAAAGCTCACCAACTAGAAACCTCTACTGCTAGGGAGGAGGTGGTTAAGAGGGACTCGTAACAGCCAATGTATCTGTAATAGAAAAAGGGAGAGGGGTGAGTATCATCTAAAACTCAGTGAGTAGGCCCTCACCCATAACCCTCTCATGGCACAACAACAAGGATATATATACATATAAAATCATAAAAAAACTGATTAATGCAATAACTCTGGAATCATATTTATATATATGTATATGTATATACATATAATCATAAAGGAAATAAAATTAGAAATCTCTAGTAAAACATAAAGAATAGAAATCTATTAGAGAAACAGGGATCTATGGTTATGCCTCACATAACAAAATATTAATTCTCTAGTTATGCATATCAACTATGACATAATAATTTCTCTAATCTCTGGGATCCCTCTAGGATCCAAATTAGACACTTAACTAGATTCTATTCTCTGCTTTATGAGATTGTCCTCTCAGACAATTTGGTACCAATGTTAACAATCAGGCTTCAGTCATTAACTCACTATCTATTTCTCTACCGTTACCGTTTGGTCTCCAATTCATAAAATATGTTATTTTCTCTAAATCTCTGCTTTGGGCTTTTCTCTAGGCATAAAACTCCATAATACAAAATTACATTAATCTTAGAATCACTGGGAAATTCATAAAGTCTCTAAATCAAGTCATAATCATATTTTAGCTCTTTAATAAAATCATTTTAACAATAATGGTCCCATGAGTTTATCTTAAAATAACTATTTCATGCTCACGTTGAAATTCATCATTTCCAATAGTTTTGATAACCAATCATAATCTCAAATCTCTTAAATTATTCTCTAAAATCATGTAATCATGTTATGATTTAAAGAAATCAACTATAATAACCAACATAACGGTTATAGGATCTGAACCCACTCACCTAGAGGGGTAGACTGTGAAGCACTAACACCATATGAACTCCAGAGAGGAGGAATGATACTAATGTCTGCCATTAAAACAATAAAACTCATAAATAACCTATGGGGAGCTCTAAATTACTCAAAACATATACTAACAACATTGGGGGAGCACCCTCACTTGACAACAATGAGAGAAATAAAAATATCCAACTCAAGATCATGAAAGAATGGATAGAATGAAGATATAAATTAACAACATATACTCACCTTGATGATTTGGGGGAGTTAGATTTGTATGGGATTAAGAAAGAAGAAAGGAAATTGAGTAAGGGTTTATGGTTCGAGTGAAATAAGGGGGGATGATTTTTTAAAAAATGAGAGGCTATGAAATGAACGACGTTGTTTAACAGCGCAATTTGTGTTTCAGGGGAAACGCTATAGTGGTCATAAGTCATCACGCGTCCCCGACTGTTTCACTTACGACCGCTATAGCGGTCCTTAGAACACCCAGACCATCCAGACCGTGAAAAAATCACTCTTGTGACTGCGATAGCAGTCCTGGACTGCTATGGTGGTCCTCAGAACACTCAGACCATCTAAACAGTGAAAAAATACTATTGTGACCGCTATAGTGGTGACAGAAACATCCAGTTGCTTCATTTTTTTTTACTGTCATGGCATATGAGTTTCTCCTATACTCACTTACATTTCTTAATTTTAAATTAATGTCCCCATTTATTTTACTCTTCATCAACTTTAAAATAGAAATATAAATAAGAAAATACCCCCATTTGGATTCAAATACAATATAAAAAAAAATCAAAATTCCAACCAATCAAAATTTAATTTTTGAATTCTAGTTCAAATTTGATAATTCTTATTATTTTCTAAACTTGTGAACTAAAAACAAAATGTCAAGAGGTTTCCTAAAATTCATTAAAAATCATTCTTCAATTTATTTTCCTTTGGAGAAACATTACCGGGACTTTTGGTCCCAAGAATGTGGCTTTATCATATAGCCCTCTAAGGAGATGTAGGATCCAGATTTAATGAAATTTTGGACCCGATAGCCAGGGTGGGTTCTAGGAGACTCTAGGGTCGTACGGAACTTGCCTACTAACACGTGTATATCAGGTATTACACCAACCCCCACCACTAGCATGTCTCTCGACTCTGGAGAACTACCACCATTGTATAGAAATACAAATTAGGCATAAAACATTCTATAAAAGTACAAAATGGTAGCAAAATCAACACTTGAGAAAAACCAAACTAACTAATGAACCACCAGATAATTGTGTTATGGTAATGAACACAAAATTGGGGTTGAACAACTCTAAGTATGAAAGCATGAACCTTTAAGAACTCTAAGTTTCTATTTTATCACTGAAAACGGGTTCATCCTTTTTATTTATTTATTTATTTCTAAATTTTGGGGGGTTTAATTAAAAATATTCAAAATTTCTTGATGCACCTTAGATAAAAATCAGCAAAAACCAAGAAAAAGAAACTAGTGCTTTCTTTGAATGTGTTCAAGAATCAAGATCCAATCTTTGGCCATGACAATCCACTTTCACTGCATCGTCAACCCACCTCCGCCGTGACCAGTAGATGTGATGCACCGACAATGTGCAGGGAACTCGCATGACGTTCTGCTCAGGGTGATGGCACCGTAACAGTTGTACCCAAGGGTGTGGTGGTTGGGTTGCAACGCCTGCAACGATTGAAGGCTGTAATCGTGGAGTGTAACACCCTAATAGAACCCCATTGTGCTTAAGTTCACATTTGGATTCTATTAGTTGTCACTTATGCCTTGCATTTATTTTCTTTTGAAATTATCTTAGAAAAATAGTGGAAGTTTTTTTTTTCTTTAAATAAATTAATTTTTTGAAAACTTAAGCACATGAGAAGTGAAATACATAGCGCTTTTATAGATAATAATCAAGTTACATTGCGCACTTAATTAAATAAGTGGAATAAGAGACTAAGTGTAGAACTATTATCACATAAACTGAAATATAATCACTTAATACATAAGTCACAACAGGGCATATATCATACTGATAAGTTATTACAAATAACAATATAAGTTCTACTATTACTAATTGTTTCTCACAAACTATAATGTAACTAAAGCTCGGAATGCTCCTACTTGAAAGGTTTGAAATCTTCCACGCGCTACCTCTTTCCTCGACTACTGACCGTTGCTTTAGGTGGACACGTCTGTCTGCAGTAGCGACAACGGAAAATAAACATAGGAGTGAGAAATACATGATTTCTCGATGGGAGTTCCTACTTGTACTAAAAGTGTCATCGTTGTCGTCGATCCTTGGGTTTTATTATAAAAAGGTGAGCAGTAGGATTCAATTATCAAACTTTCACAAGCGTAATTAGCGAAGTGCGATTACTTTTAAACTAATCTTGAACATTAGCGAGAAATATCCATTGATGTTCATCAAGCATACATATAAGCATATCATGTAAAACCACTAATAAGCAATAATCATTTAGGAGCTGCATGCATTTCATGATTACTCATCCTTAACATTCATTTGTTTAGTGATCATCATCTTTCATTTATTTCATCAACATATTTCTTAATTACTCACGGGATGAATGCATCAACTTAGACCACCTAAAGGGTAATGAGCTCATACCGTGGCCGTCGCCACAACCTTTTGGTTTTCTTTCCGTTGCCATGATCTCAACGGTTTAGGGGGTTAAGTCGTGAGTTTAGCTCAAGTCCACTTTTCCAGACTATCATTGCTACTTTTTCAGGTTTTACTTTTATTCTCATTGAGTGAAATCATCAATACCTTAATCCTCAAAGAGGATTAAGCGATGAGATTAGTCTATTTATTATTTCATTTGAAACATGAATGTATGCACATTAATAAATTATGTACGATCAATCATTTTATCATTATCATTTCATATCTCATCAATACATTCACATTACATATATCACTTCATGTAATATAGACAATATCATGTAAATCTCATAGTAAACATTCTCATAGATAATTCATATTAAGCAACCTAAGTTATCAAGTTAGGTCTCTATTGTTCCTAATAGGTTATGGATATCTTGGTATTATCTTTTTCTCTTAGTCTTCTTTGCACTCTTAGTATTTCCATTAATATATTAATACCATTTAAGATATTTTTAGAGGTTCTTTCTATATTTTTATTATGACTTTTATATATATCTCTTGAAGATTATTATTCTACTTAAATCCTTAAAATTATCTCTTTACAAGACTTGAATCTTTTATTTAGGATTAGACATCTTTTAGAATAAAATTTGTAGCACTAACATCTTAGATTAGTGTAAATCAACTGTAATTGTGCATAGTAGGATTCCCAGGAAAGAGAGGTGGGTCACAATGAACACGCTTAAATACCAAGTTTTTCCTTGCAGAACCTCAAATTGCACTCTCACTGAGTATCCGCTACCTTCAAGACTTTCTTAACTGCTTGTCCCGAAAATATATCTCTCATTCTGTATTTTCGTGGTGTAAAACTTTATGCATAGCATACATAAGTGTGTTTGTAGATGTATTAGCTTTTCCACAAAGTTGAAATCAGTCCATTTGCATTTTTCTAGAGTGAGTTACACCTATTTTACTACTACAAGGTCAGATTAAGAGTTTCAGTCTTAAGCTCTACTTTAAAAATTTATATCTTGGGCTAGGAAACTCCGTTTTAGGTGATTCTTTTTGGAGAGTGTTCTATAATGAGTCTAGTTTATAATAAAAATATTTTCATTTCGAGATCCTTCATATTTTATGAACACTAATTTTCGAAGTAACTACTGCGAAATAACTAGAAATTCCAACTTTGCCATGTTCATGTCTTAAGTTATCTTTATTAACTCAAGTTTCACATACAATCTTTTAAGTTATATTTGGGTTTGATAACATCATAAAAGTACTCATAGCAGAATAGAACATGTTGTGTTTTCTAAAAATATAATTATTCAAAACTTTTGACAATAACTCAAGTTTGAGGCATTCTATCCATGAGCAAAGTTAGAAGCCAACAATACTTGAACAAATAAAGAAAAAACTCCTATCTCTTGTGTAGGGTCTAAAAAGGGTCCTTCTCTTCTTCCTTAACCTTTGAACAAGAGTCTTTGGAGTGGATGACCGTCCTTGAATCTTGGCTCTAGAACTTGAGTGCTTAAGAAAATATTTCTCACTAGAGTTAAAGATTGTAACTCTTGTGAGGGCTAGTGAAAGTTTGGACTTAGGATTTAAGTGTTTGGATGAAGTTTAGAGGATCAGGAGAAGTCTTTGAAGAACATAAGAAGAATGATAGAATAAGAAAGAAAGAACACTTAGAGAGTTTCTGAATTGAAGAAAGTTTGAGGAGTATTTATAGTGGAAAGATTAGAGAAAAAACAGAAGAAGGAAAACATTTGGAGCATGATTTATGGAAACATGTTGGCTGAATTTTGGGATGAAAATGCTCCTTGTTTTGTGCAAACATGTTTCCATGTTTTATGCAAACATGTTGGATGAAAATGCTCCATGTTTTGTGCAAAGATGTTAGTGGAGATTTTCTAACCTTTAGTGCATGTATGTGATTCAGAAATGTGTATGATGTATGTGGTTAAATTATTGTGTTATCATCTTAATCCAATGGCTTAAATTCATTCTTGTCTAAAGACAAGTCTAGGGATTTGTGCAAATGGCATTGTAGTAATTTCTTTAACTAAGACAAGGATATTTTTGTAATTAGATAATGATAGTGGTATTCTTGTAATTCCATTCATAGAGTAAGGGTATCTTCGTCATTTAATAAGGCAAGGGTATTTTGGTAATTTCCTTTACATATCAAGGGCATTTTCGTAATTTCTACTAAGTGATGGCATTTTCGTAATTCTTTGCATTTTTCTCTAGACATACTTAAGTAGTCTATTTGTTGTGTTTCATAACATTTGTCTAGATTCTCTTGGTTTTGCTATCGCTAATTAAGATTAATATTTATCTTAGTTATAAATTTGGGGATGTTACACGGAGGTTGTGGTGGTTGAGTCTCTTGAGGAGAGGAAAAGAATATAGGTATATTTGGAATCCTAAGAAGTTATTTACAAGTTTTAATTAAATTTATTTATTTTTGTTGTTAAATCCAAACCATCCATTTATTTTAATATTATATATACTAGTAATAAAAAGTGAACCAAGGTTGGCCCCCAACATGGGGAGGACCAACTACTCCAAAGAGCTCCCACTATTCATCATGCTCTACTCTACACAACGTTTGTTTTTTCTTTTCCATTTATTTATTTTTAACCACTTCAAGCCAATTGCATTGGCAGCCACTTCACCCAACATATCTTGAACGTCATGTCTTTGTTATGCTTTTGCCATATTGCATGAGTATTGTGTATATTGTTGTATATTTTTTCAAATTAGCTTTTGAAAACATTTGTTTGGTAGATCTTTTGAAAACATTATATGTGTTATAAGTCATATAAGCCTCAACATTTTCTTATCAATATAAGCTAGACATATTAATTTGATATTTTTAAACCTTTTATCTTTTACTTTCTACATAAATCTTAGATTAAATAAATTTGTTCCTTTTTAATGGATAATTAGGCATTTATTAAATCAAAATTTAAGGGGAAAATTTAACTAATACAAATTATACAGGAACCAAACATTCACCAACTAAAACATCTTCCTATCATTGTAGGGCTTTAAGATGTAGCTTACAACCTAAAAAAAAAATTGTTCTTCACTTGTATCATATTACGAATTAAGCAATTTTAATGAATTAGTGCTTATCTCCGTCACAAAATATCTTTCATGAAAATTTGTTATAGTTAAAAATACCAATGAGAACAAGATAAATAAACTTATTGTTAGAGCATTAATCAACCTATTCAAGAAATCATTTTCCAAAAACTTATTAGTATCGATATTTATATGAAAATAAAAGAAATGAAAAATAACAATAATTAAGGGTTAGCTTGCTTGTTTGGAGATTGAGAGGGCTAAGAGTTAAGTAGCTCTAGCTGAATGTCTGCATTCCTTTTTTTTTAATTAAAAACTAACAATTCTATTTTTTAAAAAAAAACTAACAAACACTACTAGATTTCAACAATGAGAGATACATGTCAACTATAACACAACCAAAAAATAAAATTACAGGAAACAAAAATCATCATAATAAATAAATAAGAGGCTTATTTCTGTTTGGGCCTTTTTTTAGGCTTGGGTTAGCTATTTGTATTTCAAAAGAAGAAGAAGAAGAAGATTGAATGGGCACCTAGACTAGAAATACATGGACATGGTCATACACTGTTCCTTTTATGAGGCATTTGTTTCAGGGCATATTTAATTATTTCCGGAAATAGGTAGTTGGAAATGATGTGTTCCTATATTTGTTATAAGTTTTACATAATTATTGAGCATAATTACTAAATAATCTGTTAATTATTTGGCTTTTTCTGTTCTTATGAGTGCGTTAAGGGCATTTTGGAAATTATGATATATATTTTCGGAATATAGATTATAAAGCAAACAAGTTTTAAATTTATTTCTCAAAATCTTAACAAATAATTACAGGTATGTTTAATGCTAAACAAACAATTTTTTAAAGATATTTGAGAATAATATTTCAGGAATATCATTTCCAGGAATCACATTTTTGGGATCTTAATTTCAAACCTTGAAACAAACACCCCCTTAAACTTCCTAAATGGAGACTTGGTAGTAATAAATAAAGGATTGACTTGATGCATCACCCAACAACACCAAAGGTTGACATTCTCAAATGAATGGGTTTGCTATGAATGATAAACAATGATTTTGACGCTGGTTTGTGGTTTAATGTATGATATAATGCTCATTTTTTGGGCTAGAAATCTTTCAATTATTGAGTTATATGCTATGATCAGTTATGGCTTTAGGTCTGTGTCCCTGCCCTTTTTTTTTTAATGTTTTTTGCTTTTTTTTAATAACTACTTCTTCTGTCTTTTAATAATTGTATAATTATAAATGCTTACTGGAATTAAGGAAATAATTAGTATAACATTAATATTAGTAAAAATTATGAATAGTTTACTAAATTGTCCTTATTTCTTTTCAATATTCTTTCTTTTTCCTCCTTTAGTAATGAGTCAATAGTATTTAGGGTTTAGGGTTTAATAGTATTAACTAATGAGTTGATAGTATTTAATAGGGATATTATTAGTAAAAATAATTAATACTACCTAAACTTTTGAAATGAATAATTACTTTTAGGGGAGTGGTTATTATCACTCCTAAATGGTTATTGTCACTCCCACTTTCAATGACTTTTATTTGATTCTTTAAAATGTCCTTCTTTTAATATATCAATCAAAACAATATTTTAATATTAATTATTCATTTTCATTCATAATTTCATCTTAATTTTTAATAATAATAATAATAATAAATTAAGGACACATTGTTTTACATGTATTGCTAAGCTATCACTATCAATTAATTATTATAAATAAATGTATTTCTTATTATATAGTTATTCACTTCATTCTATTCCAACAACACTTATTAAATCATTTGTATACTAGCACAGTATAGATCACTTCTCTCTCTTTTCTAATAATAACAACAACAAAAATCATTACGATCACTTTAATTTGTCAATCTAGAAAATGAAACAATGCTTTCATTTAAAAATTTCCATGTGCGAGTGTGAACCTGATCATTAAGTTGTCATGAACCTGCGCAGTACAGTTACAGATTATTTGACATTTTTCTTAAAATTTCATCAATTAATAATATATAATTTTTTTTCTCATAGTTGATGTATAAAAGGTAAACTTTTATTACTATTAATTTTTACTTCATATTTTTTTTTATAGAAATAGTCATTCTTATAATGTTTATACAGTTATTGTATTAATAAAGTTTAAAAAATGTAACTCAATATTTAAATCTAAAGAATTCTATCGAATAAATTAATAGCAATACTTTGAATACAAGGTGATAATATTAAATTTTAAAAATTATATATATATATATATATATATATATCAAATATTTTAAATAATTAATTTAATTTATTATAATAATAATAATAATATGAGTATTATTATTAATAAAAATTAAGATGAAATTATGAATAAAAATAAATAACTAATATTAAACTATTGTTTTGATTGATATATAAAAAGAAGGGTATTTTAGATAACCAAATAAAAGTCATTGAAAGCGAGAGTGACAATAGCCACTCCCTACTTTTACATAGAATAAATTTTTAAAATGGACAATTATTCTTCAGGGACAGGTTATTATTTAACTTCCTTTAAGAGAGAATATTCTCTTGGGATTAAATGGAACTTTCTCGTTTAATACTCAAGTAAAAAACCATTTGGAGTGTAGTTCAATATGTGAAGAAGTTTGGGGTTATCTGCAATATTATGATACCTCAGGGTGTAAATGCTAATTAACCAAAAAAATGATTCTCGCAGATGACCTAGAAAGAGTGCTATTTAAGGAAGCGAAAACTGAGTGATTGTGCCGACACAATACAATAGCAGATATGTGAACGTGTGAAAGGAAAGGAAAACACCCTCTCTTTCTCACACGAGCACTTCAGCCTCTAGTTGTGCGATTGTAGGTTATCTTCTTTTTCTCTTCTTTCTATTTTTTTGCCCTTTTTTGTTCGCTATCTGCTTCAGTCTTTAAGCTCCTTCAATCAATGTATGCTTTGGGTAGATGGGAATAGACAACCGCTCTTCTGAATGACATGACTTCATAAGGGTTTACTCACGTCACGCGTGCATTCTTTTAACTATCTCAGTGGATGCTTTGTTGCAAAGAGCTAAGGTAATGGTCTTTTTTATTTCCGGACGATAGGATTCGTGAGGTAATTAAGGGTGCATTTGGATGTGATAACTTTTATGGGGAAAAAATCACTTTTTTAAAAACATTATTTTTCATATATTTGATCAATTTGTAAAAAATAATCCGAATCTCAATTTGTTTAGAAGATAAAAGGAATAGTTTATGAAAATAATTTGTTTTCAATTTTTTTAATTATATAAAATTTAAGTTTTATATTTTTGTTTTGAAGATGGAAAAAACACATCCTAATTTTTAATATATGCTACTGATAGATATTTCTTGCAAATTCAAATGAACAAAGCATGGTAAGTTTTGAATGAACTTCGTTGATCGATTTATGGTAGTGTATGACTGAAAACATTAAAAAGGTTATATATATATATATACACACACACACACACATTTTTCTCTTTGAGTAAAATTGAATCCAGTGTTTGTTATAACTTATAAGTTGCAAAATCTAGTAAACATCCCATTAACCATGAAAACAAAAAAAAAATCCTTCCTTTGTTTATTTGGTTTTGTAAACAATATTCATCAACAGCCTCTAAATCATATATGACAAAATCAAGTTCCTCCATGATTTGAACCATGAAACCAAAACCCATTAGGCTTCCGGGCTTCATAATTCAACTCTTTGCAAAAGGCGTCCACTAATGTAATGAAAGCTTGCGCACGTGGCTCCCTTTTGTATCATCTCATTCAGCAGGGTGGCAGTCTTTTTCCATTCTACCACTGAATGTTGGAGGCTCACTATCCTCTCTACCTAAGGAGAGTATGTACCCAAGTTCTGTGAAATACATTCAAACAATGGAAGACGAAGGTTTCCTGGTCTGTGCTCACAAGCACTTATATTCCCTAATAAAGGGGATGGTGCCTATGAATTCTTGCTTCTAAAGTTCATTGAATTTAATTTCTCATTTCATTCTTTGATTTATATTCACATTGATGCTCTACAAGTAGTGTTTTGTGTGTCTTGTAGCACAGGACACGAAAGTGAGAAATGTTGAGGTGTCCATTTCCATTCTTTCAGATTTCCAGGGAAAATTGCCATTCTCATCAAAATCTGAAGCTCATGGACGACAATCCTTTCTTGCTTCTGGAAATGATTCATTGATTTGTTAAAAGTCTTCCGCTTCCACTTGAAATATTTTGGTTCGACTTATACAATGCACAAGGCTTGAGTTGGACATTGCGAAGTGCCTTTATTTCTCTGGTCTATTGGAAGAATGGAAATGGAGGTAATGGTAAGGAGTGGAAAGGCTAAATTTAAATGACCCTTGTTTGGAAGCAAGTTTAGATGAGGGAGTGGCATGGCTAGTCTGGAATAATATGTCTCTTCCTTGCCATTCAAAATTAAGTTTTTATTTTTTATTTTTTTAACTCTTCAAATTGGGTTGTCAAAGAGGGAATGTGAGCAATTTCTAAACAATGGTGTGATATAGTTTCTTTTGCTCTACTCTTCACTCTTTGCTTTCATTTCATTATTACCCACTCCCATCATTTTCAAAATTCGCAATCAATTAGAGTATGATTGAGAGATTTAAAATGCATGGATGAGAATGATTAATAATGAAATGGAATAGAAAAGGATAGAAAAGAAGGGTTAGAGACATCACTCCATTGTTTGGGAGTTTAATGGAGGAAAGGAATTGGGAGTTTAATGGAGGAAAGGAAAAGAATGGTGGTATTGTCATTTTGGAGTTATAACATAAGAGAATGGAATGGAAATGTGATTAAATTTTGTTCCCAAATTTATCCTTTTAAAAAGTTGGTATTTTCTTTCATCAAAACATAAGCTTCATAAATTTTAAGGACAAAATGGTAAATAAAACAAGTTTTAAGAGAAAAAAAATTTTCAATCAATTTTACTCTCCCTTCAAAGGCCCTTGATTTGGAGGGTCAACTTCTGTGCTGTGTTTAAGGAAGGGAGAGGCCATTCATTCCATCAGTGGCCATTACATTCTCTTCCATTTAACAACTCCCAAACATACATTTTATCAAAGCTTCCCCACCTTTTCCTTCCATTCCTCTGATTTTTATCCTCTCAATCACACTCTTAATGTTTGGATTGGTGGTGCAGAATGAAGTGAAACATAATAAAATGAAATAAAGTACAGCCAAATAGAATAGAATAGAATGTAACCTAAGAGATGGTTTTTTTCCCCCTTTTGCTCGGGACCTAATAGATGATGCTTTGAACTATCTTTATTCGAATTTTATATCGAAAAGGGCTTTATAATTGTAGGTTTTCTTGTTGATCAATTGCTGCATTGTCCATCTTTAAATTAAATAAATATAACCAAATTTTCAATAAAATTTACTGATTACATAGGGCTAGTTTTGACTAGTGTTGTGCCAATATAACTAATCAACAAGCTTAGTGAAAATGGGGTAAATTTGTCAATGATAAATATTACATGTAAACTTACATAAAAACCCATTTATAAAAAAATCCTTCTCATTATTAGTCCCGATTAAACATACCATAAGAAAAATTTGTATACTTTTTTTAAAAAAAAAATATTATTTATACTAATTGTATGTAGGATATCCCATCCACCATTCAAGTAAGCGACACTCCTATCAAATGGTGGAGGAGTCGTAAATTGACATAGGGTCTAATATATAATTAGTACAAATAACATAACTCTTAGAATACGTTTAGTTGAGGAATAAAAGTAGGGGTAAAATTTATTTACATGAGTTTTAAAAGTAAAATTACACATGATACTCATTTGAAAAATTTTTACTCTTATTTTTACTTTCTAATAAAAAACAGCCTTAATAAAAAAATAAAAAAACTATACATTCATGTAAAGCTTTCTTTCCGCTTCTGCATCTTACACAACCACCCTTAACGAAAAATCGGGAAAAGCTCTAGGGTAGTGCTTGACTACAAGTTATGGTCAGCAATCAAAGGGCAAAGGTAGAGTGAGGGAAATAAATAATGAGGGTCCAGTCACAAAGACATATATTCTCAATGACAACTTCAAGGCTTGTTGAAGCAAGAATCTGTTACCTATGATAAGGCCATTTTAAATTATTATGTATATTGAAAAATGATTGTTCTTAGCAGTAAATGAAACCTAGTCATCAGCAAATTCCAAAATCTCCCCAACGATTGGGGACAATTAATGTGAACGAATAATGAAGCATGCCCACAATAAAATACAACGGGCCAGCCCTTTTATCAACTAATTGCAAATAAATTATAGTCATACCAAAGTACTTTGTCTGCACAAACACTCTCATGCACTAGCCTCATCAGTAGCCGCCAAATGTCTTCTCTGTTGATGCTCTGCAGCTTTATAATCTACCACTTCACGGAAAAGGGCGGGATCAAGCACACAGTTCTTGCTTCCATATACAGCAGCTTGGACACTAGCCATTAGTTTTGCTATTTCCCTTCCAGAGAATCCATCAGTCTTCGCTGCTGCTTCCTTTATGATATCATCAGTCAATCCCTTTATCTCTATATGTTGTTGACTTCCTTTGAACAAATTTTGGAACAAACCGGATTTTCTTGATCCGGCTTGAGCAATGTACTTATCTAGATATAGCTTAAGAAGTTTGAAGCGCTCCTTTTCCCCAGGCAAGGGGAACTCCAAGACCTCATCGATACGGTCTGCCACTGCTGAATCAAGATCACCAGGACGGTTTGTGGCGAGAGCAAGGACTATGTCTTTGGACTGGTCACCAGTTCGGAAGAGAAGGGCATTTAGTGCACTTCTTTGAGCTTCACTCATATATGTCTTGTTTCGCCTGCAAAGTTTCATGCAACATGATCATATCAGAAAGTTATATTAAGACAACTATATCAGAAAATTATGTTTCGTATGGCATTTAATCTTGGTTCCCATGAGTTACAACAGATAACTGCAATTTTATGTTTTATATAGCATTGATTCATGAGCTGGTACAATAAGTTATACAAGCAAAAAGAAGCAGAATAAGAGTGTGTTTGTTTTAAATTTTGAAAAAAGTGATTATGAAAGCTAAATTTTATATATAACTGAAAATGCTGAAAACTAATTTTTTGAAATTTCGATTATATTTTAAAAATTGTCTAAATATATGAAAAGTGATTTTTTTGGGGGAAAAAAGTGATTATATACCCAAAATAATCACAAATAAATGCACCCTACATAACTAAATAAGTGACAAGGGAAAAAGCATTAAACTTACTCGCACAGAAATGCATCAGCTTCATCAATGAAAAGCAATAAACCCTTCTTAGACTTCTTCGCCCAATCGAACAACTGGTGTATTTTCGTAACAGCTTGTGACCCAAGTGGAGCAACATCTCCTCCAGTCATCATGGCATAATCTAATCCCTGCATTAAATAATAAAATAAAAAGAAAGATGGAAAGAAAAATCACAATTTATCCTAAAAATAATAAAAATCTTACCATAAAAAAAAGGAAAAAAGAAAAAAAAGGAGCACCAGAAAAGGCAGCTGAATTAAATGTAGTCTGTCTGATGTTTAAAAAACATGCAATAGTCAGCAGTATGGTAATGAATAACCATTTTCAGTGACTGCTGAAATCCCGAATGCAATTTCAAAAAGATAAATAAATAAAGAATTTAGAAAGGCAAAGGAAAAAGAAAATATCAGGCCTTTGAAAATGATAACTCTGAAGTCTGAATTAATGTTGGCAAACGTGATGAACAAGAAACATAAGAAATAAAAAAGAATGTTAATATACAAGACATCATATTTAAACTTCTCCTTGAAATAACTGAAAGCTAACTACAAATAACGCGTAAAGTGAATTCCAACTTAATGTAACCAATGGACTAAAGTGGGTAGAATGTAATACTCGAAAACTAGAATTGCAAGGCAACAGATAACTAAGATCTCATACCGATTTATAAGCCAATTCTCTAGCAGCCATTGTCTTTCCTGTTCCTGGAGGACCATAGAAAAGCATGTTTCTGAATGGTGCTTGATGTGCTTTAGTATTTGCAGTTGCAGATGCTAGCTGCTCAATTCTATTATTAAGAGAAGGGTGCAAAATCACATCCCCAAAACCATTTTCAGTTTTTGAAGCAGATGCTGGATCGGTATGACGAGATAGGGAGCTCATGGAGTGAGAAAATATGCCAGACCAGGGGTACTTCCCTCTGGAGGACTCTCTAATCAATGACGGTTGTCCCAATATTCTGTCTACATATCCCCAAATAACTCGTGCACCTTCCCTTCATTAGTTAAACAAGACTAGTGTAAGCCACAACTGAAAGAAATCTAAAAGCATTACCCAAAGCCCACAACAAATATAATTTTGCAACTCAAGCATGCAAAGGACAAAAAAGTGCTTTCCGTGGAAGAAGATAAGAAATAGATTAATTTTTTGGACAAAACAATAAGAAAATACATTGATACAGACATACAATAAGAGAAAAACCAAAAGAAAGATAGAGGAAGTGCTTCAACTTGAAATTCTTTAAAAATGAGGAAGGTTTGGCACAGGGTAGTCAATAGTGCGCTATAGCGCCGTAGCAGAGCGGAGCGGCAATGGGCCGCTACAGGAGAGACGTAGCGTCGCGGTTGGCAATTGTGGCCGCTTTTCGCTGCAAATCGCGGCATAGTGGCCGCTAATTGTCTCAGCAATTAAAAAATCCAATTTTCTCTGCTTTTTGTTCCTTCCTTTCTCTGTTTTTCTTGTTACTCCCATCTCTGTTCTCTTTTCTTTCCACATTTGTTCTCAGTTCTCTTTTCCTTCCCTCCAGCTTCTTTTTTTTTTCCAGTTTTTGCTCTCTCTCTCTCTTTGTTTTTATCCTCCACTTGGTGTCTCCTCTCTGCTGTGCTTGTGCTGCATTGTGGCCGTGACTTCTGAGGGTGGGGGACTATGGGTGGTGGATGGGTGTGTTTCATTGGGCTAGGGTTAGTGGTGAGTGGCAGTGATTTGGTCTGGGTGTCTACTTTTTCCTTTTGGGTTGAGATGAGTATTATTGTTAAATCATCCCCAAAAAAATAAATAAATAAATAAATCAATCAATCTCCAACAGCATGTTTAGGCCAAAGCCTACAAAGTATTTCCCCCCTTTCTCATGTAGTCTCTTACATTTTGTTGCCCTTATGATACAGAGATGGTGCTATCTTTTATATTTTGCTGCCCTTAGAACTTGATAATTATGCATTGGATTGATGGTGATTGTGTTTTTAGACTATGGAATGAATTATGATTTATGACTTTTCATCATTGATGATGAATGAGTTTAATTGGGGAGGATTTCTTATGTTTGAACATATATATATATATATATATATATTCAAATAGCGGTCATCCCGCTATCTGCTATCCCGCTAGAGCGTTTTCAAGGTCGGCTGCTCCGCACCGCTATCCTCAACTGACTACTATGTTGGTAACACAGTTTTGAAATATCTTTCAATCTCCAAAGAGTATTTAATATTTATTACTGCTACCACCAGGTGTTGAAACTTGAAACATATTTCAAGATATTAGCATTTGGAACTTTTAAACAAATTCCAAAGGCAACATGTGTTCTGACTAAACATGAAATTTTGGGAATTTTTATTTTTGTCTTTCATGGAAGCTGCATACCACTCAATAGGTAGTACCAAACCAATACAGCAACAACAATTCTTAACTAATATGCATGTTCAACAAACAGATTATGTTGGCTTGAACTTAAGGAAGCTGAGATCATGGATTCATTCTTAACACTGAAAAGCTATAGGTTGTAAGCTAAACACAATAGAATCTGACATCCAGTGTGTAGCATCTGTTTTTTTATATTATAATTAAGGCAAGACCAATATATTTACTGCTGGAAGAACATCCCACGTTATTGGGTAAACTACATGTTTGAAAGTATATGTGATATGGCGACACAAAAATCATTGTTCAAAACATTGTCAAACATGATTCAACCCAATTCATGCCCTTAATTTAGTTCATTAAATGATGAAACCATAGCAGAAAACTATTAATTCGGTGGGTAAAATGAGCAGTTTGGGATGAAATAAAAAACATGGATAAAACACCAAGGCGTGATAAACAATGCCATCAGCATTCAATAGATGAACAAATAAGCTAATGGATGCAGACTACCAAGGCATATCATGCCAAATATAGTCTGGAATGCAAGCTTTGTCAACAATTTATACCTTGTTGTGTAGACCCCTGCTGCTAGAGCAGTTACTCCACCAACTGCTACAACCAACTTATTTTGATCAGTTAGGATGGCTCTTAAGCCCCCTGCAAAAGATAGATCAAATTGGAGTTAATCTAAACTCAGTTAAGCGAAAAATCTTCACACAAATGAAAACGAAAAAGTAGCTGGAAAATTAAATATATATGGTTCACCAATTACATGAAATTATGAAAGAGAATAGATATAAGAAAAATCACTGGAACATTCAATCGAAATAATAATTTAGTGAAATTCATAGCTTGCATAGAAGTGATTGGGTGGTTCATTTAAACCCCCACACATAAATATGAGAGAGATGGGTGCCCATAAACTATTTAGATTGTCACTATGCGTATTTGCACATTTCACACTTCCTCTCAGGAAGAGTTATACCTCCAATATGTTCAAAAGTAGTATTTATGGCAGAAATCCATTTTTCTCTCTCTGCATTAGCACGATCTACTAGCATTCGCCTGTTAACCTCTTCAGCTAGCTTTGCTTCGTGGGCTCTTCCTTCTGCTTCCGCCATAGCCCTTACTCTGATTGTTTCACGTTCAATCTCAGCCTTCTCTCTTTCCGTTTGCCTCCGCTGTGCTTGAATCTGTTCTTCGGTTGCACGCCGGGCCTGTTCTTGTCTTATTGATGATTCTTCTTGCAGTTTTACTAGCTCTTGGTTCCTGACTCTCTGGTATTCATTTTCTGCCTAATAATATATTGCAGTAGTGAGAATGACTCCATAGAATAACAAAAAAACAACAAGCATGATTTCGAAAACTTAAAGACCTGCATCCTCTTCCTTGCCAACTCATCCTCATACTTAGCCATTTGCGACTTTGTTTGAGCTTGATGCTGTGCAAGCTTCTTTTGTTCATCATATATAATCCTTTGCCTTTCCTGCAAGGAAAACCAATTCATATGGGAAGCAACAAAACACAACATAAAATACAATACTCACAACAACATCCTTGAAGCAACAATCAACAATGCAAAAATCTTCTCACTCATACATGTATCTTAGAGCTTCAGATGCTACTTCAAATACAGTAACGAGGATCAACTTACGGTTTCATGCTGTGCTTGCATCTGTTTAAACTCAGCAACCTTTGCAGACAGTTCTGTTTGCTTTGTCTCCTCTTGCTTTTTGATAACTTCAAAGACCTTCGAGATTATTCAAAAAAAAAAAACTTCTATTCTTCAGAATTCAATTAAGCGTGCAATTGATTTAGATTTTGTAAAAAATATTCTGAAACTTAGATTTTATATTTAACCGAAAAAGCTGAAACTGATTTTTTTTAACAAAAACTACTTTTTTAAGTTCCACAAAAAGGCTGAAAATTGGTTTTTTCAGACCCTCAACTATTTTTTCAAAACTTATCCAAATATACGAAAAATATTTTTTTTTTCAGTGAAAAAGAGTGATTCTGAGCTCAAAAAGCGAAAAGTGGAATTGGAGAAAAGCATGAAATAGGGAATGGAAAAGGCGACACCTTTTTGCCGTGGGGTGAGGTGGTGATTTCCTTGAGGGCCTTGACACCTCTCTCAAGGGCGTCGGGATCAAAGCCAGCAGAGGTGGTCCTAGGATGGTCATTCCGAACCTTCGGCGGTGGCGCAGATTGCGGCGGCGATGGTGTCGTCGGCGGCGGCGGCAACTTGGTGTCGGAAGAGGGAGAGGGAAGAGTTGAGAAGGAAGGGAAAGTGAAAGAGCCATCGGCATAGGAAGCATTGTTGTTGTGGGAGAGAGCTGCTGCTGCAGCAGCTGCCACAGCTGAGAGCAATCCAACACTGTATGTTTTCACCATTTTGCTATTCTCTGTTTCTGTGGCTGATTCCCAATCAAAATGGAACAAACAACGAGTGTGCGTTTAGAAGCAGGACGAGAGGAGGGAGAGAGAGAAAGGAGGGGTTTAAGTAGGGTTTTTGGGTTTTGCTTCCGTAGCAAGCATATGGCGGGCTACGTCATAACTGGTTTTGGGTATGAACTGTTTGATGTAAGAGTGATGCAAAAGATGTAATCACAATAGAGTGAAAATTAATTTTGGTCGATTTTTTTTAACCTTCATAAAAATTAAGAAATTACTAATTTTTTTAAATTATAAAAAATAATTTAAATTAGTTTTTTGGGTGATATAAAGTGTGTTGGGCTGTGATTATTTTGAGTAAAAATAATTTTTTTATTAAAAAATATTTTTCGTATATTTAGATAATTTTTTAAAAATAATTAAAATATTAAAAGATCAAATTTTAGTTTTCTTTTTTTTTTTTTAAGCTCAAAGGAGTAGCATTTGAAAATATTATGGGCATGTTTGGTTCGAATTTTCAGTTTTCAAATTTTATTTTCAACTTTTTAGTTTTTAGAATTTTGTGAAGAAAAAACTGAAAACTGTAAATAAAAATTGAAAACTGAATTGTGTAGTTTTCAGAATTTTCAATATTTCCTTTATAAAATCTGAAAAACCAAAAATGAAAATTGAAAACTGAAAACTCAAATCAAACAACCTTTAGTTTTCACTTTTTTCAATTATATATAAATTGGGGGTATTTGGAAGAGCTTTTTTGGGATGAAAATCATAAAAAAAATTATATATTTAAATAATTTTTTTAAAAAAATTAAAGTATAAAAATTCCACATTTTTAGAAGTTAAAAGGAATATCTTTCAAAAAGATTAATTTTCAATTTTTTTAATCATATATAAAATATAAATTTTATAATTTTTTTAAGTTGAAATAAACATGCCCAAAATTTAAGCGTTGTAATAACTTCTTTAAAAATTTGAAACAAACGATCCTTTAAACATGAATATTACTTTACAACTAATTTAAATTATTTTTTACAATTTTAATAATTTCTTAATTTCAAGGATTTAAGTAAAGTTATGTATATAATTTCAAGGATCAATATCAAGCTTTTCACAAAAATAAAAGTAATATAGACGTAAGTTTGTTGAATTTATGCCTCAAGCTTTAGGCTTTTTTCTTCTTCTTTTTTTATATTATTAGGGTTGCACTATATTCGACTATGCCTAATAACTTAATTTCTCTAAGAATTAATATAGTTGGACTCAAACGTAATTGATCAAAAAGAAGGTAAATTATAACTCTAAATGAATTTTATTTACAATATCAAGGATTCAAATATAGGGTTATCACTTTGAAAGTACTTTACTTACCGAGGATTACCCCCAACTTGAGAAAGGAGTAAATTATATTAGCTTATCATAACATCAAAATAAACTTCATATTGTCTTATTTTTGTCATGTATAATATTTTGAAAATAATAATTTTTACAAAATTCAATAATAAATCACAGTACTGGTTGAGTAATTTTTTTTTTAAAAAAAGGCATTTTTGAATTATTGACTTAAATTGTTTCAACAATGACCAATTGATCAATATCTTCTTATGCTAAATGCAGTCTACTTACAGTGTCAATGGAACAAATCATAGAATATGGGAGGTATACAAGGAATAGATTGGCAAGAGTTAGATCAAAATTAAACCCAGTCTAATTTTCAGATAGAGTCAATTTTTGAAATCCAAATCTAATCCTATAATGACCGGACTAATGATAGGTTGAGAGAGTTAGATCAAACTCAAACCCAGTCTAATTTGTAGAGTATTCAATTTTTGAAATCCGAATTCAATCCTATAATGACCCAATTAATGATTGGGTTATTAGTCGAGTCAACTCGATCTTCCAATAACATACAGGGATTTGAATATTATATATAATAAATTTATGAAATTTTATAAATAAGAAACACAATTTAAGAGATACTCTGTCTATATAAAAATAACATTAAATTATGTAAAATATATTAATTGAATTGTAAAATTGTATAGTTTATCACTAATTATTATAAAAAATATATATCTCCATAATATTTATTTGATTTCGGGTCAGCCCAAAATATAATCCAAACCCGACCCAAAAAATATATCGAATCAAATTTAAAAATCCGAACAATCCCAATAAACTTCAAGTTGGGCTGAGTTTTGAACACCCCTTATAAAATCACCTCTTTTGAGAAGGGCTACTTATCAGCCCACCCAAAAATTGTGATTAATTCCTAAAATAAAAAAACACCTTTCATAAAAGAGTCTAATTTTAATTTTAATACATGAGCAATTTAAAACATATTTTTCTGCTATTATTTAATCAAAATTTTTTGTTTGCTTGATTTTTCAAATAGTGATGAAAGAGTTGTAACACCCTAAATCTTAACCCAAGACTACTAGTATGTCCTTAGGTTAATTTTTAGAATATTACCTCTTGGTCTCATCCTTTGGAAAATACTTAGCGGAAATACGGGTAAAATTTTTCTTTTTAAAATCAAAGTGAGAGCCACGCTAAAACTTTAAGGGGCAACATAGCGAAACATATAAGCAAAGCATAAGAAACACATCATGTCATGGAAACATCAACTGAAACATAGATATATATATATATATAACGTGCCTACCCAAAGAGGCAGGACTATTTGATACATCATGAAGCAAAAATACAAGCTGAAATGCAATACAAATCATAAAAGCAAATACAAAGAAACTACCCCCATACCTATGTGCACCTAAAGGAGACCACCTCATTATACAAAGAAGGTTTGACCTCCACTAAGTGGGCGTGTGTGTGCACTAGCTACTACCCCTCCTATGACTACTCCTGTAGGTCAGAATCTTTGTGAGGTCGAGTCGATCCTTGGCGAATCTCGGCGGGGAGTGGTGGCGCATCATCGGGGCATGTCCACCTTGGTAGGCGCATAGATGGCGAGTCGAGCCAACCTCAGGACCACTGTCTCTCCTCACTCCCGACCCTCATCGGTGGAGGAGGCGGGATGGGCTCAGCGTACATGTGGGATGGCGGGTCCTCGGATGGGTCAGATCTCAGTCTGGGGGGCGGTACATACTCGGGGTACTCGGCGTGCAGGTGACGTCTCGGAGCTCCATCGGAGGATCCGCTCATCAGCGTGGCCTGCGCTCGCTCAAAAATCCCGTTATGACGGTGAAGGCGATCGGGGTGAAGCGGTAGGCTTCGGAGCGAGTGCGAAGCGGTCGTCCCATGAACATGAATACTCTGGCGGTGCAGCGACCCTCAAAATGATATGACCAGTCTTGGGTCATGGTGCGACTCCCATCTGGGGGTGTCGATGAAGAGTACAAGCGTCGCCATCTGAAGATATGACCGGAAGAAAGAGAGAGGAATGAGAATCTTTCTAAAAGAATTCCTACGATGAGTTATCCTACCTAGGTGTCATCGTCCATCCTCAGGAACCTTGGGTTTATTTCTAAAGGTGTGCATGCATATAATTTCCTTTTAAGTTAGTTTTCCAAAGAGGTATTTTATCCAAGGTCCGTCATATTTTTATAATCGTCTTTATAACTTAAGCGGAAATACACTAATGATATGAATGCATCATAAGGTAACCCAAACAATAGAATGACTAGGAAACATTATAACATTGGCATAAGTATAATTTATGTGACATTGTTAACTTTAACTTTCATCTCATGGGACGCCCTAAAACTTCTCTAGGTTATGAGCTCATACCTTAACTAGTCGTCACTAGCTCTTACTTATCCTATGATAAGCGTAACATAATCCCGACTTAAAGTACGGGCTGGGGGCAAATTAAGTGGGATCTCCTTTCTAGGATCATTTCCTCTTTGAAAGCGCTTTGCTAGCCACGTGGGCCTGAATTTGTCCGCTTTGGCGGTGCATCTACACATACCCTCACGGTTTGTCTCCTCCTGGGGGTGCTCGGCCGAACGGTGTCACCCGGAGAAGCGCGTCTCGATGTTGTGTCACATTTATATTCTCATAAGTATTAAATCACAATTACCTCATCATGTATCATATTCATTTTTATCATGCATTCTCCATATAGCTTTTCATAACATATATATCATCACATGAAACTTTCTCATAACATTCGTCACATAAAACTTTCGCACAAACATCATCACATAGTCATATCTAACAATCATCCCCATAAGCTCATAGACATGTTATGTTATATCTCATAGTGCTTTAAACTTCGATTATTATGAGTCTTAAACTTGCAAATTAATTATTCTTAACTTCTTTATACACCTATAGTTTGACAATTTATGAGTTATACAAATCTCATGCTTAAGAACTAATCAAATAGCACTAAGCGGAATTTGGACAGCTTTATGTTTAAGTGATTACGGAGTTCTAGGAATTACGGTTTAGATCTTTATCTCACTTTCTAAGTTATTGATCATCAACACCTAGTCTCTTGGGAACCTACATGGTTATAACTAAGTATTTCTCACCTCACCCTATGGTCAAGAACATCGCTAAACCTCAAGAGTGCAGAAATCAAAATACTAACTTTACGGGTACCTAGAAGTCACAATAATGACCCTTTCTAAGTTCGGTTTGCTCCTAAGGTTTCAAGATTAAGTCCTAAACCAATTATGAGTCATTCCTACACATATAAACTAATTTAAAACCATGATTATTGAATCTAAACCTTGCTGGACAGAATCAGAAAAATAAATCTTTAAAGGATCTAGAACTCTCAAATTAATTCTTTTCTAGTTCCTAACTTATCTATCTTTCACATATGAGTCTTAACATAATTATTACCCAAACATAAGCATATTAACATCATTAACACAGCTCATACAGTGGCCAAACATAGCAAGGCAGAACCGAAACCACAACTCCATTTAAAGGCATTGAATCATAGTTTCTAAAGCACATAAAATACTAGTTTCTCTTGGAACCTTATTAAAACCTTCAAAACTCTTTTATGAACACTTTATCATCTAAACTCATGAAAATACTTAATAGGGCAGTGGCTATATTATTTTCATCTCAAGAGGTCCTAAATTCATAATACTTAGTTCTACACATTCCTTATACTCATATAAGTTTAGAAAAGTATAAAACATAGTTTTCAATACTTGAAGACATTAAGGCCTCATAGGGCCGAAATATGGACCATAGGAAATAAATGTTTTAGACCTTTGTTTGAGATATCATTGGGCAAGTCTTTGAGCTCTAGAATCATTAAAGTGATGACATAAAAATAAACATGCTCATGCACTTATTTTAGTTATTGCTAGAAAGTAAAGTGAGAGCATAAAATAAACATGTGGTGCAATATATTATTATCTTTGATATTTAGGTGAGGACTTGAAATATAAATATGATAATGCAAAGCTTGAAACATAAACATGATAATGCAAGTTCATTCATTATCTTGGGATTTAGTGATAGCAAAGAAATAAACATGATATACATAGCTTAAAGTAAACATGATGCAAGTTTCATTTTTATGTTTAACTAGAGCTCATTTAAGACTTTAACAAGATAATAACCCTATACCATATCTCAAAGATCACAACACAGAATGAAAATCATATAAAAGAGAATAAAGTGAAACTACATCAAGTTCTTTATTAAGTACCCAAAACCCTATCTAGAGACAAGTCTCTAGTCCGTGCCGGCCAACTTTAAGGTTGACAAGGGTAGAGCTTGGGCTTTTAGAAATCCTTAGATTAATTTTCTTAAGTTGGAAAACCATGTGAGCTAGATAACATATAGATGAAGTTGTAAGAAAAGGAAAACTCAAGCTTTAGAGGTTTCTTTGAGATGAACACAATGTCATCATCTAGAAACTCTCATCATCAAGCTATCATGCTCAAATCAAGGCCTCATGGCCGAAAATGAAAGGAAAGGAAAGACAAAGGAAAGTTCAAAAAGAATCAAGAAAACTAGAGAAAAACACTTTCTTGAGCAAAATAAAGTTTGAAAACAAATCCCTACCTTTTGATGAAGATAAAAGCTTGAACTTGAAGATGGAAATGAGATGAGCAACACCTCCTAGGATGGTGATGATGATTCGGCCTTGATGAGAGAAAAAAGAAAGAAAATGTGTTTCAAGTGAAGTTGTGTTTGAGGTGTGGTGTTTGAGAGGTTTGATGATGGTTCAAGGCTTTGGGGTGGTGTTTGATATATAAGAGATGATGATGAGATAAAGAGATGAAGAAGATAAAGATGAAAGAAAGGAAGAACACTCTTGGAACTTTGAGAGAAAAAGGAAAGGCTAGCAAGACAACTCTAAAACTCTAAACTTTGCAAATGCTTCAAGGTGTAACAAAGCTATCACAAGCATCCTATTTATAGAAAAACAAAACCATGGAGGAGTGAATGGGGAGGAGTGCTTTGGCAGCGTAGCTTTGAAGAGGCAAAGGGAGAGAAAATATCTCTTACAAGGTCATTCAAGCATGGTTTGAAGTATGGAAGCTATGCTACAAAGCATGGCTTGATGTGAGTTAATTTTCTATCACATTTTTATGAAATTAGGCTTCTAGAACCTTAACATGGCTGGAACTTTCCAGCCACAAATAAATAGGGAAAATAGGGTTGTTTTAATTATTTATTCATGTGGAAATTCAAGCTTGATTGAAAGTTATGACAAGGTATAGTGTATGTGACTTGAGGTATGGCCTTGGAGTGTTGAAAAAATTGAACATGTGATGCATATGGAGGAGGTGAGGCTTGACCAAGCAGGCAGCGAGTGGGAGGATGGTTTTGACCATTTAATTGTGTGTTAATGATAAAGGTTTAGATGTGTATTAGCTTAGGTACAAGGTTAGGAATGATTAAGCTTAAGTTTAGGTAACTAAAGAATGTGATTTAGAGAGTTTATGACAAGTTTAGGAGTGCTCATACATCATTAAAAAATTTAAAACTCATTTATGAATAAACAATGTGTAACACAATTCCATGATTTAAGGAATTGGAAAGAGAAAATACTATTCAAGATTCTATGACTAGGTGTCATAAAATTAAAATATGATTTTAGGTTGTAATTAAGTACTTTTTGGTTCTAATCAACTTTAATAAATTATTTTGACTCTAGATTAATTAAGGAAATTAATTAACCTTCGATTAGAGCCTAATATTTCTTAGGTTTGCTTAATCGTGTGATTAAGCGTAAAAATCTGAAACTAGGGGCAAAATCGTAATTTTGCACTAATTTTCGGGACTTCAAAAATTAAAACTGAGGTCATAGAATACATAAGCATGCCTTTTAAAACCATGCGGAGAAGTTTGGGTTCATCCAAGACTTGCAGCGGGTAAAACACCACAGGGCGTTTTGGTCATTTTGACACGAAAAACTCGAAAAAGCGAGATTTTCGATCCAGGAAAGAGTACACAAGTTATCTAATCCTTCAACATTGAGTTTGCCCTTAGTCTTGCCATGCTGGCTTTCCTCGGTCCGGTGAAAAATGACCTCGAGGGCATTTTGGTCATTTCCTCTAACGAAAAATCGGGCGTTACATTCACTCCCCTCCTTAAAAAGAATTTAGCCCTCGAAATTAGTACCTTAGAAAAAAACTCTGGATATTTGGACTTCATCTCGACTCTAATTCCCGTGTATTCTTCCGAGCTTGCCTTGTCCCCACGCCACTTTTACCAAAGGAGCAGGACTTGCTCCTTAGCGCTTGACTCAGTGATCCACTATTCTCGTAGGCGGTACATTGAAAGTGAGGTCCTCCTTAGCCATACATGCTCTGGTTCCTAGGACATGACTAGGGTCGGATTCATATTCACGTGTGGGAGACGTGAAAGACATCATGAAGGTTTGATAGATTGGGTGGTAAGGCTATTTTGTAAGCTACGGATCCGACTCTTTAAAGAATTTCAAAAGGGCCAGAAATCGGGGACTCAACTTTAACTTTCATGGCTCTTCCTATTCTGTAGTGGGGGTGATTCTTAGAAATACATGTTCTCCTCTTGGAACTCAAGGGCTTGCCTTTGTCCGCGTAACTTTGCATCGACTTTGGCGGTTAAGATTCTATCCTTGATCTTCTTGATTTGTTAAGTCGTTTCCCTCACTACCTCAGGTCCTAAGACACTTTGCTCTCAGGGCTCGTACCAACACAAGGGTGATTGGCACTTCCTTAGTATAATGCAAATGCGGTGCCATCGATGCTGCGTGATAAGCTTGTTGTTATCACATGAAAGCTCGATCAAAGGCATGTACTTATCCCAACTTCCTTTTGGTCTAAGACACAAGCTCGACATATCTTCTAGGGTTTGGATTGTCCTCTCGGATGACCATCCGTTTGTGGGTGGTAGCGGTCTTAGGCACAACTTGGAACCAAGCGCCTTTTGAAAGGCTCCCAAAAGCGTGGCGTAAACCGCGGATCTCGATCCGAGATTATCGTCGATGGTACTCCATGCAACCTTACTATTTCTTGGATGTAAAGTGGGCCAACTTGTATCCAGCGATGCGTTGACTTCGAATAGGTGAAAGTGGCCAGAGCAGTCGGTCGATCCACGATTACCCATACGGCATAAGTGGCGACTTGGGTCTTTGGCAATCTGTCCGCGAAGTCCATTGATATACTCTCCCACTTCCACTCGGGGGGATCGGCGGGGTTGCGGCATGCGAAGGTTTTTGGTGTTGATCTTGACCTTTGGCGGAACCAAACACTTACTCGCCAGGCGACCACATCCTTTTTAATCAGGGCCACCAAAACATCCTCTTTAAGATCACGATACATCTTTGTAGTACCAGGGATGGATGGCAAAATGGCTCTTGTGAGCCTCCTCCAAGATTTTCTCTCGGAGGTCACCATCTTGTGGCACCTGCAGTTCGCCTGAACCTCCATAACCCGATCGGGCCTCGTAAAACCTTTACGACTTTCCAGGCCTTAAGCTGCCTCGATTGTCTCCATAAAGTCCTCATTTTCTCTTTGGGCAAGCATAATCCTTTGCTTAAACCCAGTCACCGTGAGATGACTCATCACGATGCCATTCTCACATTATAGATATTCCAAGATTCATATCCCTAAATTGCTCTATTAACCCAACTTCATTAACCATCATACTTGGCCAGGCGTAACAAGTTTGACTCAAAGCGTCGGCTACTACATTAGCCTTCTTAAATTGGTAACTTAAACCAAAATCGTAGTCCTTGAGGAATTCCATCCATCTCCTTTGCCTCATATTCAACTCCTTTTGATCAAAGAGATGCTTGAGACTCTTATGATCGGAGAAAACTTCAAACCTCACACCATACAAGTGGTGTCTCCACATCTTTAGAGCGAACACGATGTTTGCTAGTTCAAGGTCATGGGTGGGGTAGGTTACCTCATGAGGCTTGAGTTGCACTGGGCGCATAGGCTACCACTTGCACATTTTGCATCAACACACAACCTAAACCCTTGCCGGAAGCATCGCAATATACCTCAAAGGTACATTGGGGTCAGAGTAAAACTAAAGCTGAGGTTGAGGTGAGCTTTTCCTTAAGCTCTAGAAACTCATTTCACACTCGGGCTCCACTCCAAGCAGGGCATTCTTCCTAGTGAGCTTGGTTGGGGTAGGGCTAGCTGGGAAAATCCTTTAATGAACCTACGGTAATATCGGCTAAACCCAAGCTTCTAATCTCGATTTACGAGGTTGGTCTATCCCAATTCATCCATGACCTCTATCTTACTTGGGTCGGCTATGCCACCTTTTTGACACAACATGTCCTAAGAACTTTACCTCCTCTAACCAAAATTCACACTTAGACAACTTAGCGTATAACTTCTTCTCCTTTAATACCTCTAAAACCAACCTTAAATAGCGCTCATGCTCCTCGTGGGTTTCGAATAGATGAGAATATCATCTATGAACACAACCACAATTGATCTAAATAGGGTCTAAAGATCCTATTCATGTAATCCATAAAAGCTGCGGAGCATTCGTCAAACCAAGCGACATTACATTGAACTCAAAGTGTCCATACCGAGTTGAAAGCGGTTTAGGAATATCCGAATCTCTCACCCTAATCGATTAGTAGCATAGGACCTTAAATCAATCTTGAAAATACTCTTGCTCCTTTCAATTGGTCCATAAGATCGTCAATCTAGGCAATGGGTATTTATTCTTTATGGTTACTTGGTTCAGCTGCCTATAGTCTATACACATCCTCATGCTTAGTCCTTTTTCTTCTAAATAAGGCCAGGGCGCCCCAAGGTAAACACTGGCCTTATAAAACTCTTTTCTAACAGCTCCTCTAGCGGGTTTTTAACTCTGCTAACTCAGGGGTGACATCCTATGGGGCTATAGAGATTGGTCTGTCCCGGGAACCAACTCTATGGAGAACTCCACTTCTCTTTCGGGAGGAACTGGGTATTTCATGGAAACACCTCAGGATAGTCTCTCACCATGGGTATCTCACCTGAGTTCGCTCCAAGTCTACATCACGAGTGACTGGGAGAACATATCCCTTAGTTTTCTTCCCTCTGAAGACCTCTGGAGATTTAGTGCTGACCTAATGGGTTGAGTGATGTTTTGGGGAGGAGAGGAAAACTACAGTTTGAGTTCCACAATCTAACATCACACGATTGGGGTGAAGCCAGGTTCATGCCTAGATAATGCCTATGTCTTTCAGGGTAAACAAATTAAATCTATGATAAAGACCTATTTTCTACAACAAGATGGCAGTTTAAACAACAACGGCAAAGTATTAGCAGGCGATTTGTAGGAGTAGAAACAATGAGATCAAAGGGAGTTTAGAGACTTTTAGATTTAAGGACTCGACACTAGCAAGTGAAATGAAAAGAATGAGTAGCACCCAGTCATATAGTACAGATTAAGGCTTTACCATTTACTTACTTTATACCTTGATGAGATCTTTGGACTTCTTGGCGTCTTAGCGTTAAGGGTAAAGACCCTTCCTCGATATTGTGGTCGGGGTTTTGGTTCGATGTCCCTTGTCCGGTGCAGTCCTTTGCATAGTGGCGGCTTGCCACACTTGAAACATACATTCTGGCCCAGACTAAGCATGGGCGATTCCGTGGTTCTTCCGCATTGTGGCGGGCGTCGGCGAGATGTTGCTCGGGAGTAAGCGGCCAGGGGTTTGTGGTGCCTTGTTCTTGGCTCCACTTGGCCCTCCATTGTGGTTTGAGTCCACCGGTCCACGGGGTTGATTATTGAAATTCCTCGGGCCTTGATGTTGAAATGGCGGCCTTTGGTGTTGTTTGGATTGTTGGTGGCGAGAGCTCTTGGCGGTTGTTGTTGTTGTTATCGGAGCGGTTGGGTGGTAGGGGTTGTAGTGATTCCTCGATGGAGTGCTGCGGTTTGAACCCGGGCTTGAGTCAGAGCCCCTTAGCTTCGCTCCGCCCTTGTGATTTGAATCTTTCTGTCCTTCTTCAAGTATCAAGCACTTGTTGACGGTGGGAAGTCTCGATCTCCATATGGGCCACCAGCGTAGTTCATTTACGCCTTGAGACAGGCCTCGCCTTCACACACTTCCAAACTTCGGGTTCCCTTGGAACACCCAGAGAGCGATTAGCTCCTCAAACCGCGGTGTATTGAGCTACTGATGAACCCTCCTTGGGTTAACTGCATGAACTCAACGTCCAGCGTTCCTCACGGACTCGGAAAGTACTTCTCATAAAGTAAGTCTTGAAACGACTCGGTCAATGGGAGTTCGGAGAGCTTCTAGCGGATGCCTGCGTCGTTCCACCAGAACTCGGCGTCGGACTTGGCATAAGGCGACAAATGTGACCTACGCTCCTCAAAGCGAGGCTGCAGAGTAGATCTTCTCCATGTCTTTGATCCACTCATCGGCCTTGTGGTCATTACCCCTCGGAACCTTGGCGGGTTAAGCCTTGCGGAACTCGCCGAAGCGGGCTTGTTCCACCATCTCGGCCAGGGGAGGAGGGGGAGCAGAGCAGCGTTAAACGCTTGTTGATCCATTCGATCGAACATCCGTTCCATAGCTTGCGCCATGCGACGGACGCTACGATTGTATCATCTTGTTCAATATCGGGTGTAGTCTGAGCCGTCGTCAGCGGTGCCATTGGTTCCTATACATGAAACAATGAACATCAAGTTGATCGGAGCTCAATATCCATGCAAAATGAGGCTAGTTACCATGGCACTTGCAACCAGCGAAGTCATGCATCTCTAGTCTCTGACTTATCTCTATCAAGCACTATACATGTCATAACTATCGTATTATGCTTATAAAGCATAGTCAGTCCCAATCCTCGGGCTCCATGAGAATGTTGCTCACGATACCATAATGTAACACCTAAATCTTAACCCAAGACTACTAGTATGTCCTTAGGTTAATTTTAGAATATTACCTCTTGGTCTCATCCTTTGGAAAATACTTAGCGAAATCTGGGTAAAATTTTTCTTTTTAAAATCAAAGTGAAACCTGTGCCAAACTTTAAGAGCAACATATGAAACATATAAGCAAAGCATAAGAAACACATCATGTCATGGAAACATCAAGCTGAAACATAGATATATATATATATATGCCTACCCAAAACGGCAGGACTATTTGATACATCATGAAGCAAAATACAAGCGAAATGCAATACAAGGAAATCATAAAAGCAAATACAAAAGAAACTACCCCCATACCTATGTGCACCTAAAGAGACCACCTCATATACAAAAGAAGGTTTGACCTCCACTAAGTGGCGTGTGTGTGCACTAGCTACTACCCCTCCTATGACTACTCTGTGGTCAGAATCTGTGGGGTCGGTCGATCAGGCGAATCTCGGCGGGAGTGGTCGGCGCATCATCGGGGCATGTCCACCTGGCGGCGCATAGATGGCCGTCGAGCCAACCTCGTTTGGACCACGAATCTCCTCACTCGACCCTCATCGGTGGAGGAGCGGGCTGAGCCCAGCCCCATGCATGTGGGATGGCGGGTCCTCGGATGGGTCCGTCTCAGAAATCTTGGGGCGCGGTACATACTCGGGGGTACTGGCGTACAGGTGGCGTCTCGGGCTCCATGGGAGGATACGCGCTCATCAGCGTGGCCTCGCTCGCTCAAAAATCCGTTATGATGGTGGGCTTGATCGGGAGGTGAAGCGGTAGCTCGGGGCGGAGTGCGCGAAGGTCGATCCCATGAACATGAATACTCACGGCGGTCTGGCGACCCTCAAATGATATGACCCGAGTCGGGTCATGGTGCAGGCTTCCCATCTGGGGTGTCGATGAAGAGTACAAGCGTCATCCCATCGAAGATATGAGGAAGAAAAGAGAGGGAATGAGAATCTTTCTAAAAGAATTCTCGATGGGTTATCCCTACCTAGGTGTCATCGTCACATCCTCGGGAACCTTGGGTTTATTTCTAAAGGTGTGCATGCATATAATTTCCTTTAAGTTAGTTTTCAAGAGGTATTTTATCCAAGGTCCGTCATATATTTTATAATGCGTCTTTATAACTTAGCGAAATACACTAATGATATGAATGCATCATAAGGTAACCCAAACAATAGAATGACTAGGAAACATTATAACATTGGCATAAGTATAGTTTATGTGACATTGTTAACTTTAACTTTCATCTCATGGGGCAGCCCTAAAACTTCTCTAGGTTATGAGCTCATACCTTAACTAGTAGATCCAGCTCTTACTTGCCCATCCTATGATAAGCGTAACATAATCCCGACTTAAAGTGCGGGCTAGAGGGCAAATGGGATCTCCTTTCTAGGATCATTTCCTCTTTGAGCGCTTTGCTAGCCGCGTGGGCCTATAATTTGTCCTAAAGCTTTGGCTGCATCTACACATACCCTCACGGATTTGTCTCCTCCTGGGGTGCTCGGCCGAACTTGGTGTCACCCAGGAGAAGCGCGTCTCAGTGTTGTGTCACATTTATATTCTCATAAGTATTAAATCACAATTACCTCATCATGTATCATATTCATTTTTATCATGCATTCTCATATAGCTTTTCATAACATATATATCATCACATGAAACTTTCATAACATTAAATCATAAAACTTTACTTTAAACATCATCACATAGTCATATCTAACAATCATCCCCATAAGCTCATAGACATGTTATGTTATATCTCATAGTGCTTTAAACTTTGATTATTATGAGTCTTAAACTTGCAAATTAATTATTCTTAACTTCTTTATACACCTATAGTTTGACAATTTATGAGTTATACAAATCTCATGCTTAAGAACTAATCCAAATAGCACTAAGCGAATTTGGACAGCTTTATGTTTAAGTGATTACGGAGTTCTAGGAATTACGGTTTAGATCTTTATCTCACTTTCTAAGTTATTGATCATCAACACCTAGTCTCTTGGGAACCTACAAGGTTATAACTAAGTATTTCTCACCTCACCCTATGGTCAAGAACATCTCTAAACCTCAAGAGTGCAGAAATCAAAAATACTAACTTCTGGTACCTAGAAGTCACAATAATGACCCTTTCTAAGTTAGGTTTTGCTCCTAAGGTTTCAAGATTAAGTCCTAAACCAATTATGAGTCATTCCTACACATATAAACTAATTTAAAACCATGATTATTGAATCTAAACCTTGCTGGACAGAATCCAGAAAAATAAATCTTTAAGGATCTAGAACTCTCAAATTAATTCTTTTCTAGTTCCTAACTTATCCTATCTTTCACATATGAGTCTTAACATAATTATTACCCAAACATAAGCATATTAACATCATTAACACAGCTCATACAGTGGCCAAACATAGCAAGGCAGAACCGAAACCACAACTCCATTTAATGGCATTGAATCATAGTTTCTAAAGCACATAAAATACTAGTTTCTCTTGGAACCTTATTAAAACCTTCAAAACTCTTTTATGAACACTTTTATCATCTAAACTCATGAAAATACTTAATAGGGCAGTGGCTATATTATTTTCATCTCAAGAGGTCCTAAATTCATAATACTTAGTTCTACACATTCCTTATACTCATATAAGTTTAGAAAAAGTATAAAACATAGTTTTCAATACTTGAAGACATTAAGGCCTCATAGGGCCGAAATATGGACCATAGGAAATAAATGTTTTAGACCTTTGTTTGAGATATCATTGGGCAAGTCTTTGAGCTCTAGAATCATTAAAGTGATGACATAAAAATAAACATGCTCATGCACTTATTTTAGTTATTGCTAGAAAGTAAAGTGAGAGCATAAAATAAACATGTGGTGCAATATATTATTATCTTTGATATTTAGGTGAGGACTTGAAATATAAATATGATAATGCAAAGCTTGAAACATAAACATGATAATGCAAGTTCATTCATTATCTTGGGATTTAGTGATAGCAAAGAAATAAACATGATATGCATAGCTTAAAGTAAACATGATGCAAGTTTCATTTTTATGTTTAACTAGAGCTCATTTAAGACTTTAACAAGATAATAACCCTATACCATATCTCAAAGATCACAACACAAGAATCGAAAATCATATAAAAGAGAAATAAAGTGAAACTACATCAAGTTCTTTATTAAGTACCCAAAACCCCTATCTAGAGACAAGTCTCTAGAACGTGCCGGACAACTTTAAGGTTGACAAGGGTAGGCTTGGGCTTTTAGAAATCCTTAGATTAATTTTCTTAAGTTGGAAAACCATGTGAGCTAGATAACATATAGATGAAGTTGTAAGAAAAGGAAAACTCAAGCTTTAGAGGTTTCTTTGAGATGAACACAATGTCATCATCTAGAAACTCTCATCATCAAGCTATCATGCTCAAATCAAGGCCTCATGGCAATAAAATGAAAGGAAAGGAAAGACAAAGGAAAGTTCAAAAGAATGCAAGAGTAAACTAGAGAAAAACACTTTCTTGAGCAAAATAAAGTTTGAAAACAAATCCCTACCTTTTGATGAAGATAAAAGCTTGAACTTGAAGATGGAAATGAGATGAGCAACACCTCCTAGGATGGTGATGATGATTCGGCCTTGATGAGAGAAAAAGAAAGAAAATGTGTTTCAAGTGAAGTTGTGTTTGAGGTGTGGTGTTTGAGAGGTTTGATGATGGTTCAAGGCTTTGGGGTGGTGTTTGATATATAAGAGATGATGATGAGATAAAGAGATGAAGAAGATAAAGATGAAAAGAAAGGAAGAACACTCTTGGAACTTTGAGAGAAAAAGGAAAGGCTAGCAAGACAACTCTAAAACTCTAAACTTTGCAAATGCTTCAAGGTGTAACAAAGCTATCACAAACATCCTATTTATAGAAAAACAAAACCATGGAGGAGTGAATGGGGAGGGTGCTGGCCGTAGCTTTGAAGGGCAAAGGGAGAGAAAAATATCTCTTACACAAGGTCATTCAAGCATGGTTTGAAGTATGGAAGCTATGCTACAAAGCATGGCTTGATGTGAGTTAATTTTCTATCACATTTTTATGAAATTAGGCTTCTAGAACCTTAACATGGCTGGAACTTTTCCAGCCACAAATAAATGGGGAAAATGGGTTGTTTTAATTATTTATTCATGTGGAAATTCAAGCTTGATTGAAAGTTATGACAAGGTATAGTGTATGTGACTTGAGGTATGACCTTGGAGTGTTGAAAAATTGAACATGTGATGCATATGGAGGAGGTGAGGCTTCGGCCAGCTTGGGGCAGCAGAGTGGGAGGATGGTTTGACCATTTAATTGTGTGTTAATGATAGGTTTAGATGTGTATTAGCTTAGGTACAAGGTTAGGAATGATTAAGCTTAAGTTTAGGTAACTAAGAATGTGATTTAGAGAGTTTATGACAAGTTTAGGAGTGCTCATACATCATTAAAGAATTTAAAACTCATTTATGAATAAACAATGTGTAACACAATTCCATGATTTAAGGAATTGGAAAGAGAAAACACTATTCAAGATTCTATGACTAGGTGTCATAAAATTAAAATATGATTTTAGGTTGTAATTAAGTACTTTTTGGTTCTAATCAACTTTAATAAATTATTTTGACTCTAGATTAATTAAGGAAATTAATTGACCTTCGATTAGAGCCTAATATTGCTTAGGTTTGCTTAATCGTGTGATTAAGCGTAAAAGTACGAAACTAGGGGCAAAATCGTAATTTTGCACTAATTTTGCCCGGGACTTCAAAAATTAAAACTGAGGTCATAGAATACATAAAAACGCCTTTTAAAACCATCTGGAGAAGTTTCGGGTTCATCCGGCACTTGCAAGCGGGTAAAACACCACAGGGGCGTTTTGGTCATTTTGACCTGAAAACTCGAAAAACGAGATTTTCGATCCCGGGAAGGTACACAAGTTATCTAATCCCCTTCCAACATTGAGTTTGCCCTTCGAGTCTTTGCCGGCTTTCCTCGATTTGAAAATGACCTCAGGGGCATTTTGGTCATTTTCACTCTAACAGAAAAATCAGGGCATTACAAGAGTCAACTATCATGAGTAATATAACAATATATAATTGGGAGATTGTATAAAAATCTTTAACACACTACTCAGAAATTAAAACCTATGATAAAACACCACATTTTTTATAATGATATAATTTGTCTAGAAATATAGTTCGCGAAACATCCATCTATGAAGATTTATAATAAAAATACAAAGCACCATTCAATGAGGATTCTTAAATTCAAACTAAGTTATACAATTTTCATGAGCGAAATTATAGAGCATGCTATAGCAATAAAACCAGGTTAACTTTGTTATTGCAGTAGGTATGCAACAATGATAAAACGTGTTCCCCAAATCAATCTGTACATGGTATACACAAGTTCAGAAAAGAACATTGACTTTTCCAGCTTTTTCCTTTTTATATTATTACAATTTTTTTTGCCTTTCCAAAGAGAGATCAAGGTGAATTTGGCAAGTCCATCTCAGCACCATGATTGTATATTGATGGCAGGAGCCATTGGAGGAAGCCAACAGTGGTTTCTCCTTTTGATCTCTTTGTTGAGTACTCAACCAGCATGTCCCATAGGTCCCCAACTGTCCACCTTTGTGATAGAATCCATCGAGCCACCTGCCACGACAGGCAAAAATGAGTGATAAAGGAGGCAATGCAGATAATGGGGATATTCATGTGTAAAACAAACCACAAAGAAAATGAAAATCCAAGTTGAAAACTAATCTTTTTGAGATTTTAATTATTTTCTAAAAATTATCCAAATATACAAAAAATGATTCATTTTGGGACAAAAAAGTTATTTTCACCCCATAAGATCCCAAACAAACGTCCCCTTAATGTGAATCTTAAAATCTCAGCTTAGCTCACCCATTCCTGTTGATGTCACTGTAATCAGAATGCAAATATCAGATAGGATAGGTGCAGCTACATAACATTGTATGTTACTCTAATTTCAGGAATGCCATCAATAACGCGTTGAGATTCAACCACTAACAAGGGAAGTTCAAGTTACCTCCTCTAGGCTCTGCAGTGCTTCCAAACCAAATGTGTAGTATGCTACAAAAGGTCTTAAGGCCTGTAGGGAATGAACCAAAACAAACTTCAAGGTCATCAAGTACGGCAGGTCAAAAGTAAAGCAGTACAAAAGAGTCTAATACTACAATGGTCACTGTCAACAAACCCAGAAGTTTCATTGTCTTGTACTGCAGTTCCCTAAGGGTATGTTTGTGAGTTTGAATTTTGGAGAGGAAGGAAAAGGAGGGGAGGACTTGTTCCTCTGTTTGTAATTTTACCCTAAAATCAAAACTCACAAATATACCCTAATATACTGCAACTTCTCTGAACTAATAAAAATGAAAAGAGGCCAAAGATTCAATTTGGTGGATCAATTTCCAGTGTCTCATTTTCATCAACCTTTTGCTCATATAATTATTTTTTGGTCCTCTAGCCAGCTAAATTTCACCAAGTTTCAATTGCATCATTGATCTTCCATCAAAAAGGAAAAAGAAACTTATGACTTGGAAAATATCAAAAGTAACCTGTATGACCGACCTCCTCAGCATCCATAACCATAAGAATAATGGCATTTAAAAAAAGTCTACAAACTACCATAAAGAAGGACTACATGAATGTAAAATTTGAAAATAGAAAGACAACTATGCAGATTGATTGTCTTCTTTATCTGGTTTTAGCTTGTAATTCGAGTGAGTAGAATTCCCTAAATATTCACTTCAACATACCAAATTTTTTAAGTTTCATTGAAAAGAATAAAAATTGCATTTAAGGGAAAATAAGCTTTTCCTTAATTCATTGTTAAACATAGACATGTCTAGATCATTCAGGTAACTACACAACAACATTTGCCAAAGGCTGAAAATATATAATTACCTGAGAAGCTGCAAGCCACTGAATTATGGCCTTCACTTCAGGATCTCCTCCAAAGGCACCACATCCCCAGTTTCCAGTTGCAACCCCAATATTATCACCTTGTTCCATCCTTTGATAGTCATTTTTAAAATTTCTGAATTCATGATTTGAAATTTTTCCTTCACTTGTTCCACTAGATGTTGAGGCAGAAGCATCAAGCTGCAAAGAAGCAAAAGAGTATTTATGAGCATTTCATAGTGAAACATAGTTGTTCAACCAAAAATCCACTTTCCTTGTCTATAGAAAGACGGAAAAATTCAACCACCAAAAAAAAAAAAAAGAAAGACAGAAAAACCAACCTGTGCAGATGACCATCCATTTTCTTGCAATATTTTCTGATACTGCTGATATTTAAATTCATATAGAAAACCACAGAATGCCTTATTGATCTCTCTGCAAGAATGAAAAAGCTGAGTTTAGAATACGTTATAATTTTAAAAAAAGGTAATAAATTTTTTTATTTATATACAGTGTAAATGACACTATAATCCCGTTTGGAGAAAATTGGATGGATGGGTTGCTCATTTATCTTGGGGAAGATTACAGACAATGAATTCTTTGCAAACATATTTCCAACTCAGAAACAACTAATGACTGAAGTAATTAATTAATCAATAAGTGTTTACTAATTAACCATTCTATGAACATTTTTAACTAGTTACGTGGTTAATTCATGCTAACTGTAAGTATTTTTCCCAAAATAAATCTTGTAATACTCTTTATTTTATACTATAAAACGGAACAAACACAAAAATGGAACTATCTCTGAAAGAAGAAATATTAATAAAAAAGGGAAGTACGAGCACTATTTATAAGCTATTCCTCATAGTAAATCAGACATATTCCTCTAAAGGATTGGGAAAACGAAACTAAAACCAAATACTGAAAAGAGTTTCCACTTATCAGGGAATGCATGCAGAACACCCTTTCATATTCAATTACAATTTTCAATGGACAAGCATTAAACATGATGGATTTTAGATTATAAATTTCATCTTTCTAACAGTAAACATGCCTCCTATAAAAGAGTGGCAGCATAAACCAAGATAACAAACCGTAAGAGAAAATTTGCTCTGTATTGTCTCATCCCTGGGCTACATAATGCATCAATTGCAACAATCCTGGTTTTATGTCTTCCAAGGGTGTCTACATCCCTTTCATCCACATAGTCACCAGAAAATCGAAATGATGATGCATACCTAAAGAAATCAAGAGATACTTTCATCATTAGATTATGAAAGAAGTACCCAGCAATCACAAGAATAGTAAGTTTAAATAGCCGAAAAACACTTATGGTGACATGAGATAAGATACATATTTTTAAATTTAGTTCACCTCACCATATGCCATAAAGAAAGCATACAGCAGCACAAATAACAGATAAAATGCTCGATCTCGATCTTTTTGATTCAAGGGTATAAAAACAAACAGATAATATAGAGAAGAGAAATAGACTCTGAATTTAACTGGTTCAACCAACAGCAAAATATAGACCAATGTCTGCAAGGCAAAACAGAGAAAATTCACTATGCTTTTAAGAATAACAATCAAGAAACATGTTTTTCTTCCACCTTACTAGAACAGAAAGGAAACATAACCTCCCATCACATTCTAAGTAAAGCCACCAGTAGGCATTAATAATATTCATTTCTAATTAGAATTAAGAATCACTGTGTACCACTCACCCTTTATATCCCGAGAACCTTTCCACACCAACAATATCTATAGCCTCATTGTCCTCCATGGATGGCAAGAAGAGCATGCCAGCAATCAATTCTGGACTGACCATAAAGCGAATTTCCTCCTATACCAGACAATAATGAGCAAACTTAAAAACATCAGCAGACCAAAAGTACAAGTGAGAAAACAGTATCTAAACCTGCAGAATCTACAAAAGAACAGAAGTTGCCAATACAAAATGTACACTACACGACATGCATATGTATATAAAACATATCAGGAACTGTGGTCCAAAAAAGCTATCAAATTTGCCAAAAATTTCAGCATAAAAGGTTGATAGAAATACAAACATATTTTACCTGTACACAGCCCCTACCAAGAGCGCCACCACCAAGATATTTATTTGCAAAATCCACTTCAATGGCTTCACTTGATTGATCTTCTATGAGTCCTGAACTATGAACCTATGAAAATGACAAAGTATTACCTATTGCAAACTAAATAGTGCATTAACAAAACCAACGGAAATAAAAAATAGTTTGCTAATATTTGAAAATAAATTTCCTTCAGTTACCTCAAATTTGCACAGAGGTAGAGCTGAAGTGCTCCAAAAATTAGCATTTGGGTAAGAAATGAGATTGAGATCACCTTTGAAGGGAAGTACTTTTCGTTCAAAAGAGACAACGCCCTTAGGCATATCAGAACTTATCCTTTGAAAATAGTGAATGATGCACCAAATCTTATTTTCCTGCTTTTGATTGTAAGCATCATACAGACTCCTGAAAATGCAGATGCATAACTGATCATTCGGATTACAATTTTCGTTCTAGAATAACTTTTGCAAATAGACATAATTTTTCAATAGATAACATTGGAAAAATAAGATGGCTACAACAATATGGATCTAGATCAATATCAATTCCTCTCTCACACATTCAGCCATTATCGCACACAAAAACCGACAAATGTCACTGGCTGCATCATCTTGACACCAATGTTAAAAAAGACAGTCAAAATGAATGCCATGACACTAATTAGAGGGATACAAAAAGTAGCTAAAGGCTTCATACGCAAACAAATCATCGAAGTTGATCATTGGAAGACATATCGCAGATCTGTCATAATCTGGGAATAGACAAAATAACGAGCACCCAAGAAGAGCTGCAATCAACTCCTGAAAAGCAAAGAGCCGATAAGGTCAACTATAACCATCATCAACGTACAAGTCACAATTATAACTTTTGGGTTTTTCCAATTAGTGCCCTAAAAAGGGCACTGGTTAAGGTTTCCACAGTAAGTAAATTAAAAGTTTTCCGATGGACCACACTTCTTGAAAACTTAATAAGCACACCTCAATGGAAAAATTACCGTTTTAGAAACCTTAATCAGTTTAGAAAAACCCTTATCATTATCATACAACGACAATAGAAGCTGTCTTTCATGCAAGAGTTGCGAATTGTGATAGCAGTGTGCCGACAAGTTATATTAATTATTTTGAGTACTAATACAGCAACTAACACTAATGTTGTTGCAACTTGCAAGTAAAAGCACATAAAGTATAACATTCTCATGCAAGCATACCTGGCTAAGGAACACTATCCCTGGTTCCTGTGATTCCAGTATGCGAAGACCAGTTCTGACTCCATCCATAACCTTATCAGATTTTTCAAAGTGTTCTTCCAACAAAGAGGGTAACCTCAAAAGCAAATTTCCAATCGCTGGAACCACCTCCTCAAACCACTTCCTCGATTGCTCTCTAGACATCAGCTGAATGAAAAGAAAAAAAAAAAAGAACACAACAATTCATAATTTCAGTAACACCCCATGTACCCAAAAATCCTAACTGGAAGAACCCACATTTCAAAATTGAAAATTGAGCTAAGAAACCCAAATGGGGTGTTGAACCGTTGAAGTTACCTGTGTATTATTACCTCGTCGAAGAAGAGGGCGTATCCATGAGAAGCTGAAGGTAATAGGGGCTGGGAAGAGAGGGAAAGAGAGTTCCTGATATCGGAGATTGCGAGGAAGAGGATGCGGCCTGAGTCGACGTGGCTGTGAAGGGGGCCTTTTGCGAGCTCTCTGAGTGCTTCGACAACTTGGGAGGGCCAAAACAGAGATGAAGAACGCATCACCAATGGTAGATACGGCAGAATCGATCTCAAGTCTTGTCTGTTTTCCATTCCCCCTTTTTTCTTGTTGCGCTTCAGAAAGAGTAAACAAGGAACAAGGAATTTTGAAGCAAAGTGCTGAAGCGCAACTCTGTGCCTGGAAAACGAGTTTTATTGTTAGCAGTTTTTTTCAAGTTAAAAACTGAATCAGTTCAAACAGATTTTTTTTTTTAAAAAATAAAAAGTCTTAGGTATCAAGCACATGTTTGGGAAGTGAAGGAAACATTTTTTTTTTAATATAAGCTGTTTGCAAAAAATAATTTCGTTTGGATGATTTCACTAGAAAAACTTAAGCTGTTTTTTATTTTTATAAAAAAAAAGATGTTTCTTATAAAAAAGCTAAAGCTGAAATTTGGGCTTTTTTTTGTAAAAAAAAAGAAGCTGTTCTACTGTAATTCAAAACTGTATTAGGAGAAAATTATTTTTTTAACAATCCAAACCCGGCTTGAAGTAAAATAAGTTTTATGGAGATATATTTTTTTTATAATATCTCTTAAATTTTATTTTTTACTTGTGAAATTCCATTGCTCTATCATGTATAATCTTCAAATCTTCATATCTTGTTTGAAGATAGGGTTGACCCGGTCATTATTTGGATTATTATTGGGTCAAATTCAGGTTTCAAAAATTGACCGAGTTTAGGTTTGATCCAACTCGCCCAACACGTTCCATGTACAATCATAATCCAAACAATACAGATTAGCTTAAATCCACTTTTCAGCTATAAGAATAAGGAATTAGGGAATAACAAGACATATAATATGTTCCTATATGTATAAGGAATTAGGGAATAACAAGATATTTAAGATACAAAGTATACTTACAGTTGCTTATATGAGAAGATCCTGTATATCATAAATGTATCCGACCAATGATCTATTGATTCTAGTCCTCATTATTTTAGATGTATATAGCTTTTATGAGTAACTAGGACTTGAGAAATTATGATATAAAGTACTGGGAAAATATGTCAAAAAATAGAGAAAAATGACATAGAAACCATTGAGACGAAATAATTTGTAAAATTTACCTGTCGATGAGCATGATTGACAACCGCAGACCAGTTCCAGCTTAAAGCAGCTCCAATTGCCTTTGCAAGTGTATGTAAGTAATTAGGGATGGTGCTCTGCTATTATATAAGACTAAGCAAATCGCGTACTAGTCAAGCTTTATGTATTTGATCTGATCAAGTCTTCAAGTCGTCTTCTACGTCGGGCAATTTTTTTTTTGTTTCAAACTCAACATTAATTCTTTTTATTCTTCTATTTATAATCAACTCCGGCATATTCCGTGTTCCAAATCAATGAGCGAATCACGTAGTACACGTACCAACCGTGCTTTACGAATTTGATCAATTCTTGTTCTTCTAACCTTCTTGTGCCTTGGCAATATTTATGAAGAAGTAATAGATTAACTATAAGACAAGTGAAGAAATAATATCATAAGTTTTAACATTTCTAGCAGTTATTTGTCTGGTTTTAATAATTACTTACAATAAAATGACGTGAGGGTATTAAGTATTATTTGAAATTGTATTTCAATTTATGAAAATTAAAAATCGAGTGTTCCTATACTACATATATTCTTATGAACTCTGCTTCATTGGTTAGATGAAGCCGAAAAGAAATAGGACACTAATGAGCGAACACACTGCAAGACCTCTCAGCTTTCTTTGTGCTAGGATAGGAGCCAATCGGTACGGCGCTCCCTCCATAGCTTGCTTCCCTGAGACATGTCCTAACAGTGTTGCGGGACAATTTGATATACTCAATTGGAAATTTGAGTTTAGAGATTTCACAGTGAACATCAAATTGAAATGACTAAATGATTCAAATTCCTGTATGAAACCGTGAAAAAGTAAACTCTCATAAACTCACCAGGTTTGATATACATTCAAATGTGAAAATGAGGGTGAATTCACCGATGGACAAAAAATGGTACAAATATACAATAGATAACCCACTGGATTGCCTCTGCAATAAGCACTGATTGTGAGGGTGACCATTTACCATGCATATATATTCATTGGCGGACCTAAATATAGATAAATTGCACAATGAAAAAAATAAAATAAAAATGAACATTGCGCAAGGCTCCTGTCTCCCCTTGTGGATTAGACTGACTGGTGTTTACTTATGCAAATCATCATTTGAGCATCAACCATCAGTTGCCTCATCTAAAGAAGAAATGTTTCGCCTCCTAGGCGGTTCCATGTCCACATATAAAACCCGTCCATGTAATATCTGCAAAAATAAATTAAAAAAAAAATGATTCACTTTATGAATTTTGGTATGTCATTCAATGAGAAATGCAATAGATTCTTGCCTTTCTGTTCATGGCCATCTGTGCCTTGCGGGCTTCTTCCTCCTTAGCAAAAGTCACGTATCCAAAACCCTTGGATCTATTATTGGCTTTATTCATTACTACATCAGCTGGAAAAAGGGGAATTACAGGTGCAATAAGTTTGTAGCCTTGGGTGCTTAAAGCCTGTAGTGACAATTAAGGCACATACCTTTCAGGACCCTGCCAAATTGTGAAAAGGCTTCGGCTAATTTCTCTTCTGTGGTAGAAAATGCTAAACCTGCATTAAGATTTACAGTTCATGGCAATCGCAAAGGAAGAGAGTCTTAAGTTTGGGGTAAATCATGAAATACATCTACAACTGCAATAAAAAGTTAGATATGCTAAACGATGTTGAGTCTCATGCTGCAGGAAACACAATAAAAGAATCCATTTGGAGCAAAAAAAAAAATCTATAAGGGTTAAAGAAAATAGTCCAATTGCACTCCAATGAACCCTTTCACAATCTCAAGTAATTTCACTTCTAGTGTTTTTTATACAGCGGTTATCATTCATCAATAAATGCCAAACATCAGATTCATAGAAATAACCTTCGGCGTCTTTCTGTCCTTGAATTTCATTCAGGAGTCCTGAATTCCATTTAATCAAGAAGGAGGGAAGTAAAATTCTTTGGCAATGCGTCCTTTTTGCACAGGGCTGGTGTGTTTGTGGATGAAGTGCAATGCCATATTTTCCAATCAGAGGGTATGCGTGGTTGCAGGGTAAAAAATGAGCGGCAAATTTTTCATAATTGAACTTTATGCATAAAATTACATATGAAATTTAATCATAAAAAATTTACACTCACATGGTTTATTCACAGGACATAATCATGCACATGGTTTATTCAGGGGGATCTATTGCAAATTTGCAATTTGCTATTATTTCTTTTCTAATAGCTCCAGAACCATCTCTCATCCTCCTCCTGTATTGTGCTTCTCTCTCTGAATTCTTCTTTCCATTCAAAATATTCATTTAGCCAGAAGTGATATATATATATATATAAACTAAATAATAGTGACCACTTACTCGAGCAGAATAGAAAGCAACGAAAAATTGAAAAGAGCAGCAGTACCTTTAACAAAAATCTTGGAAGTGAATGTTCGGAGGAAGAGAAGTTGGGAAAGAGAAGCATGGGGTTTAGAGCGAGGGAGTAATATGTCAGAAATTCCTCGCAGGGCTTCCATGTCAGAAATTGATGGATGGCTGGAGAGTGACTGAGAGTGCAAATCGAAGAGGCAGAGGGAAAGGGTCTTCTCAATTCTGGAGCGTGCTGGGCCTCCGCTACCAGCGCCACATGTTCCCCATCCTTTATTGTCTGACCTTGTTCTTCAGCTCGGTTTAGTTTACGTTTTTTTCCTACACCTTTTAGGATCCAAATAATTTGGGCTGGGGGATATTTTTGGTAAAAAGAATAAGAATGATTAAACGAACCAAAAAAGGATAAATGTTACTAAAATGATTGGAATATTATTAGTATCAATAATGCTACATATCCAAAAAAAAAAATATGTACAGTTTCTTTCAAAGAAATCATGATGATTATTAGTTTAAATAAAGTGATGTGACCCACCAACCATTTAAAGATTAATAATTATGCCTCATCTTTTCAAATAAGCTTTTAGTCGTCTAGCATTTTCCTATATGCCAAAATTGAGTTGAAAAAAAAGTATATGTCAAAATCATTAACGTTAGATGTAAAATCAGTCATACTCATTTATGTGAAGTTTGATTAGATGAGATTAAGCAGAATGTACGCCTATCATTGACTCGTTAAGTAATTATATCAACAAAAAATAGTGATGACATGGAAACAGAAAAAAGATAATGTGACTTACAAATTTGGAATTTTAAGAATTAAAAATTAATTTCTAAAATTCTAGAAATCAAAATGGCTCAGGCATACAATAGCAGTGTCGAACTTGATAAATGTTTACATGTAAAAAGTGGTGATTGAAAAATTAGGACATGTTTGGTTTATGTTTTCAGTTTTCAAGATTTTGTAAAAGGAAAATTGAAAACTGAATTTTGTAATCTTCATAATTTTTAATATTTCCTTCACAAAATCTGGAAAACTAAAATTAAAAACTGAAAATTCAAACCAAACAAACCTTTAATTTTTGTCTCCAATACTTTGATATAAAAAGTTGAAGAGAAACTGTCACTTGCGAAGAAACCTGGCTTGAGCTAAAAAATGCACGGTGCAGCATGCCATTTAAACAAAAATTTTGTAGCGTTTAACAAATCCAATTGGCGTTTGATGGCCTAAACGCCTAAACAATCAAGCTCCTCTAAATTTAAAAACTATAGTTGTTGAAGTTACTGTACAAAATGTATCAAAATACATTGATTTTTTTTTTTTCCAATACACTCAATTTTAAATGTTTCCCAATGAGATAATTGAGATAGATAAAATTGGAAGGAGGGAGTAATATTTGGGCAGGTCCTCTCAATCACTTACTTGATCGCTGGCTCTCCTCTTAATTAGCTTGAGCCTAGCATCAAATTAGTTGGTGGTGAGGATTTGTTCATATTCATTCATATGTTGCTCCTTGCGATGGTTTTATCAATCATGTGAAAATGTTACTTGCTTTGGTTCCTCATTGAGTGTCACATATATATTGGTGTGTAGTAAAGTGAATGCATGGTTCTTATTTATACATGGGGTAATGATATGTGCACACCTCTTGGAGAGCCACCTATGATTCCGTCATAGACAAACACTGCAAAAAGACAAAATAAGAGTAGTGGATATATGATATAAAAGGTAGAAAAATTGAAATTTTCAAAGATTTTAAACATATCAAAAAGGAAAAGAAAAAACTTTTCATTCTCCTGTCATCTCTTCTCCCTCTAACTCTGTTCCTCTCTCTCATTGATCTATTTGCCTCAGACCCACAATCTGCTACCAAAGTCATATTCTGTCTACTTGCTTCAATGGTGGATTCTTCTTCTTCAATGACGTTGTCTCCACCCGCAACTTGCATTGACGTCAAAGTTTGTGGTGTGTTGTGTGTTGTCAAGCTTTTGGCACCATTTGTGGTTTTGGTTTTAACTACAATATGTGATGGTGCTATGGGGTCCTTATGTACTAGTTTGTCACGACTCGGTTTAGGAATGTAACTGACACGTGGAAAGTCTCATCCCAACATAAGTCTCATGATCGCCAAGTCATTCTATATGCATATTTGAAATACCATTTTAATTTCTAAAACATGGTCAATATATAAACTCTTTCATTTCCTAAGTTTGGTCTGAAATCCATTATCATAAGATAAACTATAAACAAGGTTGCTCTATACAAAACATGAAATCATATAAGTTTAATACATGATGAATTTGAATCATAATAGCAAAGTACAATAATCATGCATAGTCCTGGACCGTGCTAAAAAAAATCATTGGAGCATGCTACAAGAAACATAAACAGATGCTTTATTGCAAAGTCAAGCTCAATCAAACTGAAGTAAAGCTACTATTGAGGAGAAACCTGGGAAGGATCTGAAGTAGCAGCTGAAACTGTAAGGGGAAGAAAAAAAGGGGATGACTTTCATCTAAAACTCAGTCAGTGGATTCTCATCTACAGCCATGCATGTGACAACAAAAAAAATACATAAATAGTAATGCAGCAATCAAAAAATTATTTTTATTCATGATGCATAATAATAGTAATAACATTGGTTTCATATAAGGCATAAGAAAACATAAATATTTTTTTGAGGAATTAATAGAGAGTCAGAGAATACTAAATAATTGTAAAGTGGTGCTCAGTCCGTCATGAACAAGAGCATCTAAGTAAGATTTAGCGGTCCTCATGGACTATGTCCCATGAACTAATATGAGTAAGGGTTTGTAACTTGGTTTACCAATGTTAACAAATTGACTGTTGTTAACTCACAACTCCGCTTCGTTTTAATTTCTATTCAAACATCACTAACAATTAACATGCTAAAATCTCAATTTACAGTCTTTCATCACTTATACGATTCATGTCTTATTTCTTGAGATAAATACTCTCTTTAATAATTTACTAGAAGCAATTTAGAAAGCATGATTATGCAACTGGCATAAAAGAATCAATAATGGTCTCGTGTATATTCTAAAAGTCATGCAATTTCATGGAAAGCTGTAAAATCATAATTTTTCTATTTTTGCATAATTTAAAATTATGATCATAACATAGTAGAATTTCTAAATTCATGGGAGGTACAAACGTTCCATGGAGATACTCATAATGGCCAAGATTAAAGCCATAGGCTTAAGCGCACTCACCTAAAAGGTTGGAATGTGAAGTGTCAGCACCTAGTAAGAGAGTTTCGAGGAATGGGAATAACACCAGTGTCTGTCATAAAAGCAACATATCTAGAACAACTCTATGAACATTGGGAGAATACCTAAGCATGACAATAATAAAGAACAATGATACCTAAGTCATATAAATGGAAGAACAAGGAGAGACCTAACATAAATAATGAACAATTCTTACCTTGAAGCTTGCAGGAAGTAGGATTGAAGGAGGATTGGAGTCAATCAGCATTGGGGTTGTCATTTAGTGAAACTGCGTTATTTTGAACGTTTGTCAGCATTGGGGGTCCTTGCTGCAATAAGCATTTCTCACTACAGTGAACCTGACTCACATACCTACTCACTACAGCAACGATGCCATGTTGCAACTAGCCTATTTTGCAAAAAAAAATGTAGATTTTAGCATGTACATGGTTTTCAGTGAACCGAAGGTTTCCAGGGTGCCTAAAGGCTATGTTAAACTTAACCAAAGACAAATGAACCTGAGGCATCACACAGTTGCCTTGGGGTGCTTTTTGTCCTTCTCTATACCTTAATGATTTCAATATGGTGTGGGGCTTCTTTTTGTCTTTGTTTTGAATGTTAGCTCTGAGTTGCTTTATCAGCACCCATACTTGAACTTTGATATATCTCTAAATGGGCCCCATTTTAATTCTCCAATATGTTTATGTTATTCTCTCTCCAATGAAGTGATTGTTCATAATTTATGAAATTTTTGCTGGTGTTATGTGAGTGTAAGCCTATATTGAAAATTTATAAATCACATGCAAAAAATCTATAAACATGTGCTGAAAACTTATAAATTAGTGCAAAAAACTTGAAATCCCGTGCTTAAAATTTATAAACCAAGTGCAACAAAACTTCTAAGCTAGAGCTAAAAACTTAGGAACCAGTTTGAAAAAACTTATAAATCCGTATTAGAAACTTGTAAATCTAATGTTAAAACCTGTAAAACTCATGTTAAAAACTTGTAAACTCGTGTTAATAAGTTGTAAAATAGTTGTAAATACTTGTAAATCGTTTATAACTACTTTGAAAATAGTGGTACAAATTTCTAAACTGTTGGTAAACAGATTGAAACCAATTCTAAATAATTTGAAATTAGCGTTAGCAACTTGTAAGTTGGTGTAAAAAACTAGTAAATTAGTGTTTAAAATCTTGTAAACCAATTGGTAAAAAGTTGTAAAATAGAACAACAAAAGAACAATAATAAAAACTAATTAATTTATATGACATTCTTCTTAATCAATTCGTTCATCAAGCCCATAGCAAGTTTTTTTATTATTGTTCTTTTATTATTCTAATTTCTTGAGAAAAATGGTTGTATGTTCTTTTACAACTTGTTAGTAGCAGTTTAAAACTTTTCAGCACAGATTTACAAGTTTCTTTTAAAACTGGTTTAAAAGTTTTTTGTATTTTGTTTACATGTTTTCTGCAAAGATTTACACTCACACAACACTAACAAAAATTTCATAAATCATAAAGAACCCCTTAACTAAAGAAAGAATAACATTGACACATTGGAGAATTAAAATGGAGCTAATATCCATTTAAAGATACATCAAAGTTCAAGCATGGGTGCTGATAAAGCAAACGAGAGCTAACATCCAAAACAAAGACCAAAAGAAGCCTTACACCATATTGAAGTCATTAAGCCATAGATAAGGACAAAAAGCACCTTGAGGCAACTGATACATAAGAACCCAAAAGCACAATCACATATTGTAGTTAAAGCCAAATCCAAAAGTGATGCCAAAAGCTTGACAACACCCAACACACCACCAAGTGTGACATCAATGTAGGTTGCAGGTGGAGACGACATCATCGAAGAAGAAGAATTTGCCATTGAAGCAAGTGGACAGGATGCGGCTCTAGCGATGGATCATGCGTTTAAGGCAAGTAAGTCGATGAGAGATAGGAACACAGCTAGAGGGAGAAGAGATGACAGGAGAATATGAAGTTTTTCTTTTCTAAAATGTTAAAAACTTTGAAAATATCAAATTTGCCACCTCTTATATCATATATCCACTACTCTTATTTTTTACTTCTTGTAGTATTTGTCTACAGTGGAACTGTAGGTGGCCATCCAATAGGTGTACACCCATCATTACCCTTATACCATGTTCTTGTGGTGATATTTTGAGGAATAAGGAAGGACTCAAGGACCTTTGTTGGCTACATTTAGTGTCGACTTAATTAAACGGATGGACTTTATCTATAATTGCAGTGGAGTTCTGCTTGGAGCTAAGGACACCACATATAAACCGTGGAAGTAGTTCAGAGAGTCATCGAGGCATTTGACCTACCTATATTCGGCCTAATTTGAATAAATTTATTTAGTAATTAAGATAGACTAAAACAATAAAAATAAGTTATTCGGTCCAACAGAATAACTTACTTTTACTTATTATTATTTAAAAAATTTAATAATTACATGAATATTTTAATCTATCTAAAAGTATTTTTTTCAACTTTTTTAAGAAGTCTTTTAGCTTATCTAAAACCATATTTTTTAGCATATTTAGAAATATTTTGGCTTATTTTAGAGTAAATGTTTTGATTTCTTTTTAGACAAAATATGCAAATTAGTCCCTTAAAAATGTATTGGGAGACAAATTAGTCTCTCTCAAAATTTGAAAGTCCTAAATTAACCCCTTATATTTTAAAAAATGGGACAAATATGTCCCTTCATACAGTTCTATGCAGGTACAGAGTAACAAATTTGTCCCTTTTCATTGTATGAAACTACATAAAGAGACCAATTTATCCTTGTTTTTAAATGTGATGGGCCAAATGAGCACTTTTAAATTTTGAGAGATTAATTTGTCCTATAATACATTTTTAAGGAACCAATTTAGGTATTTAACCTTTAAAAAATATGTATATAATCAAGTAAACATTTGCTTTTTGGCCAAGCTAAATCCATACAAAATATATATGTTAGACAATAGGTCCAAGTTCATATTACCTTCTTGGAGTACATGTTAAGCTCATTTAAGTCAAAATCTAGTCTAACCTAACCTGTTTCCACTCTAATTATCATCTTTTCATCTTATTTATAATGATTTGAAGAATGAGCAACCCAATCACCCCAAACACTAGGGTTATTTCTTCTATAATAGTGTTATTTGAACATTCAAAAAGTGTTTATCTATTGTTATCATTATTAGATGTGATAAATGAATAGGATGAGTGAAAACCATCATCACATTTAATGGTAATAAAGTGAGTGTATCAATGAACACCTATTTTTTAGGTATATAAATAATATTTTCGTTTTTTCTATTACAATTAATGCTTCCCAGCCGGAAAAATAGATAAATAAATAAAATTGAGCTTAGTTAGCATTTAGAACGATATAGACGACAAGGACTTGATAGTAGCAAATCATAATAAGGTTCGGGATTTTGGTGATATCAAATCCCATCACAAGTACAATGGACAGCCCCTCATAAAAAAGGGAGAGAGAGAGAGAAAGAAAAGAACAAATAGACTCCAGAGAACGAGAGGCAACAATCACGAAAAAGAATACGATGAAATTATTTTGCAAGTGCTACCGCTTCTCGGTTAGCCTTTGTGCCATGAAGCATCAATTCATAGATTACACGTGTGGGACCCAGGATTAAAAAAATAGAATAAATGAGGAATATACTGCCAAGAGCCTCATTTGGGCGTCTGGGCGGTGTTTTCTAGCTTTGCTCTCAGGTCTTTCCTTAATATCTTCCCTGATGGAGACTTTGGAATTGCATGAACAAAGTAAACCTTGTGAAGTCTTTTATAAAACACTACCTGCAGTTCCCAACAAACCACACACCATTAAATTAAAATCCTCTTAATTAAAGATGAATTAAACTTCTTTCCGTTAAATTTATATCCTAGCATTTACATTTAATTTGCTTTATGCTAGCTAGTCAATTTGTGTCCTTATTTATTAGATCGGCATGAATGAAGTTAAGTCCTTTTACATTTTTGTTTTCAATAAAGAGTGGAATGCTATTTCAACATATAAAAGTGGATGTCTCATTTAACATCCGTTTTATCATTATTTGGTGAGCTTGTTGAGTTGAGTGAGTGGAAAGCATATCATACACTCATGTAACAATGATAAAGTGAATGTTGTGTTGGTAATCTATTTTTTGTATGGCAAAATATCATTTTCCAAAATTAGAAGCTAAATTGTTAAAACTTGAATACCTTTATACTATGTGACACAAAAGTATATACTGTCGCAACTCATTTACCTGTTTAGCTATAAACTCTTTTACAGCCTCTTCAGTGAGATCAAAGCCATTTGACCTCACCACAAATGCAACAGGAACTTCACCAGCAGCAACATCCTTTTGCCTGTTAATTAATGACATTATTATTAATTAGTCAACAATTATGCTTATGTTACTAGCTTGCTCCGCTAATATTACTCAGTAAACCATCAAGATACAAAGAAGCTTACGGAACAACAGCTGCATCTGCAATGGAGGGGTGGCTTACAAGAAGGCCTTCAAGTTCTGCTGGAGGCACCTATAAAGAATAAAAGATTAAGCATTGAGGAATGAGTGGTTGTTGCCAGATTTTATTTTATTTTTTCTCTACACAATTATATGAGGCGAATTAAAATGTATACATAAAAGAATACATACTTGGAATCCTTTAAATTTGATGAGTTCCTTCACCCTGTCAACGATGAAAATCTCATCATCATCATCTATATAACCAACATCACCAGTATGCAGCCAACCCTCTGCATCGATAGTTGCTGCCGTGGCATCATCATCATTCAAATACCCTACAAAAATGTTTAAATGCATGATGAATTGATGATATAAACATATGGTAACTCATCATAAAATTGGACAGGGAAAAATATAACATCATCATCATCAAATTGGTCAAAATTAGAACAAGAAATTGAATGATGAATGCAGGGAACAGCAGGTTGACCAATTACTTCCCTGCATACCTTTCATTATCTGTTGTCCCCGGATGCAAATTTCACCAGGTTTGTTGTAGCCAATAGAGCAACCAGTTTCAGGGTCAATAACCTTGAGCTCTGCATTTCTTACTACAGTGCCACATGAGCCTGACTTTGTGGGGAACGGCTGCTTGGCAAAGCCCAAGCACATGGATAGCACCGGTCCTGCCTCTGTCATCCCGTATCCCTGTATATTCAGGAGATCCATGTTTTAAAAATTGATTTTGAGCTTGCATAAGAATATTAAAGGAAAAAGAATATAAATACCACATGGCTATCTTTTTTCATTTTTTTTTTCTGTTATGTAGTTCTTTTTTAAATATGATTTGCTTAGAAGTAGGCACAAGATACTAAAATAGCAAAAATATTACTAGCTCCATTTTCAAATAAGTGCTCGTTTAGATAAACTGATAGGTTAAATAGTTAATGTTGCTAGATATGTTGATTATTCAAATAGATACTTATTTGAGAATGGAGATTGTATTTTGACATTCTGAAATGGATATTATTATTGAATGTGATAGTGGCCTCATTTACTCACCATATTAAATGGATAGTGATAGTCATGGATAGTCACCAAAGTGAGTATTAAAATAATTCTACTCTTTTCATATTAACAAAAATATAAAAAAAAGTTTATCTAACCAGTGCCCTTAGGGATTAAATGAGGAAAGTTCTCTCTTGAAAAAGTGAAATTTTATATTTTTAATAATTGGGACCCACTACTAAGTTTAAATATTTATCTTCTTTAGTATTCTTAATCAGTGTCTTTAGCAAAACCTTATAAATAAAAAAAGAAATATGTTCTGATCGCCGAAAATATTAAGATAAACTAGTTAACTTATCTTGATTTTGTAGATGAATTTTCTCCATGGAAAGGATTTTGGCATTGTTACAATTAAAAGTTAAAACACATACCTACCCTAGTACTCTAGTTTATGTGTGATATTTTATTTGTCTACTTTCCGTCAAACGATGTTTCCTCTCCGCAAATGTGACTCAGTGGATTCAGCGGTGAGTGACTAGTGAAAACTTAAAGGACTATTTGGCTTCGGTTTTTAATTTTTATTTTTAATTTTTCAGAGTTTTATAAAAAAAATATCAAAAACTGAAAATGAAAATTGAAAGCTTTTAGAATTTTCAATATTTCTTTTACAACATCTGAAAAACTAAAAAATTGAAAATAAAATTAAAAACTGAAAAATGAAATTAAATAGGCCCTAAGTTGCTTGTGAACAGAGATATCGGGTTTGAAAGGTAAACTAGACATTCTTGTTGCATATACAAATGTAACAAGTAAAATCAAAATGGGTTCTATTAATTTTATTAAGATATAATCACTTATTTATAATTCATATCAATATTTTTGTGAGTATGTTTTAATTTGATATGTTAGTCTTTATCCATTTAAGAATTATCCAAAGCAAAATCATTAACTTTTAGTAGGATATATGTTTGCTTGAGAAGTAAAATCAGGGGAAAATTTTCTATAGGTAAATTTTATATATAAAATTAGACATGAAAGTCATTCAAAAAAATTTCACCCTCATTTTTACCCTCTTAATAGACCGATAATGAAAAATTATAAATATTCTAAAATTAAGATTAACAATTGTTTTCGAAATACCCTTCAAAAATTCCTTTTGTGGTTCAACAAAAACGAATTTTGTGATATATACAACTGAATTTACAACGGCATAAGAAATGTTTTATACTTTACACACTTGCGTTTGAGAGGAAGAGATATCATTATAAGTTCCTAAAACATAACTAATATATTATTTTAGGATTTTTTTTTCATACTTCTGAAATTATATTAATTCCAATGAAGATTGAATATAGATCTCATGTATTCAATTTAAATTTCTCACCATTATATCAATCCTAATGGCTTAGGAAATATATTTATTATTAATTGTAAATAAAATTTAAATAATTTTTTAGCTTTAACTTTAAATTGATGATAAAAGTCTTTCTTAAAGAATAATTTAGTAGAATATACAATAATTTGTCACAGAGCAGAGGCGGTACTGACACTTATTTTGACTGATTAAGGAAAAAATAAAAGACAAAAAAAGAGAGGGGAAAAAAAAAAACTTGCTTTGACTGGTCTAGTCCTATTTGGCACTAGGCCATCGAGCCAAGTCAACTAACCTAAACTGCGAATATGAATATATAATGATGATGATTGATGAGCACGTTGCCAAGTTTTTTTTTTTTATTAGTGCAACGTTGCCGAGTTTGACATAGAAGAACTGAAGAACCAAAGGAGGACCCTACGTCATCATGAGTGCATAGGTTAACTCTTCTTAGGCGTAAAATAATTTTCAAAATGATATGTTGTTTATTATTTTTGTGCGACACGAGCCTTTCTTCTAAAACAAATTTTATATAACTTCTAGTAAAAGCTTACAATTCTATTATTCTATTGGCCATTGAGTGAATATAAATCATTAAACAGGGTTTCAATAAAATTAGTAAAATAGGTTTTTTATCCTTTAATTTTTCTATTTCAATCTTTCATTTATTATTTTTCTCATTTTAATTTTTTATATTTCAAACTATCTTTTAATTTTATCCAAATCACTATTCCATAAACAAGAAAAAAAATGCTAAAAGATCAAATGCAAAAATATATCTTGAAATTAGTCAGAAATTATATGAGAGATATGGCATGAATTACTCCTTCTGATCCATAATATAATTCATTTTTTAATTTTATATCTGTTTCAAACTATAAATCATTTTCAAATTTAAAAAAAAAATAATTATTTTTATTTGTTTCACCCCTATATTTATAATGAGTAAGGATGAATAGATGTGAATGTGATTATTTAATTAAGAAATAATTTATTATAAATAATAAAAAAATATTTTTATCTTTTATTTTATTTTAAAAATAATAATAAAATTCAACCATCAATTTAATTTCCATATATGACTTTAAATAATTTATATTATTGTGTGGAAGGGAGTATACTGTATCTCATTCTGTCCTGTCTTCTTGCTATATTTATGTTCCTATCGCCAGAATTAACTGTCCATAACAGCCCCACGACATTGCCCAGTCACCATTCATCAATCCTGAATATGCTATTAATGAACTTGTCCCACATCCTAATTCCCACCACATACTTATAGGCCATTTATGAGCAATCATTTTCTTCCTCATTTCACAATAACCATCAACTTTTAACTTTTTAATATTATAAAATATTTATTTATTTATAATATATAGATAATATTAATTTTTTTCTATTTACGCCATTAACATAGTTTATCAGTTAAATATTTAATATATTTACTAAGATAAGTAATAATAACTAAACAAGAATAATTTTATCAATTCATATAAATTTCTACATTTACAAAGATATTTTTTTTATTTTCCTTGATATATATATTATTTGGTATTTAATAATTATTGTGAAATGGAGGGAGTGTCATCTTACACATCCTCTACATAGAATTAAAAAATAATGCAGCTCCAGCCTTTAATTTTTAAATTATGATTTTTGTTTTGGTATCCTAAAGGTGCCAATATCTTTTTGAATTTAAGGGTTGTGAATTTATCATAAGTGTTTAAAATATTAATAAATTTAGCTAATGTAACATGTAACAAATTTTAGCCATAAATTATTTAGAAGGTAATGATATCTATGAATTTTATAGGATACCGAAGAAATTCCTTAAAATATTGCCCAACTCTAATGAATTATTGAGTTAGGATTTTGAAATATGAAATTGCGATGTGTCATATGTGATTAATGATTAGCATATAATATTGAATAATGTAATTTTATGTTAGTTGGCTCAAATTTTAGCAGAAACTGTCTAATTATAGGGACTAAAAATTAAATAATTTTGTAAATGTTTATATCTAAATTTTAAAAAATAAGGATAAAAATCAAAATTAGTTTATTTTTCAAATATAAAAAATATATTTAACCCTTTCATTAACATATTTTGAAAACAATAAAATATGAAAAATTTAAAATTTCAATTTACGAAATAGATGTAGGCAAAAATTTTGATATTAAAGTAGAATAAATTGTAAAAAATAATATATCTTTTATCTTTAATTATAATGTAATTGAGAAGGGAGTAGCGGGCCAACACCCTTGCCTGTTCCCGTTACATTTGTCTTTGATATACAGGAAGAATTTATAGAATGATAAATCATTGGTCTTTAGTGTTTCAATAATTAACCAAATACGAGCAATAGAAGAGAAATTAAAAAGATTTATCATTCTTAAATACTTCAACTAAAAGTTTTAATTATGTATTATTTATCACAAATATATCAATTATTATATTAAAAATATAATGAAAATGTGAGATAATAATAAGTTATAAATTTAACATGTTAAATAACGAATAATACAAAATTAACATACTAAATGATGAACAGTATAAAGTATTTACTGTCCGGTCAAACACGCCCCCGTAAAAAATTGTTACTTTTGTCCCCTCAGAAAGAAGGGGGAATTTTGCCGAGTTGACACGAATGTCCTTACAGCTATTATTTATTAAATTTATACATGAAAATTTATTTTCATTTTACACCAAACTATAATTTGGGATAAAACAAAGAAACAATTTGCTAAGAATAATTTTCATATATAAAATTATACACGAAACTTATCAATAAAAGTTTTTCCCAATTTTTACTCTTGCCAACACAATCTTATTAGCAGCTTAAAATTTTAATGGTCAAGGAATTATGAAGTTCACAATTTTTCACCTTAATTTTAGTCGTAAGATAGCACACCTGGTGATTCATTAACCCTATCTAGTATATATTAGTACTAGTACATGTTATGCTTATAAAAAAAGTACTAGTACATGTTATTGACCGAAAAACCGTTAAAGGACATTTTCCATTTTAATTAATCAATTCGGTCCAAAGATGCATGCAAGAAGAGAAGAGGAGAGGGGGCTGGAGCAGCAAAATACGGTTGGGAGAATGAAATTGAATGACGCAATCATCAAATCAAAATGAAAATTTGATGGAAAACAAAACCAAAACTAAAAACTGACCTGTCCCAAAACCGCCTGAGGCACCCTGCTCCGGAGCGCCTCCTCCAGCTCCTTCCCCAGCGGCGCCGCTCCCGACAGCACCAACCTTATCGAGCTCAAATCGAACTCCGCTACCATCGGGTTCTTCGCCAGCGCCAGCACTAGCGGCGGCACCACCATCGCCACCGACACCTTGTACCTCTGTATCAGCTCCAGCAACGCCCCTATCTCGAACTTCTGCATCAGCAACACCGCACTCCCGGCTCTCAGCGCGCACAACAGCACACTGTTCAGCGAGAATATGTGGAACAGAGGAAGCACGCAGAGAAGAACGTCTTCAGTAGTCAGATACAGGTTAGGGTTTTCTCCGTCCACTTGCTGCGCCACGCTCGTTGTTAAGCTCTTGTGCGTTAGAACCACTCCTTTCGGAAGCCCCGTGGTTCCGGAGGAGAACGGCAGCGCAACCGCGTCGTCAGGGTGGATCTCAACCTCCGGCAAGTCGTTCTCATTCCCTTCGGAGATCACCGAGAAGTGGAGGCAATTCTCCGGCGGGTCGTCGACGGTTATCACCTTGAAATCCTCCCCGAGTTTGAGCTTATTGGTGGTGTTATCGCCGCCGTCGCGGAGCTTGTCGACATACATAGCCGTGGTGATGACGAGCTTGGATTTGGAGGCTGCGATCTGCTTGAAGATCTCGGCGGGGGTGTAGAATGGGTTGGCGGTGGTGGCGACGGCGCCGATCATGGAGGCGGCGATGAAGGAGAGGACGAACTCGGCGGAGTTCTGGAGGAGGATCATGATGACGTCGCCTTTCTTGATTCCGAGGCCGGACAGGCCGGCGGCGATTTTCTGGGAGGCGAGGTAGGTGTCGGCGTAGGTGTAAGTTTTGGCGGCGGAGCCGACGATGAGGCAGGGGCGATCGGAGAATTCGGAGACGCGCTCGAAGCAGTAGGTGTGGAGTGGGAGGTGGTTGGAGATTGGTATGTCTGGTAATTTTGACTTGAAGATATGGGTTGTTTGGGGTGGAGAAGAGGGTGGTGGTTGTTGCTTTTGTTCTGTCGGATTTGCAGCATTTTTGGGAGAAGAGAGTTCTGTGTTCTGTTTGGCACTACTGTCAACGGAAGGTGGCGCTACTGACAACATTGTAGTAAAGTTTTACACAATACAATGCCTGTGTTGGTATCGCTAATGAATTCTCGTGTTTGGTTTTTAAGTTTTGGCTTTTTTATGCGGGTTTTGGTACACCAAGAAGTAGGAAAAAGGCAGGTCGTCTATGCTGGCTAGCTAACAAGAAGATGTTTAGGCGGTTGAGAGGGGAATGAAAGGAAGGGAAGTGATTGGGGGAAAATGAAGGGAGGGAGTGTTCTAATATAAGGGCAAGAAAGAATTTGGAATGTTGAATGTGGAGAGTGAGAAGGAAAGAGAGGGGTTGGGCTGGTGAAGAAAAACTGGAGAGGAGGGGCGGAGGTGTTAGGTGGGAACGAGTGATGATATCGGTAGTAGATGGAAAGGACGCGAACCACGCTGAGTGTCCCGTTCAAAACCATGCGTTCTTATGCGCTTCGACTCTCACTTACCTACCTACCCCCTTTTTTCTGTCCTTTTCCTCTCTGCCTGCCATCTACTACTACAGAACTTTCAACTGTGTTTGGCGAGGCATCGCCCCCGGATGCATTTGGAATAAAATATTGTTTCCCTTGGGCCTCGGCCCCGTTGTTTATAAAAATAAAATAAAATAAAATATTGTTTCCCGTGTATTAAAGAAATATATATACATATATGGTTTTTCTTATTCTTGGATGCTGCTCGACGTGGGTAGATTTTATATGTTGCTCTTTTTGTTTTTTTTTATAAACTTTATGTGTTGCTCTTTGCTACTTAAAGTGTTGATTAATAACTCTTTCTGAAAAAACTACATTTATTGTCCCGTTAATAAAAAAAAAACTACATTTATTGACTTATGCAGCTAGTTTAACAGTAATAAAAATAATACCAGATCGAAAATTATATATAAATAATATAAAATTTTTGTATTCTAACTCAATTACGTATAATTATATAAGTTATTATAATTAACATATACCACAACTTAAACAGTCATCTAAATAAAATATTTTAATTAGATAATAATATAAATAATTTTATATTATTGATACATCAAAATTAAACTCAGTGATATATTCTTCTATTTTGGCACGTCTAAAATACGAGTAGATAATGTCATTATGAACTGCACGCATAAAAATCATTTTATAAGATTAATTTTTGATATTATACTAACGAGGTGTAGTTTTACATTGTCATGTTTCATTCAGACATATAACAATACGAGACTTTTAAAACAATAAATGCAAAAGTTAATATATTTGTTGATATCACACACGCACACTAATGTCCACACGTTCAAGTGGAGATTAGCAATCTCTGTATTTTTCTTTTGACACAAATCCAAATTCTCTTTTCTATGAATAAGATTTCAAGTATAGGGTTATTTGGTAAATTTAATCTGTTCTAAACAATTGTTGGCTGTAATATTAATAATTAATAGAACTTTTTGTTTTCCAATTAATGAATTAGATCAAATTAAAATAAAGAAATAAGGTCTAAGATAGTTTTTATTAAATATGCGCAATAGTTTTTTCTAATGCTTTTCAATTATTTTGTTTTCTTAAAGATTGTCGAATAAAAAATTGTCCTTTTTATTTTCTCATTAATTTTTAGTGAGAAAATGTTTGATTTTAATCTAGAATATATTTTTTTAACGAAAAATCATATTAGTAAACAACAAACATCATCAGAGTAAAAGTCGTTTTCATTTTTAGGTACGTTTTAACTGTTTGTTAAATCACTGAATCGAATAATTGTATTACATTTTTAAATAAATTGGAAATAGCACTTATTTTCTGAACGAAACTTAAATGAAAACGTATTTGAAATGGAAACTTATTTACTTTTAAACGTAAATGAAAACATAAATTTTGTTCCAGTATTAAAATTTACTCAACTTGGATAGTCGCTAACACAAACTTGGATTAGTTTATCTTAAATCTTAAATAAAAATTTCTAGTAATTATATATATTACAGCTAAAAAATTATATAGGGATCAACAATGAGAGAGTGGGAAGGGAGAGAACAGGAAAAAAGAGAATGTAATACATAAAGTTAGTTCGACAATTAATTAGGATAAAGCTAAATTACCAAATTGTTCATATTAGACGTCTTATTTGCAGGATGTTAACCTCCTCGTGAGAGTGTGGGATTAGCAATCCCCATATATATATATATCAATTTACTGTAAAGAGTAAGTTTTGACATATTTACTTCATCTAGTAATTTTTTTTAGACATGAAATTACATCAATATAACCATTGAACTTGAAGTTTCTACCAAGTAGATCAAGTATATAAAGTTTCATGTAATTTGAAAATGATTTGATAGTTTATCATTTTATTTTATTTTGACGGATAATATGTTTTTGAAAATACAAGTAAATATATATATCTATTAATAGATTACATGGCTATTATTATCCATTTTTTTTGAAATTTGGCATGCTTGATCATCAATATAATATAACATAAATCAACGGTCGAATTGATAAAATTCAATGTGCATGAAGAGTTATAGAATGAAGTAAGTATGCAAGACTTACTTTTAGAGTAAACGGATTCCCACTTCTATATAGATGTGTGTGTGTGTGTGTATGTATGATGTGTGGTCCCCACTTATCCCACTCATTTATTAAATCCAATGGTGATAAAATGTGTGGTGTCCCGATAATTGTTTATTAGAGAAAAATAATTTAAATAGTGATTTTTAATGAATTTTATGAAACCTTTAAACATCCCAATTTTAGCCTACAAGTTTATAAAATCATAAGAATTCCCGGATTTAAACTAAAACCCAAAATTTGGATTTTAATTTGTTGGGATTTTAATTTTTCTTATATTTTATTTGAATCAAAATGCGGGGTGTTTATTTATTTATATTTATGTTTTAAAGATAATGGAGAATAAAATAAATAAAGACATTAACTTTGTAAATAAGTAAGTATTAAGATAACCTAATATAATACATAACAAAACTTGAATTATGGTCCAAAGTTGAGGGAAAAACCATTCTGGTGAGTTCTGTAGGCTCAAAATTTCAATATAAACCCTCATTTTGGGGTTCAAATCATCAAAACACAACCCTCTACCCAAAAACTTGAGAATCTCCGCTTCCCAACCTATTTTCACCTGCAAATCTCCATTTTCTACCATTTCTTCCAATTTTAACTTCAATCTTTCACTTCTAAGACTTTAATTTATGTTGTTCTAGTGATTTAACTTTTATTCCTTCCATTTTTTTTTTTCGTCTTTGAGGGTTGGCATGAAATTTTCCATACCTCTCAAGGAGGTGGAGTCTTTTCAATATGTTAGAGTTAGATTTGCATTATATAGAGGTTTTAGCTGTTAATCTAGAATTCTATTAGTTCAATGATAGAGATAAGTGCCGTTCCTACTTCCCAGAACTCTGCTGGTGCTATTCCTGTGTCTGTTGTTACTCCAGGTGAGTGGGTTTACATATATAACTTCTATATTAATTATTATATCTATTATCACATAAAACATGAGATTATATATGATTATAGAGTTTATTTTGTGAACTACTGTGATTTCTGTGAAATATTATGTTGTGAACTATATTGGCTTTAATAAGAGAATGTGTTTTTTTAAAAACCATGGGACATTTACTTGCATGGTAAATTTAATCATTTAGAGCTGTTTTTATGATCATGTGATTCTGACACTACATATTGTTATATAAACAGAGATTTTGAACCATATGATAGAAGACTTTGGAAATGATTAAGAAAAGAGTGAAATTTCTAATTGAGATGATAGTAACTATAGAAAAAAAGGCTGTGAGTTAACGGCAGTTAATCCATTAACCTTGGTACCAAATAACCTAGGTCCAGAGATAACAGAGAATTTACTGTCACACTGGGGGTAGCGATATGTAACGCACATATGTGACTAGAGATTTATATTCAGAGTTTTTATGGCGTCACAAATGTTGTGCGTAACCAAAGTAGATATTACCGTTTCTCTATTAGAGTACTGTTTGGTCTGTTTATAGAAAGCTAGGATTTGATACTTGATTTTAATTGTGAAATGATTCGATACTTTATTACTGTTACTATTATTCTAGTATTGTGTATCTTCTCTTGGTGTCCCATGAAGGGGGTTCCAGGTGAGGACTCACTCATTGAATTTTGTAACTCACCTCTCTGTTTCTTTCTATATTTTACAGATACTATAGCTGCTGAGGGTACTTCTACACATTTTCCTCCAAGCAGCGTTAGAATTCAGTTGCTAAGTTCATTAGGCAAGGTGTCTGGTATTCCATTCTAGATGTGCTCCAGTGTAATATAGGCATGATCTCGGACTGTAGGGCATGGTTGCATTTTGTATAGTTTTGAATATTATGATATTATTTGGACTATATAATCTATGCTTTCCATAGATTCTTTCTATGTAAAGGACTTCATGCATATTTTGTGATATTATGATATTAGCCTTTGAAAGTTACTAAAACATTTTGGTTTTATAAATATGGTTTTAAGAGCAGGTAATTTGTATGTAGAAAGAAACCTATTTTATGGATTTATCATAATTCAAATGTACGTGTATGTAGAGATGATACAGGTCACAAGACTTACGTGGAAACAACGTTTCTCACATACCGGTCACGTGCCCAAGTCGGGTCGTGACAACAGGTATGAGATTGGTAGATTTTGGCACTCTGCCAACTGTTATAGCGGTACAAGACCGCCATATCAGTCATGTGTTTATTGCGGGGGTTTCTAGGCGCCTTGATCGTAGCAGTGCCTCAAAGATCAAAATAGTATTGAAACAATGTAATTTCACTTAATTATCCCCGACCCCGGTAATATGTCCACTTATTATTATGCTTGTTTTTTATTTTTGCCTCCTATTATTAAAATTTTCTGAATCCTACAATGTTTTGTATGCTTCCACTGGAAAGAGTCTTCAGCGGGCGGGCGGATGTTGAGAGTGGTAGGTTTATAAAATGTCCAGCTTCATAAAGGTGGAAGATTTTCCTAACTAGTTCCTCTTTCCAGCGTTGCTCATACTGGCCAATAAGGTCACTCACCGCAGCCATAGGGTCAATGATAGAGCACAGACTCCATATTTTGAATCCGTTTAGGTGAGGAAGCCAAGGGTCAAAATTAATCGTGAAAATAATATCATTGATCTAAATTGTTTATTATGGAAGGGAGAATTGAACACCCTGAAACATTTTAAAAGTCGGATCCTTGTCCTAAAAAGGCAAATACAATATATACAAAATGTTGCTCACTTCTTAGTTTACGGAGTTCCTAGTGGAATCAAGGGGATGGTAGAATGGATGGACACGTAGGGATTAAACCCCTGGTTTAGTGCTAGCAATTCCATGACATTCGACTAGGGGAACTGCCATTTAAAGTACACCCTATTGACAAATAGTCACTAGTTGATATAATGCGTTTGCGTTGATTTGAAAATTTTCAATTGAATTTTGGATTTGATTTTGTTGGTTTAACTTTCATGTAGTGTTATCCAATTATTATGCATTTCACCCCATAATAGTTGATAATGCAAAAATTTTATGATAATATCATATTCAAATTAAACTATTAAATTTTTGATAATTTTAAAAAGTGTACCTTATATAACTATGGTCTATTAACATGTGTCATAAGGCATAAATTAAAGAATGAAAATAAAAATGTTTGATAAAAAATTGAAACCAAGAAAACAAAATTATATACATTTGATAATAATAACGATTACAGAGCTTGCGAGTAAAAATGTTCGAGCTTTCCTTAATATTTTCTTACTTTTTCACATGCACATATATTAAAAACTCATATAATAATCATGTTTTCTTAATTGAAAAGGTATACAGATCATATCATATATATACTAAAACAAAAATATTACTCATCGCAGGCGTCAGCACTTGCGGAGTCAAAACCGTAGAAGTTTCGCTTTCTAATTGGATACAGTCGTTGAATTGTCCAAAAAATAGTTAAAACAAGAAACAAAGACATGGTAGTCCTGTTTGATGTCTGGATTTAAAAAGGTGCACTTAATTTGGACCCACCTCTCTGGTCCCGAGCAATATTCACCCAACTCAGGTCAACAAAACGGTTAATTAACATAAATTGAACGGTTGGCTTTAAGTTTATTAGAGGAAAAAGAAATTAAGCGTGGAGATGATGCATACATTTTGTTAATTTGCGACTAACTATAGGATTGGTTGCTATTGAAAATATTTGGCAGTGATAAAGGTTTGGAATTTGAAAATCGAAAATTTTATAAAGAAAATACTAAAAACTGAAAATGAAAACTGAAAATTAAAATTTATAATTTTCAAAGTATTCATTCATAAAATCTAAAAAATTAAAATTAAAAATAAAAATCTGGAAATTCAAAAGCAAATATGCCTTAGTATCACCTTTATTTTCCAATGTATTTTCCTTTTTTTTCTTTTGGTTCACGTTTGTCATCGTGCATTGTTTTCTTACTAATTTGACAGATTACCTTACCTAATTGCAAGATTAATTGTAACCTGCATATATGAAACACAAACTCATGTTTCTTTTTACGAGATCAATACCATTAGTTCTGAGACAACCACACTGTTAACACTTCCAATTTTCAGTGCAATTCAAATTATGCCTAATATTTAGCAACAGTATTTGTGGTCAACTATGGAGGTTTGGGTTGTTTGACCAAGACAAAGAAATATAGGAATCACGAGTTGGCGAGGGTGATATAGCATGTCGTGGAATTAAGAGAGCGTCCAAATGGACCTTCATACAACTTGACTTGGTACGAGAAGAAGAGTGATGGCTCATGATAAGCAAACTTCTTTTTAAAAAATATTATTTATCTTCACTAACCTTTTTTCTTTGGTCAAACTTCACTAATCTTAAAGTATTCATTTAGGAGTTTAAAAACCAAACATGAGAAATTATTAGTCGGTTTCAGAACAAGAAAGAAGGGTATTTATCAACATTTTCTCTCATTTCTTCCCCATATTTTTACTACATCTGATATATCAAGTTACCAACATTACATAACAAAGATACTTTCTTGCTCTAGAATCATTCAAGATTTTACCATCATCTTGTCTCAAAGGGTAATATTTGATAGATGTCCAATTTAGAAATTACGAAGACATTAAGGACCAAAATGTATTTAGAGAAGTGGATAGAGACAAAAATATTAAAATTGTCTCTATTATAAGATGATTTTTGAATCAATTTTCATACCTTTATATTGAAGAGACGCCGGAGACATGTCTCCGATACATAAATTTAAAATATTTTTTTTAATAATATCCATTTAAATATTTTGTTTTCAATCTTCATCTTTCTCATTTTTTTTCAATTTTTATTAAATTATAAATTAATCTCCTTTATGTTTTTATCAATCACAATGTCTTACCTATTACTATTAAACAAAGTTTCATTTCTATCTCTAATATAATTTCCATCGCTACTATCTCACTGTCTTGCTCATTTTTATGATTTTATCTCAAGATATGTAGCAACAGCCAAATACATGAGAGTTGCTAAACAACGAGAGAGAAATTGTGCGAATCTGTAATAATAAAGGTCAAAAAGGAGACTCGCCTGTCAAGTCAGAAACCCACCAATCAAATGGATTCGTACTGGTGGCCAAAACTTTCCGTGCCATAAATATTTTCTGAGGAATTATATATCCACAATTTTTCTTACAAAAAAAAAAAATATATATATATATATATATATCCACAATTTTTTTTTCGGTCGATATATATCCACGCTTCAATCATGCAAGTAAAGACAAATGAAATTTAATATTTTTTTATTTCTTTTGGTCAAGAAATTTTATAGTTTTTGACGAGGGAAGCATACAAGACACATCGTTCTCTTTTTTGGGGGTGGGTCAGATACAAGATACAACATTGACTTGACCCTTGTATGTATCCGTGACCCACCAGTGACTAAAATCGCAAACGCCCAGTGAGTTAAAATTGGGAATGGACTGGTACCTGGAAAGATTTCGTTTGGCCCAATAATTAACGGCCCAACCCATTTCCTCCTAATGGAAGCCCAATGCGACAGCCATGATGTGCTTCTTTCTTTGCAGCTCCGTCGCGCTGTCGTTGACGGTGAGGTGGCGGAGCCTTCAGTGTGTGTGTGTCTCGTCTCTACCAATTGCAAAGGCAAGTCCTCCAAGTTTTCTTAATCTTTTGATCTCAATGCTTGTGTCAGTGCTCACCACTTGTTTCGGTGTTGTTGTTTCACTTCGATCAGCGCTGCTTCTAAACCCTAAACCTATGATCTGAGAACCATCACTATTATTAGTATTGTTATTATTGGTTGTGTTTCAAAGCTTAAATCCACGTGAATGTGAATTTTGAATTCTAGCATTTTTTAAATTATTTTTTTACTTGTGATATGACTTGAACCTATTGTTATAGACTTATAATATTTTGCACCCGTAAATCGATTATACTTCCGTCTCCTTGCTTTTATCTGCATTCTTTGGCTTACACCCTGGTTTATTACATGTTGTTGGGTCTTACGTCTCAATTGAAGAGGAACTTCATCTTCACATGATTTGCGAGTTTCTTGATTCAAGCCTTTCTGTTTGCTGTTCTCTTACCTGCCTTTTGATTGATAAAACTTTTCAATCTTCATGTGGTCTAAGTGTTTTTTTTTTTTTTTTAACTCTTTTTTTGAAAAGTAAAGATCTCATTAGGTAAAGAGGAAGCTTGATAAAAAAGGGGGAAACAAATGGACACACCTTGTAAAGAAGCAACTGTTACAGGTTAGAATAAATATAAGGACAGAGTTGAACTCTGCAAGTTTTCATTTAGTCGAGGAACTCTGGAAAGGTTATCCCATATTCCCCCTTGACAGGGATGAAAGGTTTCTGTTTGCATTGTACAATACAACAACAATGCTTGAGGCTAGCATGTTGGATCTCTGTTCGGGAGCTTTAGAATTGATTTTGGAGGATTTTAATGTTGTTTGGTTACTAGTTCTCGGAATCAATTCTGACTGAATCAATTCTACAAACACACTTAAGCATTCTGCTGGATTCCTCTCTTATATACACTACATCCAACAGGTGTCACTACATTGCTCTCTTTTATAAGTATTACGTAATGTGTTTTAGTATTAATATTTTTCTTGTGCTCTGCTGGGAGTCTCGTGCTCCAGGCTGCCTTGTGTATAATTTTCTTATGTCCTGTGCCTCTGTCGTCTAAACCATAAGATGAAAATAAATAAAGTAACACTGAATAATAAGTGTGACATGTTCTTTAGAATGTAAGTAGAGCCTCTGTTTTCTGTTTATCTTCTTTTCAACTTGCTTTCTCCTGACTCCCTGTAATTCTATGTATTCTGTAGAAATCTTGGGTAAAAAATCTGCATTCATAAATGGAAGCCAAGTTTTTCCGTTTTCTGAAGATTGTTGGTGTTGGATACAAAGCCAGAGCTGAAGCTCAAGGGCGCCTCTTGTATCTCAAATTGGGATATAGTCATGAGGTTGAGTTGGCTGTACCACCTGCCGTGCGCGTCTTCTGCTTCAAAAACAATGTGGTTTGTTGCACTGGAATAGACAAGCACAGGGTGCACCAGTTTGCTGCAGCTGTGCGCGACTGTAAGCCTCCTGAAGTTTACAAAGGCAAAGGTGTAATGTACATTGATGAAGTTATCAAGAAGAAGCAAGGAAAGAAATCTAAATGATATGGCAAAGGTTGCAAAGATTGGTTACTACAAACGATCAATTGTTTCTCGCTTGCCTTTTGGTTTTACCAGTCAAGGGGCATATTGTATTGGCTGAAGACACCCTGTTAAATGATCTCATTTTTTTCTGTACTTTTATTGCTTTGGTTTTGATCAATGGATTAATTTTTGTTTAGATTTTCCCAACACTTAAATCAATTGTTATTCCTCTTTCTTCCCTCTTTTACCCTACTTGGGAGAACAAAATTTGTCATATATCAACATAAAGGCTAACCGTAAACTTTTTCTTTCTTCCATTCTTTTTGTTTAGCTGCCGCTGGTTCGGTTGGTAGCAACTAGAGCTAGAGTATTATTTCAAGATACTACTAAATTAACATTACTGTAAACTGTGTAATAAAATCAAGACATATTCTTGATTGCCACTACCACTTACGGTTAAATAAGTTCACTGTATCTGCTTCTGAAATAAAAATCCTCATTAAAATTTTGACATCATGAAAAATATCTTGACCATCGTAGTGGAAAGGTGATGAAGCATATTTTTCAGGCATAAACTTAAGAGTAAGAGTACTATCTCCAATGGGTTGATCCCATTTCAGACGGGCCACAGGCCTCATCAACATTTATGGAGTAGGCATCATAATAAGCAAAGTGTTTCATAACTGAGACTCTTCTCTTCAAAAGAAAGGATTAACTTTGGTTCCAATTTCTGATCTACAAGATTTTAAATCTTTTAAAAAAATTAATAAATTTATAAAGTAGGTTGTAATAAATATTTTGTATTATTCAATTTTATTTTGTGTTTGTAAAAAAATAAAATTTATTTCTCAAATAATTTTTATGTAAAATTAGCTTTTAATATATTTAGTTGTGGATAAAAATTTCATACAATTTTGTTAAAAACTTAAAATCGAAATTATTCAAATAGGTATTGAGTTTAATTTTTTTTTACACAGTCACCGAATCATATATCGTCATAAAAAAAAGTAGTCAAGTATTACACTTACTAACTGAAAAGTCAAGTAATTAGGATAATTTGATTGGATGACGGTGTCAAAAACTAGTTCATAGAAATAGAAATTAAGATCATAGGTATTTAAGCACTTTTTTGAAAATTACATGATGTGTACTCAAATGCAGATTCTGTGTTTGAACAGTAACTGTCATGTACTCAAATACATGTTACTTTATTAGTGTGCATGATTACATGTCCAATATCCCATAATTAAAGCATTGATAATTAAAGTAAACCGACAAAATTAATATTAATAACAAAATTTACATTTTTTTATTTGAAAAAAAAATGGAATTTGATACATGTAGGATGGTCCTGCTAAGTACAATGCATCCCACTTTTCTCAATGGCTCCAATGGGGAGAGTCCCATACCAGTCCCATTTGATGAGCCCTTAACTGGAACCGGGACACTAATTTTGAGCCTTGGAGAGAGCATTTCCATAGGGCGTCTCCAATAGACAAGTTTCAGCGTCCCACTTTCAAAATTGGGATCATGTTCCACTCATTAGAGCAAGGGAATGAATTGGGACGCAACCCACTAAATAGGGACATCCTAAATGCCTCAAAACCCCCATTTTTTTGTAATAAAAAAAAACCTCATGTATATTTTGTTGCTGATGTTAAATGGCTATTTTTTCCAACAAAAACAAATGGCTATTTTTAACACATTTTTTAAAATTCTTAAAAATGTGGGACTCACATTAAATTGAAAGTTTTCATAGAAGAGAAGATCCCAAATTTAACCCGATTGTGTCTTTTGTAACATATTATTGTGGCAAAAGTTGAAAGTTTTCATAGGAGAAAAGATCTCAAATTTAATCCAGTTGTGTTTTTTGTAACATTTTAATGTGGCCAGTAATGGGGCAAAAAATGAGATTCAAAATGGGATCTATCATTGGAGATGTTCTTAAGAGACCTGAGCCAGGCCAAAGAAATAAAATAAAAGAGACCCGAGGTCAGTTGCTGATTTTAATGTCAGCTAACATCACAAAGAAAGTGATAGAAAGCCTTGCAAGTAGACAGCTAAAACATTTTCTCATTTCTGGAATTAAGTTCTAAACAAAATTCATAAGCATACTAGACAGCATAATTTATGTCCATAAACAACTCCATAAGTTGTCGAATTAAGATAAAAAAAAATTAAATAACAAAAAAAATTGCTGACAGATTCATCTAACAAAAAGAATCACCTATCATGGGAACTGGAAAGAACCCCCAATTTGGTTAGAACCAGCAGGGGGATTGATAGCCACCCACAGAAGAGAGATTGTGATTGCTATGAGGCCTGACCATACAAAAACAATGGTAGGTGTCCTCCCTCTCCTTCCCATCAAACCTTTTGCGAAAGGGTAGAGATGAGCCAAGACCCAGAAACTGAAGAAAACACCACCTATTAGACGGCTCCATTGCGGTATGACACTGTATATGGTTCGGCTAACTCCGACCGCGATAGCTATCAAGTTGACCATCATGATTGTGATTGGTGGTATCATAAGGGATGTCCATTTGACAATGTAGAGATCAGCAAACTCATCATCTACATCATCACCAGCAGATTTTGAAGTCAATGTGAATGAGATTTCAATGCCTGCTATGACTTTGAGCAAACCTTGAAGCACTGCAGCTAGATGGGCACTCGTTCCTCCAATCAACCAGAACTGCTCATTTCTCCACCATTCTTCCAACTCAATGCCAGACCACTTAATTTCAAGCACTGCAAGCATGCACAAAGTCACAGTGATGCCCAAGAGATAAGAAAGAAAAGTGACATTGAGGGTCTGCACAATGAACTGGCCAGAAAAGAGGGAGAGTGCAGGAAGGAAGCAGTAAACAATGAGGAATATGGAAGTGAATGGGTAAATTCCAACATTGAGGTACGCAATCCGTTGAAGAAGTTTCATTTTTGGGCTAGCTAAGAGGGCATTGTTCCGAGAGAAGAATATTTCAACCGAGCCAGTAGCCCATCTAAGGACCTGATGCAGCCTGTCAGTGAGATTTATGGGTGCAGTTCCACGGAAGGCGTCGCGCTTGGTCACACAGTAAACTGATTTCCATCCCCTATTGTGCATCCTATATCCAGTGACCACATCCTCAGTAACCGAACCATAGATCCATCCAACACGTTGTCCCCACTCAGTCTTGTCCTCATACCAACATGAGATGACACTGATGGCCTCTGCCACAGTTGATGCATCAAGAAGATCACGAGGTATGGTGAGAGCACCAGGTGGGCGTCCATTTTTCACGGCAGGGTGATCAGCAAGTGGCCGGCCTTGGAACTCTGCCACTGGGATTGAGTCAATGAGGAAAGCTGAGTTTCCAAACTTCTTAGGGAACAGAGATAGATTCATTTCTTCATCATCAGAATCACCCATCCTTAGTGCACGGTTCTCTTCGGGGGTGCTTGCCATTGATGCAAGCTTCTTCTGACGGCCAAAGCAGCAACTACAACAACCTGGGTGGTGCTCCTTAGAGCGTGGTGGGTCAAAACCATATAGTGCAATGCGTCTGAAAAGGCACCCAGTCCCCACATAGACTGGCCCTTGAAGTCCATCAAGGGCTCGCATGTTGACATCAAAGAAGACAGTGTTGTGATTAGCATATCTGTCAGAGGGATCAATCCCCTCAAACCTTTGGGGGAACTGGACATAACAGAGGCGGTCACCTCCACGATCCATCATAAAGCACATGCCTTCCCTCATTGCCTTGGAGTTGTAGATATAGTGGTCACAATCAAGATTGAGTATAAAAGGACCATTAGACATTACAGCTGAGGCTCGAACCAAGGCATTCATGGCCCCTGCCTTTTTGTTGTGATCATAGCCTGGACGCTTCTCTCGAGAAACATAAACAAGAAGAGGAAGTCGAATATCAACATCAGTCAAGTCAATGAGCTTTGTCTCATCAGCACTTCCAAGAAGAGGATCATCACTAGGAGGTTTTAACATCACCTGCATCATTCATGAAGAACAATATTTTCATCACCACTCATCCCTCTTAAGATTAATTTAACACTTGATCAAAACTTCTTGAGAACCTATTTAGTACCTGAATTATACCAGCATGGTCTCCCCTTGTGTGCTCAGATGTAGGATTTAACCAAGTTCCTGGCCAATGAGTTCCATCAGCCATCCATGTTGCTTTTGGAATCTTTACAGGTTCTACAGGTTCATCTTCTTTGTTTTGTCTCTCAAGTTTCATGGCCTTGATTTCTTCTCTGGCATGGTAGGCATCTGACCGACGACGGATAGAGTCAGGCAGACTATTGATCCTAACCTTGAACTCGTCATACTCACGCTTCAGCCGTCTTCGATCCTTGACAAAATCTGGCCTCACTTTGTTCTTGTAAGGGTCTCTCTTTAAGTTGAAGTATGATTCAGGATTCCTGGGCTCTATATCATGTTTACGGCAAAAGGGAACCCATACATTAGCAAAGCTGGCAGCTTCGGCCATTGCCTCAAAAGTTAGAAGTGCACCTCCATCATCAGAAACATAGCAAGAAAGCTTCTCAACAGGGTAATCAGCAGCTAAAATAGATAATATGGTGTTTGCAGTGACAAGAGGTGGTTCCTTCTCGGGATCAGCAGTAGACACAAAGACATCTATGCCTGGAAGATCTGACTTTCCTGTTGGATTGTTAGGAGTTGGTGTCTCAAACTTCTCCTTCAGAACATTAAGATCTGTGGAACGATTTACAGGGCATAGTTTGGGCAGTTGATCTAGAAGCCAGGAAAAGGCAAACCATATCTCACAAACAACCGACATGCCCCACAGCCAGATTGCATCAGTATTTTGGTGCTTGACTCTCCACATCAAGAACAGCACCAGGACAACCAAACGAACAAGAATGAGCAGACTGTAAAAACATTTGCAACAGGAAGAAGGAAATTGTTAGATGACACAGATGATTTTGACGTACCAAACATTACTTTTCAAGTTCATGACCAGTACACACGATACATGATAAACACATTGAGAAGTAAATCATGAAGAAAGCATCAGTTTTCATAATCCAAACTTAACCACAGAAGAACAAAATACCCAAATAATATGCAACAGAAGCAAAAAGGATGGACCTACATTCAAACACACAAAATATCGGCCAAGTCAATACTTATCATCAAGTCTCCCTTCTTTTCCAAGTTTTATGTGTTGGAATGCTTGAACAAAGGAAAAGTCTCAGATAAATGCTGGTAAGTAGGTCCATGTGATAGTGGTCTCCACAGGAAGGAAGGTATCAACATATTGATAAATTGCCATACCCATATTTACCCCACATTTCATAATCTATAAAAATTTCAATCCCAAACACATTATAAACTAATATCTATTTTGTGCATGGACATAGGTATATACATACTAATCAATGATATGTTGCAATGCAATGATGCCAAACGGCCATTTAGAACAATCTAGTTAGTAAAATCTTTTTATTAAAAAAAAAAAAGAAGCTTTTATGGTTACTGCAAATAAATTATCATTTTTCATTTTCAAACGAAGTATTTAAGACTAAAGACTTTATACCGATATGGGCTCAGAACAGCAGCAGGTATCTTCAGTTTCCGAGTAAGTGGCCTCCAGGGCCTGTTCATCAACTCAGTTGGCTCCGCAACATCATCCTCTTTTCCATTTCCAAAAACTCCTTCCTTTGGCCATATTGCATTGCCATAGCCATAGGTCCCCTTTGTTTCAAAGAGCCACCTATTGTGATCAAAGTCCCCAGTTTGGCTCCTCATTAATGCTGATTTTGTTGACTTCATCAAAGACAATCTCCTCTCCATTTTAGACATTCCACTCGGTGGAGGGAGTGGAAGGGGACGTGAATTATCGACAGCCACTTCATCTAGTTCTGTGTTCTTATATGGCTCCTTGCATCCTGGGCATATCCCACCTCCTGTTTTTACTGCATCTATATAGCAATCCCTACAAATCTTAAAATCACACTCACAAGGAAGAATATCAACACCACGTTCATCACTCATCACCTTAGAATCACAACCAGGAATTGCACACGAAGACCCTTTTGCTCCAGCCATCTGTGGATGGTTTGCTTCAGAATCTATCACCTTATCCATCAGATGGGCTCTTGTAACACTGTTGAATCCACCTGTGAAGAGTGAATTCGACACATATTGCTCCTCGACTTTCTGCGAAATTGATGGATCCATAGGTTGGTTATCGGGGGTTGGTGGCAAATGCACCGTATAATTTGCGAAGTCAGTACTCCCTAGCTCACTGTCAAGATCATCTCTGGAGTAACTGACATAGCGGCCTGAGGAAGTTCTCCGGCCAAATGTCACAGATGGAGGTACACCATGCTTATGGCCTTCAGTTACATCAGACTTTGTTGAACTTGATTGAGATAATCGACTAGGCTTGAATGATTTTGACGCCATATTTGAGAACTAAGACTGATTATAATATCCTGAAATTCAGAAATTTTGCAAATCAGACCTTCATCAACATTATATTATAACTTTAAAAAAGAAACTTTCTGATAGAACATCGCCAAGCACTAGATCTAAGTAAAGTTTTGAAGACACGATCAAGTAACCTATTGTGTTGTGTGGTTGCCCAAAGGAGAAAAAAAGGTTCAGCTGAATCTAAAGTACAAGGATGCAGATACTCAACTCAAGAACATAGTATAAGATCCCAGAATCTTATTTTTTTCGTTATCACAATTTCACAGCAAAACAAACTCTTAAAGAGCTCATGAGCTCAGAATGGGACTGGATTTTGAATTTCTGCTAAAAAATGTTGAATCATTCTAAACATTTTTTTAAAAAAAGAAAAGGAAAAAGGAAATGAAGCATCATGCTCCCAACTACCAAACCAGCAACACAATGACATTAACCGAATCAGCTTGAGTTGGTGAACCCATTTGACTTCTCTGCTTTGCTGAACCCCACAAATCATCATTAACCTAAAACCCTTGGAATTAAATGAAATTTTTTTTTAAAAAATAAACGAAAAAAAAACCAGATTGCTCAACTCTCTTGATCAGCCCATTACATGTTTAAAAAAAAAAAGCAATCACGTAAAGGTTACAGCTTGAGCTAGAAAAACACAGATGAAAGCATATCTGACAAAAGGGGTGGTGCAGGAAATGCAGAACAAGGTGAAGAAGAAGAAGCATTCCCACACACTACAAAACATGACATAACATACCTCTTTGTTTTGGAAAACCAAATGCCACTCGGTTTTTTCAGATCTCTGTGTATCAGAAAACCATGACAAGAGATTTGGTTGAATCTGATCTGAAAGCTTTGGAACTGTGGAACTTGCTTTCCAACTGTCACCTTCTAGTTTCAAAAAGACACGCTCAGCTCACACGCAGAAAGACAGAGCTAAGACAGAGAGAGACCTGGTGGCGTTGTGACCAAAAAAGTACGTTACTAGCATGATTCAAGGCCGTAAACTGATTATGACATTTTTTTATTGTGCTTTTTCTTTTTTAATAATTCAGTTAATTTCAATTTAATTGTATACTATTATTTAGGTGATTTTATTAATTACATAATATGAAAAGATACAGGGTGTTGACAATATTTGAATCCCTTTAAAGGACAAAATAATCTCCATTTTTCTAAAAGATAATTTATTTCTCATATATTGATGAAAATAAAAAGGAAGTGGAGCATATTTTTTTCTTTTTGTTTAAAAAACTAAAAGCAGGTACTATATTCTCAAAAGTCGCATAGCAGACCAAAGGAGGTGGTTTCCAATCGGAAAATTTTTGCCATAAAAATTCGTGAACTTTTGCTGATAATTTATGAGTAAAAATGAGACGAATTATTCCTTGTCCGAAAAATGGGATGTGTCATGTTAAAAGGGAAAAAAAGACACTTATTGGTTATTGATAAATTATAAAAGGCAAGCAATCGAGTGGTTTACTATGTTCTCAATTCAGGAACAATGATGATAAAAATAAATAAAAAGAGGCTCACATAGGTATCATTATGATTGGAAACACATGCTCAATTTTATGTTTGGTTCAAAAAAATCCATTTCGCCAAAATATTATTCACGAAATCTTTGAGGTCAAATGGTAATTGAATTCGCGGGGCTAATCTATAAATTCATCCTTGGCTGCAACTGTGCTCTTTGCTTTGGCTTATGTTTCATTTATTATGATTTAATATGGTTACAAATGAAGTTACAGAATGATTGAATGCATCAAATCATCAGTTGCATATTAATGTACCGTTGTTAGTTTGCATAATAACACTTATCCTCCACCTGTGTAGTTTAGGTTTGAATAAATGCCTTAATATTTCCCTTTATTTTTTTTTAAAAAAATTTAGAATTTCTAATAGCACAATTATCTCCTTTTGAAGATGCCGGCCACGTCTAATAATAAGCCTAAGCAATATTACACACTTAAAAAGCATATTATGCAATTTTTTAACAAAAATTATATTAGTTATCAGATAAATCAAAGTGATAATACCCCTTATTTTTTAAAGAATATAAGATCCAACGGTATTATATTTGGGGACTTCTCCGTTCAGTGTTACTGTTACCTATATATTTCAGTTGTGCGCACTTGTTTGACCGTTTTACTCTATGCAGCAAATTTTTCATTTCAGTTTAAAACTAAGGAGTTAGTTTAGTCGTGAAAATAAGTATGTTGGTGCAGTTGTGATTAGGTATCATGAATGAAGCACATACACTAATACTGACACGAAATATGACTTGATATGGATACGAGTAACTCATCAAAATTAAAAAATTATAGGACACAAATACAGCATATATATAACTAGAAGTTTAAAGAAAATAATATATTATTCAAAATGTTATTTATAGGACATGTGTTTGATATGGACATGCAAGATCATATATATATATATATATATATATATATATATATATATATATATATATATATAAGCATGTTGGTGCAGTTGCGATTAGGTACCATCTATGAATCATAGACACTGACACTGATATGACACATTGTAATGCCCAAGGCTGATGAGGGTGGGGAGTTATCGCTAGTACAAGAAGCATAGACAAGCAGCGGCTTCTTAGCAAAGGAGTACATGAATGAACCAATTACACACCAGAATGAGAGGAATCCTAAGACTGTATAGGTATGAGACTATACAGTTGATGATGACTTATATAAATTAATTTGTACTACCTATATCAACAATATGTATATTTTTTTCGATAGTTTATCACTAAAGAACTTCATAGTTAAACATGCTTGACTTGTAGCAATTTTGGAATGGGTGACCTCCTAAGAAGTTTTTTCTAGAAAGTGTGTGAATAAGGACAAAATATGCTGAAAAAACTCATGTTAGTTTGTAAGAACAATATCAAAATGTTATGAATTATTTCTATTTTATAACCTTGTTTATATTATGTTTTTCTATGCTAAAGTAAGAAAAAATAAATTTTAAATTAAATATATACACATATGTATATTTAGTGTATTATGCAAGATCTGACAAGAACATGCATCCAACAAGTAGGCACGGCATCAAAATAGTTTGTTCGTGCATCATACCATACAATTAACTACAGGAGATTTCAAATTTAAATGATATTACTCCCACAATAATATGATTCTTTTTCTCAGCGCGTCAACATTTGATTCATCTTAGGAATGAAAGTGACAGGAATAGTTATTACTCGCAGAGAAATTATATTAGGTGCCTGTCATTCTAAGCTATGCATCACGAATAATTTGACCAAAACACAAAAGTAGCGTTTTAGGTGTAGTGTATTTGCGTGCGCCACATAGCGCGCGCGTAGACGCGTTAAACCAAGCGAATGCTTGCGGGCATAATGTTGTATCTTGTTTACGTTACACTCACGGCGTCTCTTATCCTTGAAGCTGGATGGTTTCTTCTTTTCTGAGTTTAATAATATCATCAATTAAATCTTTTTATTTATATAATTTTTTAAGTAATTGAGATAAAAATTAACCATATATTAACATATAATTATATAATTTTTTTATGCGACCAGCGCATTGAAATTAGAATCCTTTGTTTATTCATTACTATTGAATTGCAATCCGTATGGAATGATTGGGCTTGGTGATGCAATAGATATAGGTGCGTTGGTTGTCACATGGTTCGTGTATAATACCTATCAGGAATGTCTCAGACCACTATGTGACGTGACAGCGTTACCATACGCGTTTCATCCTCCTCTCCTCTCCTCTCTACGTGTTCGTGTACACCACTTTTGTTTTGTTTTTAATTTATTTGTTTCCATTTTGAATCCAAGCCTGTGTGTCTAATCTATTGCTAGCAACAAGATGGCAGGCATGGCTAGCTCGGACTCCGGTTGAAGCACGAGGCTTTTCTTTTTTACAAATTGCAATGTCTGCCGATGCTTCCTAATCGTAGGTATCTATTACTATAAACTGTTAAAGGTAACTAAGGGTATATTTGCAAGTTGAGATATCTAAACTCATAGACATACTTTAACTATCCAAGAGTGTCTATATATATATATATATATATATATATATATATATATATATATATATATAGTAGCCGTTCCAGAGAATGAATTAAAGCTACAAGCCTGACACAATAGTGTGTTTGGATTTACTATGGGGAGAGGTTGAAATCGATTTCAAGCATGCCTGGAGTCAACTCCTGAAGGATGTTTGGTTTTGCTGTCACAGAAAACTCCACCATCAATTATGGAGTTTAAAATCTATTCTACTAAAACGTGGAAAAATGTATCACTTCTAGATTTTTACTCTTTTAATACTTGTCAAAATAATTTCTCATGTCAAATAACTAAACATAAGTTACTTTATTTTAAAATCAATTTTACAAAAAGAGAACTAAATATACTTATTGAGTTGTGTTATTTATACTCATAAAATATGAGACATCGTGCCGATTCACACCTCATTCATCACTGGATGAGATGTGAACTCCATTTAAATAGGGTCTATATTCCATTTAATGATGAATTTGGTGTGAGTCACCATTATATTCTACATCCAACAAGTATAAATAATATTTTTTAAACTTATTTGATGCGCTGTCTACTGTTTACTGCTAAGGCGTTAAAATGGATATCCAATGGCTTGATTTATCCAAAAGGTAACAAGGCCTTTGACTTGATCTTGATGGGCCCCATTGATGGGCTCAGCTTATTAGGAAAGTACGAATTGTGGATATAGAGAATGAAACCAATCTGAGAGAATTTCCTTAATCAGACCAAAAATAAAAAATATAAATAGAGAGGTTTCCTTTACTTCAATCTATTTCTTCAGAACAAGATTAATTAGTGACAATACCCATCAAAATATATGCTGGCCCATATCTTTTATCCAAAACTGACCGGATGACTTAACTAGGTGTTTTTTTTTTGGTTTGACAACATTAAATCTTTGGTCCTTTTGTACAACGTTCAAGTTCTTTATCCTGTCAAATGAGCTGAGTGATTTATAAAAGAAAGTATCCTAGTCCACCAAAGAATACAAATTTGTTAGTAGATACCTTTAACAGGAATTGAGCACCACCATAAATATTACAATTACAAAGAAAACCTAAATGATTTAAGAGATAATTGAACCAGTATTAGTAGTGTTGGCAGGCCTGCATTCACAAGTGCACATACTTCTTGATCCTTCCACCACACGTTGAGATCTTCTGGAATGAAGCTTGATGTTCACCAGCTTGCCAGCCATCTTTTGCAGGATATAGAGAGAAAAACATGATTAAAAAAAAAAATGAGGTCACTTGGTGATCTTCTATGCATCAAATGACTGATGACAACTATCTCTCTTATAATCTTTTCACTTCGTCCATGAAATGACTTACGGTATCTAGGATAAGATAAAACTAATCACAACCTATGAGCCAAACCATTGTAATATCCTAGGTTAAAAAAAAATTTTGGAGATAGCTCAGGCGATCATCAGGAAGTAAGTTGGTGTGGCAACTGCATTGGAAACCGCGCATGCGGTCATTATGACCACCCAGGTAATCATCAGAGCACTTAAAATACCCCATTTCGGGTCCAGAACCTTCCCACTCCATTTTCACCCCCTCCAACTCCGAGCTCTCACTCACACAACGTGTTCTCACCCCCCAAAACTCCATCTTCTTCCATTCTTCTCAATTCTAACTCCAATCTTTTATTCCTAAAGCTTTAAGGTACGTTATTCTCCTAGTTTTGCTCTCCCTTCTCCCTTTTCTTTGGGTTATTAGGGTGATTCTCTAAGTTCCTCAAGGAAGGGAGGTTTTCTACCTGGTTAAAAATGAGTTTTGATTATTCAGAGGTTTTAGAGGTTGATTGAGAATGATGTGGTTTCTATATCAGATACTGCAGTTAATTTAGCTTTCCAGTGTGCTGTTGTTGTTAGTTCCTCACTATTCACCCCTCCAGGTGAGTGGGTTCACATTTGTAATCTCTATGTTCTGCATTAGAGTTATTTTCATGAAAAATATGATTTATTGCTTGATTTTAGATATTACTGTACATGATTTGAAGTTACTGTTGAAATATATGTTTTGAACTATTGATTTTAGATCATGAAATTAGTTTTTGAGAAAACTCATGGGACCATATTTGTTATATTGATTCTGTGTAGAATGGATGATATGTAAGTGGTTAGAGACTTGTGTGATGATTTTACTGGATTCTAAAACTGATTTATATATATGATTCAGTTTTATAATTAGATATAAAGTTCAGAGAAGTGATTAGAACTATGGTTTTAACCTTTATTTCAAGTATGTGGCTGAGCTGTCTAGATTATGAGAAGTTTGATAATTTGAATTATGTTTTAGAGAATAAATCAAGAGGTTTTAGAGCTTGAATTTTCATGAGATTCATAACAGTTGGCGGACACATATTCTGTGAGTTTATGGAATCACGGATGTCTACAAAGAGCGATCCCTTGGGCATGATTTCATAGCCACAGTTATGCTAAGGTCAGACTGTTAGAGTCAAACAGATTCAGAGCTCACAGAGAATTAAAAGGTTTTAAGGGTTTAGCTTTAATGGATTTATTCGGTTAGTTTAGAAGGTACCTATAGAGAAACAAATTTGTGTGTTACCGTGATAAATACATTAACCTTGGTACCAAGTAGTCCGGGCTAGAGCTATTCAGAGAATTTATATCCAGAGATAACAGAGAATTATTATCACACTGGGGACGGCGATACATAACGCCCAGATGTGACTATACATTTATATCTAGAGATTTATTATCATACTGGGGACGGCGATACGCAACACCCAAATATGACTAGATATTTATATTAAGAGATTACTGTTTCTCTATGAGCTATTATGTTGTGTGCTTGTATGATTTTGGGTATGAAGGTAAAGTGAGAGAAAACTGTTTTTAGGCTATAACATGTCGATCATAAAGGACTTTTAGAATGATATGTATATTTGATTATGCGAGACTTTGAGTATTATTATTGTTGTTATAATTTATGCATTGTTTCGTTGGTGTCCCATGAAAGGGGGTTTCAGGTGAGGACTTATTCACTGAGTTTTGGCAACAAAACTCACCCCTTTGTTTTCCTTCCTATTATAGGTATTGTAGTTGTCGTCCTTCTAGCTACCAGTGTCCCCGTAGCACTAGAGTATAGTTGGTAAGCTTCACTTGAGTGAAGTATTCTCGTTCTGTTTAGAGTGCTCCAGTACATTGCAAGCAGAATCCCGGACCTAGAGCATGTTTTATTTTTTCATTTGGCTTAATATGATTATACTTTGAAATGTATATAATGATCTGGACATTGGACAAAGTATATTTTGATTTATATGTATAAATAATTCATGATTTTGAGATTTGAAAGGTTATTACGAGATTTTAAATGTAATGATTTTGATTCTAAAGAACAGATGATTTATATGTAGAAAAATAGAAAATCTCTATCTTTCATAAATGTTAAAACAAAACATGCATGCAAACTTAATAAACAGGTCATGAGGCTTGCATGAGAATGAGATTTCTCACATGCCGATCATGTGCCTAAGTCAGGTCGTGACAACCATATATCAAGAATATATTGGATCTAAAAAGAATTATGTGGTTCCGTTTTAAAAATATACAAAATTACAACGCTCATTTGACCTACTCAGGGTCAAGCCTCATCAGCTAAAGTTCAATACTAGAACTCTATCTTAAACAAGTTACCATAAAAAAATAATTGTAACAAACCATTTTCCAAACTAAGTCCTCAGGGCCCAATGGTTGAGCTGGACAGGAATATAGGAAATGCCTTGAATACTGACGAAGAAAAATATCAAAACAATCAAATATCAATCTGACAAGCAAGACAATAATAAAATATATACGGTAGAAAATAAAAACCTTGCAAATTAATTATTGCCACAAATATTGAGCATGGCACAAAATATTTTTGAGCTTGATATTGGCCAACGATAGACAGTTCTTGAAAGGAGTAGAAATAAAAGGATATAATCAAATACCAATAAAAAAAAATTGAGTGAAGTAAATTCAACGTCGTCCTGATCACAAACATTGGCAATATTTTGTTGCATTTCATTTATATGAGCAGGGCCAATGCCTTTTAGCAACTTCAAAATCACATATAATATTAAAGTTGTTGTTTTCTTGTGATGTGAAGTTGTTGGTCTATTATTAAATATAAAGTATTGTTATTAGGTTGGAGTGTGAGAACCTCATACGTATGTGCAAGTCGGAATTGGCAAGTTGTATGTACCATAAAGAAGTTTTGCAAAGTTGTAATATAGTAATAGACAATGCGCTTCTTTGTTTCAACAGGAGAAGAATTCAAGCCAAGTTGCCTCTGGAATTGGACCATCCTAGAAACAATCTTGTGGATCTTCCTTTTTATTGGACAACAGCTTTTATTTATTTATTTATTTTATGTTCTCTTTTCATTTTAGGCTTTGGCCACCACGGTTCCATGAATGTAATTGAGTTGCGGAAAAATGGCTACGAAGCGTCAGTAATAGCACATGAAGAGTGGCTCATGGGCACTGGAATATTGACAATGACCAAAACAAGTAACAAACTTAAAAAACTTTCAAAAAAGAGAGAAAAGGGGTCGCAACAAACGCATACGGAGTGTAAATGTTGGCGCTTCGACGCATTGAAGGAGAACTGAAATTATCTAATAGCTCATAAAGCATCAACAACCAATATGAATGAAACCTCATTGAAAATATCCAGGAAGTCTCCCATCTATACCATGTCAAGAACTTATATACCATAATTCAGACATAGGTTGCACAGAATATGCAAAAAAGGAAAAAGAAAAAATAATAATGGAACGAGCAATCTGAAATTCTGAACAAAGCTCACAATCAACATCTAGATAAAAAAAAGTGTTAAGACATTAATTAAAGGCACTCTGTCCTATTTTCAGGGTCGTCTTGTAATGCAGCTTAGAAGGAGATGAGATCATCTTTCGATGATTGCTGCTTCTTTGGATCATGACCACCATCTGATGCATCCCCGCCTTTTTTACCAAAAATCATTTCATCGAGATCATCCATCATGTCATCATTGCTCCCTCCCTGAACACCAGCTCTTGATCCAGCTGGCTTTCTAATCAAGGCATCTTCTTTAGTATGTCGGGGCGACTCATCTGCCTCCACAGCAACAGGTATCATAGCTGGTTCAGGTGGAGCTGGAACAACTGTGGGCTTCTTCAGTTCATCATACTTGGAGAGGACCTTCTGAATCTCATCATTAACATTCAATGCCTCAAAAAGCAGTGCTTCATTATCCCCAGCAGTTTCGACAATTCGCTGAACAGTAGTCTGTGAGCGACGGCATTGTTGTACAAGTGTTGTGGTCAAGTCATCCTACAGATAAAAGAAAAGATCAGACTCATATTTCTGCAATTCACTGATGCCTGATACAATATGCTTCTTCCCTATCATGCTCAAACAGAAAGCAATTTCCCTCAATTTTCTATTTAATTTCCCTTTTACACGCCATGATACAATTGGCATTCAGCAAAAGTGCAAAACACACCAAATTGAAATTTGGCCAGTTTGCAACTCTCTTCACAATTAAGTGTATTACAATAACCAGACAAGGTCTTGCTTGGGTGTTGTTCTAAGTAAATGGAGAATAAATAGCATATTTCACATCAAACAAAACCCATCATTATATCTTGACAAACCCGTAAGTTCAACCCAAATAAACAGTAGTCATCATTGTATTACCATGGCCAGGGAAAAAGACAAAAGCCACGCTGCCCGAAACTAGAGGGAGTTTGGTTGTTATCAATAAAATAAAAACTTTTACAAAAACCACACCAAGAAAGTATGCAACTCTTTTTTCTTTAGGAGAATATCAATGCTATCATAACAAGGAACATCAATAGATTCATTGCCTCAACTGTCTCAAAATAATAGAACTGTCAAAAGCATATTTGTACTTTTTGGAATGTTTTACAACATTGTTTACATTTCCATTCTTCAAAAAACAAAGTAATCTAAACAACAAACAAATTAAATAAGTGGTTCTATGTAAAATTACAGAAAACACTCAATAATATTTCCCCCACTATATATACAGACATTATAATATCCTTTAGACCTATGAAAAAACATTTCTAAACAAAAATATATATGCAGTAAAGTTCAAGAAAAACATCAGATGGATCAAAATATAATAACGTAAATCACTAGATAAACTTTATGTAACTATGTTGGGTAATACCCCAAGGGACAAGCTGAGAAAAAATTCCATTACTGTGCCTCATTAAGTGCGATTCTACCTTTTTCAACAGATTACGAAAGGGTCAGCATAAAATGCCAAGCTTTGTCAGTTGTAAACATTCCAATGAGTAATTAAAATCATCTAACTAGTGCATCTTTGAGTATATTACTATTTTGTAAGGGTAGTTAACTGCATTAAAAAACAAAAAAAAACAAAAGATTGTAACAAACAGCTGATCAATACTGAACCTTAAATAATTTTCCCTTCCTCATAAGTCACAAGACATTCCGTCAAGCCAAACAGTGAATGCAGAAAATTATCACTAAACTCCTGAATGATGCTGATCATGGTCCATCAACCCAAAAAGTTGAATGCGTCTAATAACCTAATAAAACTTATATGGGGATTTTAACCTCATATTTCATAATTTGTATAGCCTTTGCTAAGTACATACACTAAAAGCACAAAACCACAGGCCAACTTTTGAAGACACAAAAGGTCAAAGCAACACATTCTAGACTAAAATATATATTACTTAAATATCAAAATCAACTGGGATAATTCACAATAGTATAACAACGCTAAAAATGTACCTGCAAAACATCTTGTTGTGGTGAAGAAGACAAGACAGTAGAAAGAAGCTCAATGCTATTTCTAGCAACATCAAAAGCTTCCTTAGTTTGTTCAGGCGTAAAACTCAGCACAGGAATATCATGTTGAATCTGCTGTGGAAGATTGACATCAACCTCTTGTTCAGACACTGAACGGGGAGGAGTAAAAATTGGGGCCAAGCTCTCATTGTCACGTCCAGGGAATCGAATACCCCTTGATCTCAGACTCTGGACCAGAAATGTGGCAAGCAGCAAAAGTTCAAGAATAAGGAGGAAAAAAAAAAAATACATCACACTCATTATTGCCAAAGGGACAACGAACTCCATTAAGACAAATATAACAACCAGGAACTTACCTTAACAATTCCACACGTACTGAGGCTGCTGGAACTTTCTCTACAGAATTTCTACTTACTAGACATTGTATTATCAGAAATGGTCCAAACAAACATGAATTGACTTCAACTTATTGGTATGTTTAGGGTTTAAACTGTTAAATTGAGACGCATCTATCTAACAGCATCCATCCCTTTTTTTTTCTTTTGTTTAAACTAGCAGCAGTATCCAAAGTCTATTAGACTCTAACTAATCTAGTTAAAACAGGGGTATACTGTTTCACACACTAAGTTTAATGTTTCTTCTGAGACCACAAAAACAATTAAACCGAAAGGCATGAAATTGAAAAAGTAAAGGCCCATTTTGATTCTTGAAATTGTATATGTGTTTCAATCTAGCCCCTGAAACCATGAAAATATCAATCCAGTGCTTGAAACTGCAAATAGTTATTCAAATTAGTCCTTTTGGTGATTCAAGTTAGTCCCCATGAACATCATCATAACGACTAATTTGAATCACTCTTTGCAATTTTAGGAACTAAATTGAAACTCTTTTTTATTTTTATTTTTTGTTTCAATTCCAAGGACTAAACTGAATCACGTATACAATTTCAGCTACCAAAATCACCCTTTGCTCAAATCGAAAAGGTGCAAATGCACAAAATATATAGTTATATACCTTGTAAGTTTCTTCATAAACAGGAAGATAGCGAAGCTCGGAGGTGGACTCACCCCAGGCCTCAATCATGATCAAGGCCTTGTTCCTGTTGTTGACAACAGTCTGAGGGTCATCAATGAGCTTCACCATCTCATCAAGGACCCTCTCAGCAGCAACCTCAGAGAAAGCCTTCTCACAATTCTTAACAATCGTCTCGAGCAACACAAGCGAAAGGTACTGAACCCTAGGGCTCTTGATCATGACCCGCTTCTTGATCCCACGGATCAGCTCAACACTGTTGACCTTCTCGGTGTTGATCAGGTCGCAGATGTCAAGGTTCATGGCCCAATCGGGCTCGTCGAGGGATTCAGAGGTTGCGTCCTCGACAAGCTTGTCCACCTGGTTCGGACCCTGGAAGAATTCCTTCATCTTGAAGCTCATGGACGTCATGCCAGCGCTCATCTTGCGACCCACCTCCGCACCACCAATTTTCAGTCTCTCTCCCAAGGCACTCACTTTATCCATCAAATTGTCACCCATTTCGCGCAACCCACCACCCCTTTTTTTTTTTCTTTTTAAAACCCTTCGAATTCCCACAACACAGAGAAACAAATAGCACTGGTTGTGCTCTGTACCTAAAAATGAAAAAAACTAATAATAAAAAAAAAAGTTTTTTTTAGTAATTCGTTATCGAAATTGTGCGAAAGGGAAAATAAAAAGAAGGGGAAAACGCAGAATTGGAAAGGGGAAAAGGCGGAATGGAGGGTTAAGAAAGCAGACCTGAGAGAAATGAGTTTGGTAGAGAGGACGCGTAAGGACTGGGTAAAGTCTTGACGAGGAAGAAGAGTCCTCTCTTTCAGTCTCTGTCTCGTGAGGTATGGCGAATGGGGGGTTTTCTATTTCTATTTCTTTTTTTATTTTTAAAACTCCAAACAAAAATGTTTTTAGAGTTTTATTTGGTCGTTTCGGGAGTTGTTATTAGTTATATTGGTTTGGTTAATGCTGTGCCGTGTTTCTGAAGTTGGAAATGTAAGCCCTTTTTCTCTTTGGACTTTGGATTTTACAAGGGGGAATTCACCCTTTTGAGTTTTGACCCTTAACTCCATTTTCACCCTCGAGTTATCTCAAAGCGGGTATGATTTAAGGGAGTAGAGCAGAGTAGAATGGGGTGGAGTGGCATAATTATTCTTCTTAATTGTTTTGATATTTTAATAATAAAATGAAGTGGAATGGTGATAATTTTATGAGTAAAACATAAGAAAATAAGAGATTTCATCTCATTCCACTCAAATTAGAAGAGAAGGGAGATGTTAAGAAATGGTAAAATTGGATAGAATCGGTTCCATTTAACTCTATTTCATTTCACCCATTTTTTAAATATTAAAACAATGAAGTTCTAAAATATTTCATCTTATTCAACTATGTTCCATCCATTTTCATCAATTTCAAGCATACTCTAATTCATTATGAGATTAATTTTTGAGACAAAATACTCATTTTGGTCCCTCTAAAATTTCAAGTCTGACAAATTGGGTCCTTATAAAAAAAAACTCTCAAATTGATCTTTGCAAAATTGAATAGCACGACAAATTAGTCCCGATAAAAACAAAATTTCTCAAATTAGTCCTTACAAAAGTGAATTGTAAGACAAGTTAGTTCTTCTTGCTCAACTTATCAGAGAAAATAATTTGGCTCATTATTCAATTTTATAGAAATTAATTTGTCCGATTTGAAATTTTGTAAGGATCAATTTGAGATATTTATTTTTTAGGAACTAATTTATCTGGCTATTCAATTTTACAGAGACCAATTTGAAAATTTTATTTTTTACGGGGACTAATTTGTTCAATATAAAATTTTAGAGGAATCAAAATAGGTATTTTATCAATTTTTAATATGAAAGAGTTTTATATTATTATTTACTCATTCTTTTTCAGAATACTTATCACTTTTAGACAATCATAAATATTAAAAAAGATAATAAATGTATTGAGAATGGAGTAAACTATATTGAATACATTAATATACCTCTATTAAATGAAATATTGTTAGAAAATTTATAGTTATGAGTGAAATTATTTAGAGATATTATTAAAAAAATGAGTTTAATTTTGATGCATAGATAATGTAAAAGAGTTTTACACTATCATCTAATTCAATCTTTTCTTTTGTTTGACTCTTCAGGTGGGACGTTAAAAGTAATCATATTTACTAATGTATCATTATATAATTACATAAATATATAAAAAAAATTTATATTATTAATATATGCCAATTAAATTCTAAAAAATATATAAATATTATATTAAAATATGAAATTGTACCGATATTACATGAATGTCAGGCCACAATGCTGAGGTGGTATGTGCTCCTAATATGCGATCGGCCGTCTTTCATATTCATATTTGTTTAAGAGTGGCTAGGGAAACTTCGTCAATTGAAAAAAGTTTCGTTGCGTCATCTACAAACTTCAACAAACCAATTAGCATTGTTTATATATGTCTTTCCATAATACTCTCAACTTTATATTTTAAAAACAAGTGTGTTACTTTTGTCCTTTTCTTTTTATGAAAAGAATGAATGCGTAACTTTTTAATTTTAATATGAAGTTGTTGTAACTTTTTCGCTAACCAGCACACGCCTACCCCACTTTCGTCGGTTCGTTGCATTGGCTTTATATGATATGTGAAAGTATTATGAAACTGAAACGAAAGCGTCCCTATAATATCTGATTATATATGATGAACTTAGATTATATTAAGAAGGTTGCTTTCAGACCAGAGATTTGGAATAGATTTAGTGATGATAAGTAAGCCTTTACTCTCTAGGTTTGTAAACTTATGAGAATTTGGTGAGAAATGGTAGAATGAGAACACTCTCTTATATGGCTTGGATAAAGAACAGACAATGTCAATTCATTAAGAGACGAAGATGGATGAATAGAAGTCTCTCTTCTTCCTTCTTATAAGAGCGTCGAATCAGTTTCCTTACTCTTCAGGAAATAAGGGGTGTCTCTGGTTTTTCGTCGTGTATTGTGTGGTGGTCAATAATAGAGGAGGAGATGGTGGTTCTGTACGAATATTTCATAGGGGTGTGGAAAATTAGGATGCTAGGAGTTACCTTGGGATTGACAAAATAAAATGGTATCATGTGTGTGCGTATAGGGCTCTATCCCATATATTTAGAACCAAGAGAGGGAGATCCCCCACCTACCAACTGTGGATGATGAGATAGTGGCATGAACAGTGAATTTTTGTGACCTCTACGAATTGTTGACGAGATGAAAGGAGGGGTGTGATTTCACATAATGACAAAATATGTTTTCTATGAAAGATGGGCTAGGAAAGCTAAATGGGCCACATTTAGGATGTGTCCTCCTTGGGCTACAGGTAGTAAGAGCGGGTAAATGGTTAGGATATATCCATATTGGACTTCAATGGTTCTCTGTCACACTCTGAATTTGGTTAGGGAGTCCTTATTATTGGAAAGGAGAGAAAAAGACAACTTCATCATCTCATGGGTTGCCCTTTACAGGCCCAAATTTGTTGGGTAGGGGTAACAAAATCTCAAATCCTACTAGGCCACATAAAGAAATAATTTCTTAGGTCTTAATATCAACCTCTTAAGAGTACCCCATAATGAGGTTTCATCATATGCATCTATTCGCTTGAAGGGCTCATACTAAGACCTATTTTTTTTTCTTTGCCACCATTGTATGATTAATATGATTTAAACTCATATTCAAAATGATAGTGAAAAAAGGATCTGGAACAAAAGGCCCCTTGCATAATAGAAGATGACATAGCTTCTTCTTATTGTGCATATTTCACGTGTCATCCTTCTTGTCCAACATGATCTTCAGCCTTTCTAGGTGTCTTCTATTATGCCCTTTTCATCTTCTTTATGACCTCCTATTTCTTGATATCCTTTCTTCAGAATATGTTAGACTTAATTCCTCCTCAAGTACTTACTTGTTGGTTGAGGGCATAAAGCTTATCATAGCCCTCTTGCACAATTTATGTTTGCAAGGACTGATTTGGGAGGTTTGTTTTACAGACACAAAGTTGTTGAACTTTTCAATTTTACAGAACTAATTTGGGAGTTTATTTTTTAAAAGATCAATTTGTCCGACTTAAAATTTTAGAGTGGCTAAAATATGGGTTTAGTTATTTATTTTCTTTCTTTCAGCTTCCATTGGGCTAATATCATTTTAAAGCAAACTCGGGCCATCCAGTAATAGTCTTACATGGGGCCAGTCCGGTGCCTTTTGGGCTGAGATGTGATGGAACGATCAATTATGGATTGTCAACCACCTTTTGAGCCTCAACCTGGGTTGTCAGTTTGAATAAAAATTGGGCTTAGCCAAGTCTGGCAAAAACAAAATTAGGATATTCACTTTTAGGATAGTCAGACCAAACACAGAAAATCCTCCTTTTTTTTTGTTCCAAAAATGTTGGCTAGCTGTGAGGGAGTAGAACTCCACCACGTGTTATAACCAAAAAAAGAAAGAACTCCACCACGTGTTTCGCGAGGCATCGTGCAGCTGAACTTTATGGGGAGGGTCATGAATGCTGCTGGGAGTAGTACCAGATTTTTATTTTTACTGCCCTAGTTTCCTTTCAATTTTGTCTTTATAGGTCCCTCTTGGGCCCTCCTTTCATTTCTTGTTTGGGATTAGGCCCAGCAGGTCACTAAAAACTAGCTGTTAGCTATGTTTCTTTCTTATGAAAAGAAAAGAACGTGTTCTATCATACAAGAATATGGTATGTTGAAATGAATCGGTGACTATAATTGAAAAACAATGTCCGATTTAGTGACCAATTTTATTCACGCTAATAATTGTTTTTTAGATAGAAAATCAATTACTAATTCAGTTGTTAATTTTAATTTATTGATGGATTATATATGTTCATACTATTGACTGATCTTTAAAAATATAATTGACCACTAAATCTTTTGCTAAATCAAATTAGTGACCAATTTTCATAATACAATGAAATAAATGTGTTAAAAATAATTGGTTACTAATTCGTACGGATTTTCATGAGGGAAGGTAGTGAAAAGAAATCAAGCTAATAAAAAATATTTTTTTTCTCTATAAAAAAATATTTAAAAAAATCATATTATTCTTCATATTAATTTTTCTTTTATTTTCTTTCTGCATTCAAACAAAGGAAGAAGCTTATTAGTCTGAAATATTATCAGACAAATCAGTGCAAATGCCTTGTTTTCGATTCTTTTTTTCCTAATTGTCATTGACATATGTGGTAGGTACATTTTGTGCGCGTAAATTTTGCACCATAGCATATCTCTTCAAACAAAACAAACCAGTTTAGTAACATTTAGCTTTACGGTCAGTTCTTAAACGGGGATAGATGAGTTTGTGATTATCATGATTTTGAGTTAATGTTTATTTTAATTCCTCATTTTTTTACTTATGAGTTATTTTGGTCCCTGACTTTTAAAATGAGTCAAACTAGTCATTAATATTATAAAATGTGAATCATATTAGTCTCTCAATCCGTTCTTATTTAATATTTCATCAATTAAATGATAATAAGCAACCTTAAGCGATACCTAATATACCACATATCATTTAAAGTATAATCAAGTTTAAAATGACTCATTTTGGTGTTTAAAATGATACAAAATAAGTCATTTAAATATTCATTTTAAATTATAAAATGACTGATTTTGTGCAATTTTAGATACCAAAATAAGTCATTTCAAACTCTATTTTACTTCAGACGACACGTGGTATGATAAGATATCACTTAATTTTACATATTATCATTTAATTGATAAAATTTTAAACAAAAGTGGAATAAGGGATTGATTTGACTCACATTTTGTAATGTCAGGGACTAATTTGACTCATTCTAAAAGTTAGGGACTAAAATAATCCACGAGTGAAATATCAGGGATTAAAATGAGCATTAACTCATTGAGATTCTATTTAAGGATTGAGATTAAAACATTTTATCATAAAAAATAATTCTTTATTAATTAATATTTATATTTTAGTACTTAATGAAAGTTACATTATCCAGATTGCCCTCTGCATCCCATCTATAGATATCACTTCTCCTTCCTCTAGATCTATGTCAACCTCTTTCCTCCACCTGCGTCGCCGCCCTTTCCTTTGGCACCACTCTCACTCACGGCTGGGAAATCCCTGTCACTAAAATAGACCGTGTCCCCACCAAGGAAGTCATTGTTTTGTGCAGGTACCGGAGTTCATCACTTTCGGTGGCGGCGGCAACATCTTCAGGCTTGCTAACTAGCACCGTCGTTGAGGCTGCATTATCAGCTGGAGAAGCAAATTGGACGGTTTCTAATGTATTATTTTAATTCTCTTGGATTTGGATACACATATCTATTGAGAAAATCATATTTTAAAATGTAATTATACTATTTGGTATCCTGGTTATGCTAAGGTTCTACTATATTATAAAGAAATGTTTTCTATATGTATTGTATTTGGGGAATGTCAAATAAAATATTGGAAACTCTGATCTTTTCTTTTTATGAAAAAAGTTTTTTAAGGAACATATTTCCTATACACTGATCGCAACTTGGGTCGTGACAAAGTTGGTTTCTTGAGGATTGACACAGACACCAAGTTTTAGCTGTTGGGATCATAATATAGCACAAGATTCAAGACAAAATAAATTAATAAAATATTTTGGTCAACTGTATGCAGAAATAGAAAAATGTAATAAATTGTTCTTTGCAATTCCTATATGTGGAAATCGGAGAATTTTGTAAGCATTGAATCATTTTCTATATGTATTTGGTGTTCATTGAATCCATAAACTAAAGTACCAAGGAGTAGTGACTTGTTTTCCTCATTCATGAATTAGAAATTCCTTTGAGCTGCACCCTGTTGCAGTATCTTTGGCCAAAAGGAATTATTACATTCATTGTTTTTCCTCTTCACTGAATCAATGAACGTCTCTTATGGTGATTTCTGTTTGGTAGTATTATGGGATTCATAACTGGAATCGGGATGTAAAGTTTGAAGTATGGTCTAGAGAGAATGAGACGGAGAGAAGAAACAGTTTCTGCAACAAGAAGTGGAGCAATAAGAAAAGAGACATTACCGATTGCAACTTTCAACGGAGGGAGGAGACTTAGAGGAGATATGGTAAAAAGGTCCTTAAGCATCCCCCCATTAAAACTCGCCTTAGTACTCAAACGCAAACAACCGGGATTGATTGATGTTACGAGACGAGCCATGTGTTAATGATGTGATTTATCAATAACTATTGATCAGTAGAAGAAAAGAGACACCAAAAATATAAAAAGAGAAAAAAAAAGATAGAATACCAACCAACCCCATCAACCTTACGGACGGAAGAACTTCTTTCCTGCACACATGGTTAATACTTCACATTTATATATACTTTTAATACAAGTGAATTTCACTAATTTTATTCAAAATACATCCATTTAATTTTGATATTTATCAAATTTGTTGTAACTGCATATGAGAATGACATGTTAGGGTTCATTTGATTTAGTTTTCATTTTTTTATTTTTAAAATTTTATGAAAAAAAAAATATTATAATTTTTTTATATAAAATCTAAAAAAACTAAAAATAAAAGCTAAAGACCGGTCAGTTCACAATTTTTCCTCACACCCTACCGAAAGCATTTTGTACAACACACACCTGACAAAAAAAATAAAACCCAAACAAATAAGAGAATGGAAAGCGTAAAGAAAGGGCAAAAGTGAGGATTAGGGTTCATTGATGCTGAGAATGCGGCGGTAGTGAGGCCACCGCGGTGGACACTCCTGGCGGCGGCAAGATCCCGATGATAGTTATGCGCTTGCTCGCTGTCATGCAATGGAGGCCGGGCGAGCTCGCCCAGTGGTTCCTCAAAGGCTGACTTGGTGGTCGATAAAGCACGCAACTGCAGCTGAGAGACTGAGGTTGAAGACCTATACGGTGGTATCTCAGGGCTAGCTGTGAATTTTGTGACAGAGAAGAATGGCCCAGTGGTAAGGCGAAGAGCTAATGGAGAAAGAAGAGACATTGTTGTCAGAGCTTTAAGTCTGCCGTTAATGGAGGCTGGATGATGAAGCTGCCCTTTGTCCATCATGTAAGAAAACTTTCCAGTTGAATATGCAAATTATGATATAGTAATTCTATACTTTATTATAACTATATAGTATATTTTCTGACAATCTTTAAAATTAGAAAAGAATCACTTTTGTCTTAACGCAATAAAGATCAAGTCCTGCCATGAAACAAGATATTAGAGATATGTTAGTGAGTTTAAAGTTTGGATGGAAAATGAGGAAAAGAAAAGACTTATAATATTTCTTTACCTTTAAAATCTAAAACTATAAACATATCCTAAATATAGCAAATTTTCAGCTATAGTTTATTGCTAGGGTAGAAAGAGCAGATTTGGGTGGTAGGGTGAAGGACCTGTTGGTTCCTTCGTCTTAGGGACTAACATTACTCCCTTTAATTAATAGAGTTAGATTTAACTTAAAATAAATATATGACCGAAATTTAATGAGTGAAAGAGAAAAAATTAGTTTTCAAAATTAAATTGATTTACACATTTTCCAATATGTCCTCCTCCTTCTCTCTGTCTCCTTAATCCCTCAAGCACCAATCATCAGCCTTTTTTATCGAAATAAAAAAAAAATTATACACAGATGTGTAACATTTTAAATTTTATATGCACATCTACATTCATTTTTTATATTAGGAAAATCGATTAACTATCATGTGATTTCAAAATTCGAAATGTAAAGGATTCGGTTAGTACTTGACTGATTTCTGTTGATTTTTTCCCAAAGAAATTGGTTGTGCACTATATACCTAGCACAAATCGATGTGCAACCGAGTTTAGGCCTTACACAAGACTACACCAAAAGAAATAATAGTAGAAGTTATATGAAATCAATTATAATCATCTTCTTTATTTATAAAGGCGGTCTACTAAAGGAGCGCTACTTTTCTGCTCATTTTTCCTTATCACTTCTTCATTTTTTTTTTCATTTTATTATTATGATATTTTTTACGCAAATGATATTAAAAGAAATTAGAGATTCATATAGATATATATAAAAAAGAACACATTAAATCAAGTAGCAATCTAACTACACGTACCCTTTCTTTCTCTCCTAACTACACATGATAATGATAATTGCTTAAAGAGTCTCACATCTATTACTTAAAGAGTCATCCAAATGAAATAATATGATTGGATGACAGTGAGAAAAATTCACACCGTCAATTGATATAGAAATTGAACCCATTATAAATTATGTGATACATAGAGAATTTATAGAAAAATAATTAAAAAATAAGTAATTATCATTATCGTATGTAGCCAGGAGGGAGAATAAGAGGGTACGTGTCATTAGATTGTTACTTTGCTACTTGATTTAATGTGTTCTTTTTTTATATTTTTGTGAGTCTCTAATTTTTTTTAATGTTATTTACCATAATAATAATAATAATAATAATAATATGAAAAAAAATGAAGAAGTGATAAGGAAAAGTGAACATAAGTACTGCTCCTTCAGTACATAGCTTTTATAAATAAAGAAGAAGATGGTTATAATTGATTTCAAAATAACTTCCACTAGTATTTCTTTTCGTGCAGTGTTGTGTCAGGTCAAAAATCGGTTAACTGCACACAGATTTGTGCCAGATATACAATGCATAGAAATCAATCAACTATTGATCAATTTTTTTGAAAAAACATCAACTGAAATCGGTTAAGTATTGACCGATTCCTTTGCATTTTGAATTTTAAAATCACCTGATTGTTAATCGATTTTCCTAATATAAAAAACGAGTGTAGAAGCGTACCTAAAATTCAAAATGTTATACATTCATATATAATTTTTTTAAATTTTATTTTGGTAAAAAAACACCAATGATCACCCACCAGTAGGGGAAAAAAAGAACTGGAAAAAAAAACACAGTTAAAAGCTCATAAAAAAGAACTGAAAATTATTTTGGATTAGATAAAATCATAAAAATACTTGAATTTACATCGTACATAGGCTCAACAGACTTTTGTTCTTATTAAAAAGAAAAAAAAATCAACAATACATCTCCAGACTTGAAAATCACTGCAAAAATGGCGATTGGTGGGTGTATGAGAGACTCGTTGCCAGTCTCGCCGCCCAACCTTCTCCTCCTTTGCTTGTCTTGCTTATTCCGGGAATCACTACCTTGCCGTCCACATAATTGCCATCGATGTCAAGAATGCGGAAACTGCGACCATCGCCCACGGTGGCAAGCCGGCATCGCCGCCCATGCTCTTCCAAAACCGCGTCTTGTTCAGGGTTGCCACATGACATTTAAGGCCCACGGAGTGGGGAGTCACCACTCATTGCCGTACTTCTGTTGTTATTATTTGGAACTCAAATATAAAATTTACAAGATTTGGGACGGAGACTGTATTTGCAAGAGGGAAGCGGACAAAAATTTTGGGCTGGAGTGACTGAGTGACTGGTGCAGCAGTAAGCCCAATCAGGTGTTGGGCTCAGAGACTGATTCTTAAATAATGTCAATGTGTGGTAATGAGTACCAAAATTAAATCTGATATAATTAAATATATCAATCGGTGCAGCGCAGTGACAATATGAATCAGGATGAATAGTAAATTTTTATATAGTGGGGCCCACTGTCACTATTCATGTGAGGATCGCTAGTCACTATTCATGAATAGTACTATTCACGAATAATACTATTCTCATCAGTATCAAGAAATTTGCACACCGAATTTTTAATTTGGAAACCCCCAAATATCGGAGGAAAAACCACGGGACAAGCTTCGAAAAATATTCCACTCTATTCAGGATAATTACAAAATATCCTTTCCACACTCTCCAATCCAATAGGTAAATATAGTGTATCTCAATGAGAACCCTCCTATTCAAACACTATAATTTTACAGTATCAAGGAATAATAAAGATGATACCCAAAAATATTCCTAGTGTATATACCCACACCCTACACTCTCAGAAATTTACTCACACTCTATTTTTTCCTCTCACTCTTAGAAAAATAATATATATTTTTTTTTTCTCTCAGCAGCTTTTATTGTTTGCTGCTTGTTGCTGTGCTTTGCAAATAAAATCTCACCTCTATTTATAAAGGTTATTTGTAGTGTGAAAATTGTAAAGCTAATCACCGAACTGTTTGAAAAATTTTCAGTGCTTTCAACCTCAACGTTTCAAACCATTTGCTTTTCAATTTTTCAAACATTTCAGCTTCTTTATTTCAACTTCTTCTGCTTCTAATTTTGCGGCAGGACCCCACATGAGGATGAAGGAGGTCTTGACGAGGAACCTCGTTTCCACCAGTGGGTTTGTGGTTGAAGGGGACTCTTTTTTAAGAACAAGGCTTGTGAGTTATTTGAGCACTTTGTGGAATGAGGGGCTTCTTTAGACAAGGGCTTCGATTTGTGCTTGCATGGTAGGTGACGGGCAGAGGAGATGGTAGTTGATAGTGTGGCTGCCGCGGTGAGAAGGAAGAGGTTGATTTTGCAGCCGTGAAAGAGATATGAAAGAGAAAAGGCTGAGTGGCATAAAGTGGATATTAGAAATTAAAGTGGGTTCATTTGACAATTTCACGTGATAGAGTTAGAGGACTAACTTTACTTGATAACTTGGGGCAGTAACGAATCCCTCACCTACTTAAAGATTAAGAGATGATTAATATGATGACACAGTCATATAAGTCACGTGATTTCAATTTGAGTAATGTTATTTTGACTTATATTTTATAGGATATCATATCGACACATTTATATTCAACATTAAATTGGATTAGACTCTACTTAATTTGGGTCTCACACCCTATCCGATGGTAAATGTGAGTGAGCCAATACGGTATCTCATAAAGTGAGTCAAAATAATATTTCTCTTTCAATTTTGAAAAAATTTTAAGTGTTGTTAGAGTAAGAGAACATATTTACTTTATTCTATTAACTGATTGACACATCAAATATTGTATTAAAAATATGGAAAACAAGAGACAATAATAGCTCACATAACTGATGTGTCAATTAATAAATGAAACAAAATAAATATTTTTTCTTACTCATAGAGTATCTAAGTATTTCTCTTTTATATTTTTGTCTTAACAATTAAGATTTATTCTGCTCGATATCACGATTAACCCATACTTAAGATTATGAAACGTTGCGTTGGACATGCTAATTTTCAAAAATGTTGAAAAACTTAAACCAAAATTCAATTTTTTTTTCTTTCAAATACTCAACATATTTAAGTCAAAAAACTTTTTATATATATCCTATCTAACGTATTTTTTACCTTCACCAACTCCCGGACTCACAAATGTGAATGGGAATGGATGACGGCATATAATCAATGGTCTGGGATTGATCGAACTGATACCTAAGAAACATGCTAATTATTGATGTATAATTGTAGTTTCTGAGGAAAAAGAAGTAAAGTTTTTATACGGGTTATTGTCATCACTAGGTTTGATCACTTGACTTTGATCTCCTTCCCTCTCAATTTTCGTCTCTCCATGGATACAGTTAGTTGCATGCTGCTCCTTCTTTTCACATGCACTTTAGTTCAAGCTCTTCGCTCACTTTTAGCAAGAAGTAGCAATCCCAACTACAGTAAGCTTCCTCCAGGACCTTACCCTCTTCCCATCATTGGAAACCTTCTCGAGATGGGCCAAAATCCTCACCAATCCTTAGCCAAGCTTGCCAAAACTCACGGCCCAATCATGAGTTTAAAGCTAGGCCAAGTAACCACCATAGTCATCTCTTCAGCTGATTTGGCCAGAGAGGTGCTCTTGACTCATGACCATTCCTTCTCAGACCGATGCATTCCCGATGCTGTCTCAGCTCACAACCACAAAGATTATAGCCTCACCTTCTTGCCTGTTTCACCTCGTTGGCGAGGCTTGAAAAGAATCTGCAATGAACAATTATTCGCGATCAAGGTTCTTGATGCCAGCCAAGACCTTAGGCGCAGCATGGTCCAAGGACTCCTCCGTGATATTCATCAGAGCAGCCTCAAATGTGAAGCGGTGGAAATTGGAAGCATGGCTTTCAAGACTGCTATAAACTTGTTATCAAATGCTATTTTCTCTGTGGATTTGATGCCGTCTACAGGTACAGCAGGAGAGTTCAAGGGCTTGGTGACAAAGATCATGAAGGAGGTTGGAACCCGAAACCTGGCAGATTATTTCCCCATTCTGAAGATGGTTGACCCACAGGGAGTTAGAAGACGCACTGGTGGCTACGCTCTTGAGGTGATTGACATCTTCCGGTGCTTAATTGAGCAACGGTTGCACTTGTATGCGAAGGAAGGCCCAAACTCCAACCCCAAGAATGATATGCTAGACACACTACTCAGCATTGCTCAACAGAACAGGGAGGAGATGAGCATGTTGCAAATTGAACATTTAATTTTGGTAATAAATTTACAGTTTAATTTCTAATGCACTGTTTTTTTTTTACGTGATCATTCAATCAAATTATCTCATTTATATGATTTTTCAGATGTAATAATAGTTAATTATTTTTGTTGATGTGACAATATATGATTAGAGAATAATGTAATTTTTTTGCACTAACGATACATACAAATTAAACTCATAACCATATCCTTTCAAAATGATTTTATTTTAACATGATACTTATTCTATCACAATTAGATATGATAATGATTTTCATTTAAGTAAGTGGGGACCACCACCATGCCCCGTGATGATGAAATAAATGTTTTGTATCTACTTTTGATTTACACTATTATTTTCTGATTTAATTTTCCAGTATTAATTTATATTATGAAATATTGTTATACTTTGTTCGTTGCTGGAACGGATACAATCACATCTACACTAGAATGGGCAATGACAGAGCTACTTGGCAACTCAAAGGCTATGTCAAAAGCAAAAGAAGAGCTTGAGCGAACCATCGGCAGAGGTAAACCAGTAAAGGAAACTGATACTGCAAGACTCCCTTACTTGAATGCCGTAATTAAACAGATCTTTCGCTTGCATGCCCCGGTTCCATTTTTAATCCCTCGCAAAGCGAAGACGAGTGTAGAAATATGTGGCTATACCATCCCAAAGGATGCACAAGTGCTAGTAAACGTGTGGGCCATTGGCAGAGATGCAAGCATATGGGATAATCCAGACTTGTTCTTGCCTGAAAGATTCTTGGGATCAGAAATTGATGTCAAAGGCCAAAATTTCGAGCTTACACCGTTTGGTGCTGGGAGACGCATGTGCCCTGCCTTGCCATTAGCTACGAGGACATTGTTCTTGATGCTGGGATCACTGATCAACTCGTTTGATTGGAGACTTGAAGATGATTCGAAGTTGTGTGATATAAACATGGATGATAAATTTGGAATCACCGTAGCAAAAGCACAGCCCTTGCGAGTTGTTCCCACCAAAATAAACTATTAATGTGTTTTGCATACGCAACTTAATTAGGTGACTTTACGGTGTTGCATGATGGCACATTCGCTTTCAGTTACAATAAAGTTATTTGAATATTTAAAGGGTGGGTGTTGTTCATCCATCTTATCATCATTATATGGAATAATGAACACTATCACATTTGAAAATAATTAAATCAGTGTTTAAATGAAATACCCACTTTTAAATGTTGTGGTTTTGGCTATTTGCTTGCCTAGTGTTGTCCCCATCAAAATAAACAATTAAGTGCCTGATTTATAGTGTAACTTTTGTGGTTCTCTGCAGCACATATTCTTAATATAATAATATGCAGTGTAGAATAAAGTTTGATACACAATTAAATTATATAATAAATGTACATTAGACATTTTATTATTATTGGATGTAATGTATGGTTCTTACTCATTCCACTCATTCATCAACTCCAATGATGATAGGATATATGGTATGTATTTATTATACAATTTAATTATACACCTAAGATCACTACGTAGGGTATGTCTTGGTTGCAATATGCATTCAAAATTTATTCTCACTTCTCGTTTTAATTTGCTTCGAGTTTCTTATCCTGGCACCTCTAACTACAGCTCTCAGCCTCAGGCCAATGGTTCACAACGTCAAATGTTATTATTGCAAAAAATTAATTTGTTGTCATTTGTGACGTACAATGACCTGGCTACATGCTTGGTCCCCTTAATGGAGACGTGGCGCTATTCATTGAATCAATGTAGAGGCCGGTTGTAATTGTTTCCGGGAGAGATGTCTCTTTCTTTAATTTGTTATTATTATCTTTTGAAGATTCTCGTCCTCGTACTTCGCAAATTATTCATTTCTTCTTCACAGATTTCTTATGTGAACAGATCAATCAATTAAATGTATGGTTTACAATAATGTCGGAAGTAAGAAACATCCTAAAACGACTCTTAATATATATATAGTTTCTTTACTTGAGATATGTATGTTAGCTTTAAATTAAAAGACTTTTTTTTCTTCTTAGTAGTTGGCATATCACATAGAAAAATTATTTCAATATGATTTTTTCTCTTTGAATAATATAGTAGTGTATGTATCTATATTTTATCAAATTTTTTTTTCAAATTTCAAGGTATGAGCTAGTTATCAAAATGATCTATATTCATATCATATATAATAGATCACTTCGGATGATAATGTAGATTTAAAATACTTTCAAGATAATTTTTCAACAAAAAATAGTAATGCAACTTCGTTTTAGTTTGAAATATTTATTGATAACTATTGAGATGCTTGTAACAAAACAATTGAGTGCTTGGGGAAAAAAATGTAATTGCTTCAATTAATAGTCTAAGTTGAAAGTTTTATAGACTATTGTTAGATTAAAAATATTAAAGAAAAGATTAATAACCATATATAATTATATGCGCAATAATGTCACATACACTTATATATTTATATCACCTTATATTTTTGTTATTTAAATATTGAATTTATCTTACTTTATATATATACAAATAAATCAGGGTTTGGTAAATACATAATCCAACATATAAGTTGTTCTGAAAAACGAGAAGACATAATAGTAGTATTTGATATATAAATTATAAAATTATTCTTAGAATTTAAAATGACTATTAATAATATATATATATATATATATTCAATAGGATAATTTAATTTTTATTATTATTAAATAGAGTAAAATTATACTAATTTTTTAAATTTTAAATAGTACAATCCAATTATAAGAAACATCCCTTGCTTTTAAGAAGGTACTTTAATTTTTTTATTTATCCTTCCAAGGGGAGTACCAAATTAAAGCAAGTTGAAGGCATTTTTACCAAATAAAAAAAAGAAAAGAAAAATACATAGTTATGGATGTACACATCTTTTGATATTATTTATCAATATACATTTGTTTTTGAGTTATAGTAAAATAGCGGACTGTGGAGTGAATTAGTTATGTAAATCAGCTCATTGTTGAACGAATTAGCTAATAAAGCATTTAACTCTTCACTGAAAAACCAGAGAGTCCATTGACACGGTGCAAGAGTCAATTAACGCAGTGCAGACTTACAGGCCATAAATCGGCCACAACTTAGCTAAAATACTGCTAATGCAACGACTAGTACTTAGCCGATTTAAAGAAACGTCAGCCTGCTGGCCGATTTATTGCACCGTCCTACAGCCAAACGATTTATCAATGGACCACTATAAAAGAGGTCCTTTTTGGGTAGGGTTGGTCCTTTCTTACTTTTTTTTTTTTTTCAAATTTGGTAATAGATACTGGGATGGTGGTAGGGCTGGCCATTTATCATATTTTTGTTATTTTTTTATATTTGGCAAGAGAGAGTGGAATGCTATTGGGGCCGGCCCTTCAACGTATCTTTTTGTTAATTTTTTAAATTTGGCAAAAGAGTGGAACGAAAGTAGTATAGAACACATAATAATTTATATCGTTGGGATCAATGTAAGCATATCTTTACAAATCTGAATGTCCAACTAATTTTTTTTAGCCAATATTAGTTAAATTATTTTATATAGTGCACTATATTTATTTAGGTAGTGTATTTTTTTTGGTGTGTAGTGTATTGGGTCCATAGTAGTGTATTTTTTTTTTAAATAGTATAATGCATTTACTGTAATTTATGTAGTTGTACATAGTTGTAGAAACTAATAACTTGAAATAGTATATTTTTTATTTGAAAATATAATTCACTTATTTTAATTTATGTAGTTATAGGAACTAAATTATTTTTTTTCCAAAAAAATAAAATAAAAAAGACAAGGGGATCCTCTTATTAACTCATTTATGTTATAGTCATGAGACTTACGCAAATACATTTGAACTAGTCTTTTGTTATTTTGTTTATTTTGCATGGAAAAAGAAGTCTCACCTATAAAATCATCAAAGTTAGATAAACAACAGATCTATACCTATAACTTCTAAAATTTATTTATGTTTATTCTAATATAATTTGCACTTTTGGTTTATAATATATGTGTATTTTTGTTTAGCTTATGGATTTTAATATACAACATTTATTTAAGTGTTTGAGATTGCTAAGAGATTAATAATGTTTGGTTTATTTATTTATATGTATTCATATTTATTTCAGTCTTGAATAATGGCCAGTTCGTTGACTTTCTAAACGCACAAGAAACTGTGTCAAAGGCTAACTCTGGGTAGCAGGCATTATCTCATCATCATCATTGCACAGCATTGACGAGTTTCAAGTATAATAAAAATATCATAACTTTCTATGTAAATAACTAATCAATAATACTGAATAAAAATTTAAATTTTTATTAACCAATGAAATATAAAAAAAAATCATTTACCTCATAGTAAACAATTTGCACAATATTAAATATTAGCATGTGAATAAAAAAAAGTTGCAGAATATAACAAATTAATTCATAGATAATAATGGAAACGAGTACTAATTATTTTATAAAAAATTAATAAAAAATTTATACTTTAGACAATATTAAAACCTAAATCACGTAAGCTCCCAAAAAAATAATTCACAAATAACACTGAAAATAAAATGTTATCGTCGTTCGGCTCCTTTTTAAAAACCACCTCATTGTAAGGCTCATACGCGGCAATTGGACCATCAAGTTGAACCTTTCTACTAATCTCGGCCGCCAGTTCTATTAAAGTTGGGCCACTCATCACATTATCTGCATTTACTTCTTCGCGATTTTCATTGACCACTGGACTTGGCATCGAAATAATTTGGGAATACTGAGCTAAAGGCAATTCATCAAATGCTTGAATAAGAGTGTATACCTGGCACAAATCGGTGTGCAACCGAGTTCAGGCCTTACACAAGACTGCATAAAATTTGAAATCAATTATAACCATCTTCTTTATTTATAAAAGCTGTGTACTGAAGGAGAGCGCTACTTTCTCGTTCACTTTTCCTTATCACTTCTTCATTTTTTTTCATTTTATTATTATGGTATTTTTCACACAAATGATATTGAAAAAAATTAGAGATTCACACAGATATAAAAAAAGAACACATTAAATCAAATAGCAAAGTAGCAATCTAACTACATGTACACTCTTCTTCTCTCTCCTGGCTGCACATGATAATGATAATTACTTTTTTTTCATTATTTTCTATAAATTCTCTATGTATCACATAATTTATAATGGGTTTAATTTCTATATCAATTGACAGTGTGAATTTTTTTCACCATCATCCAATTATATTATGTCATTTGGATGACACTTCAAGTAATGGATGTGAGACTCAACTACTTTTGTTGATGTAGCAATACATGATTAAATATTAATGTAAAAAAATTTTACACTATCGATGTATAGAAATTAAATTACACTCATTTATAATATGCTATATATTTGAAAGATTTTGCTCATATTATATTATTTTCTTAAAGGTTTTAATTTTTATGTGCTACAGTATTATTTTTTACAATTATATAAAATAATATTGTAGCACATAAATAATATATTGAGGTTTTAATTTTTATGTGCTACTGTAGTTTCTTGGCAGAAAGAATAAGAGAAATGTAACAAATTAAGCTATTATTTGGTTCAAAAGAAAATGAATTGAAAGAATTTTGATGGAAAGAAAATAGATTGAAAACAAAATTTTCTTTCCTTTAGATAGAAGAGAAAATGGCAAAGAAAGAAAATTAGGGATTGTTTGGTTTGAGTTTTCCATTTTCAATTTATATTTTCAATTTTCCATTTTTTTAGATTTTATGAAGGAAATGCTAAAAATTTTGAAGACTATAAATTTCATTTTTTGATTTTCATTTCTAAATTTCAGTATTTCCTTCTCAAAATCCTGAAAGCTAAAAAAAATGAAAATGAAAACTGAAATCAAACAAGTTAGACTTGTGGTTCCCACTGACAAATTTTCTCGGGTTCTCTGGCGATACCTGGTATCACCATTGAGTTGAAATTAGACGATGAATTCATTCTCGCCCATTCCTCAATTTCCATTGTTTCTATCTTGGTCAGATTCATTCATTTATTTACTTATTAGTCATTGCCTCTTTGGTTCTAATACCTTAATTAGAAGTTATATAAAATTTGATGCCTTGTCAAATATCGATCAACTTTAAACAATTTGACTTTAATTAATTTGATATATATTGCTTTTTAGTTGATTAAAATGTTTGATCGTTATCACTCACCTCTATTATTTTACAAGTTAAACTTCAGCACAGGTAGTCATGTGCATTGTTGTGCGTGTGGATTACGGTTTGGATCAATATAATTTACAGACGTCGGTTTGGATTAAATCAGGTTGTGCGTGTTGACTGTATAATTAATTTTAATTAGGGAACTAATTGTTTCAATCTCCTATTGATTTCACGTAGAAGAATCTGCTTTAACGTGTATATTGAAAATTTAAAATATATACGTAACAAACAGGAAGGTTTTGCATTTACTGAAAGTTGAAAATATATATAATAACATGATGCTGTATCTTTTTTTTTTTTTTTTTTTGGTGTATCATGGTGCTGTGTCTTAATCATAGTTATTAAAACCGAACTGAATCGGTCGGTTCGAACCGAAAACAGGCAAATCAGTTACTGGTCCGGTTCTTCAATTGGACTGGTTATGGTATTAAACTGGTCAAACCCGAAGCGAACCAACTGGGTTGTCTATGAACCGCTCCTGACCGAACTGGTCTGAATCGCAAGTGCTCACCATGCACAACCCTGGACAGTGTACACTACAGTAAACCATGAGAAATGTTGAGTAATTGTCAAAAATCCAATGCTGAGAATACAAACTTGTACAGTTGGGAAGGAAGGGGGTGCTGCTACCACTAGGCCAACATTTTTGTTGTGCTATATATGTTATGTTTAGTTAAATACATATATTGTAATTATTGCATTAAACATATTGATTTATTAAAATTTGGTTCAACCAGTGACCCAATAATTTAGTACCTTGGCTGAGTTGATGACTAGACTAAGTTTAATAACTATGATCTTAATAATGGAAAAGTTGAGTATAGCAGGACATGCGTGACCATGCCATTATTACCTCAACTCAAGTCAACTAGAATTAAATCCGGCTTATCTCACCAAGCAAATGAGCTGAGTCGAAGCATGATATGCAATTAATCTACATAATGTATAACTTAGAGAATTATGATATAAAACATAGAATATTGTTCACTACTTTTTTGTTTCTTATAACAGACAAAGTACGTCTGTCTTATTTAATGAGCTACTAATCATTTTCGGAACGAAGGTGTACACTATAGTTTATGTCTATTTTGCCCCAGCTAGGTACACTTATTTAAAGACTACATTTCACATAACGAAAGTACCTTACAAGTGGGTATGCATGCCATGTTAATTACTTATTTTGATTGGAATAACTCGTAAGGGTTCTTTTTTCCTCAAGGCATTTCCTTCAATTATATCCTCCATGTCCATTTCTTCTGGTTTCATATCATTTTCAAGCTTCCAATCAAAAGTATTGATCAGTGATCCCAACATCAAGTGCAACATCCTCATAGCCAATGGCATCCCAGGACATATTCGTCGACCACCGCCAAATGGCGTGAGCTGAAAATTTTTGCCCTTAACGTCAAGTTTTGACCCTAAAAACCTCTCTGGTGAAAACAAGGTCGGATTGACCCAAGATTCTGGATCCCTGCCAATAGCCCACTCGTTAATGAAGATTTGTGCACCCTCTGGAATAGTGTAGCCATTGAGCTCCACATCGGTCTTGGCTTTTCGAGGGAGCAAAAGTGGAGCCGGCGGGTACATGCGTAAGGTCTCCTTTATTACTGAATGTAGGAAAGGAAGTCTAGCAATGTCTGACTCCTCAACTGGGTTACCTCTGCCAACAATTTCTTCAACTTCTTTTCTGGCTTTTGACATGATCTCTGGGTTGTGAAGTAGCTCAGCCATTGCCCATTCTAATGAATGTGAAGTTGTATCAGTTCCCGCAACAATTAGATCCTATTTCAAAACAAAGTTAGACTGGTGAGAAATTCAGCAATTATATGTAAGAGCATATATCACAAAAATAATAAGTAGAAAAATGTTAGACAAAATACCTATTTTAATTAGTTTCTTAGAAATATATTAAAAAATAAATTAATTTATTAGGATTTGAAAGTTCCAAGTTAGTTTTCACAATTAAAAAGGTGAACAAATTGGTCCCATGGCCTAATTTTATACAATATTATAATATTGTATATATATAGTGAAGGACTAATTTAAAACTTTCAAATTTTAATAAATTAATTTATCTCTATATAGTTTTGAGACTAAAATGGGTATTTAGATAAAAAATCATGTGTATCCATTTAATTTTATTGATTCACTCTAGGCTCATATGAAAAGAGAAATACAAAAAGATGGTGGGTGTGATATGCCCATGCATCATCTGAGTTTTTTCTCTTTATATGTAAGTCTATAATAAGTCCATAAAATAAGTATATATAACACTACTATATAAATAATAAAAATATTATTTTAATATCTAAAAATAGATATTCTCCTTTATTATCATTAGATGTCATGGTACCCCTCATTCACCCTATTTATCTATCACATCTAACTATAAAAAAGTTTGGAACACCCAAAGAATAGTGTAACAACATATGCATATGCATGTATGACTGTAAATGGCAAGGAAGAGGAAAATACATGCAGTAAGTGTTTGATCTGTTCTTTGTCCATCTCGTTGTTGTTCTCTTCAGATATGTTGAGCAAGGCATCTAGCATGTCATTGTTTGTGACATAACCGCCCGCTTCTCGTAGCTTCAACCTCTGATCAATTAAGTTGTCAAAGACACGGAACAGCTTTCCAATGTAAAACTCGCACCTCTTTTGAATTCCTTGTGGATCAAACATCTTCAAAAAAGGGAAAAAATCAGCCATGTTTGGTGTCCCAACCGCTTTCAAGATATTCACCACGATCTCCTCGTACTCTCCCGTGTCACTTGCTGAGTGAACAAAATCTATGGAGAAGATAGTGTTTGATAAGAAGTTAATCGAGGTCTTGAAAGCTGCTCTCCCAATATCTATTGCTTCGCCAGTTAAGCTGCACTGATGGACATCGCTGAGGAGTTCTTGCATCTTCTTACGCCTAAGGTATTGGCTTGCATCAAGGGACTTGTTGGCGAATAATTGATTGTTACATATTTTTCTCAGATATCGCCAAAGAGGTGAAACAGGTAAGAAGCCTACGGTATGTTGAGCATGGTTGTGAACTATTAAAGATTGGGGAATGGTTCGGTCTGAAAACAATTGATCATGGGTTTGGAGAACCTCTTTGGCCATGTCTGGGGAAGAGATTATTATGGTTGTTACTTGGCCTAGCTTTAAACGCATTATTGGGCCATGAGTGTTAGCAAGCTTGGCCAATGATTGGTAAGGCTTTTGACCTAGTTCAAGGAGGTTTCCAAGGATGGGAAGAGGGAAAGGTCCTGGTGGAAGCTTGTGGTGCTTTGATTTAATAAGTGAACTGAAAGCTTGCATAACAGCGCATGTGAACAAGAAAGCTAACACGTAATAAATCAGTGCATCCATATCTAGTTTGTCACATAAATGAGTGAAAAAAGTATGGGGAAGGACTTGATCATGGTTTGAGCTTAATAATGGAGCACATGCAAACTTATAGTGCATCTTAGTCAAACACCCCAAACACGAATAATTGAAATAATCGTCCCACCCTTACAAAGTCAAGCCTTTGACGGGTCTAAGATAAGGACTGCACATACTTAACTGGTAGAATTTGTTAAATATTTAGGGGGTTGTTAAGAGTAGTTGACTAGGGGAAAGGATAATTAATGCGAATAAAATATGTCTAGCTTCTTTGTATCAACAGTATCAATAATATTTGAAGTTCAGTTAAAGTCACTATCTCATCAAATAATAATAAAATGAGTATTTAAATTGAATACTCATATTATATTCAAATAATAATATTATTAAAATTATATATAAAATGGTATTTTTAAAAAAAAATTGTGTAGTAGAATAACAAATAATTAAGAATAATATCATTAATTACTAGCGAAGACAACGCGCTAATGCCCGAACAAATTAATACAAAGACACTTAACTCTTTCGTTTACGTAGGGCGGTTGCCGTTGTTCAAATTCCATATTTAAATAACACTGCTGGAAAAGGATTGAAAGCCTTGAAACAATTAATTTAATTGAATTGTATGACGTCTCTTCGTCTGACTATCGATATATTGATCACATCCACTTATAAATAATACAAAAATATAGTTATCATCTAGAGTATCGTAGCATTTTGATCGCCCAGTGGTTCGCTGAATTTTTTGAATTAAAGAATAATTAAGGGTGCATTTGGTTTGTAAAAATATGTTTTTTTATTTTTATTTTCTAAAAATGGTTTTCATTTTCAGATGTTCAATATTAGAGAATGTGTTTGATTTATAAAAGTATATTCTATTTTCAGAAAGTAAAAACAATAAAAATATATTTGGTTTCTTTTCTAAATACAATTTTCAAGACCAAATTTAATATAATAGTTATATTTATTTTTAATCAGTACAAATTAAATTTTATTTTTTGAATAATTTTATTTTAAGATCAAAAACCTAGCACCAAAGCACAATTAAGGCTTAAATACCTCGATCTTAACTAGATGAACCAGTACATAATTTGAAGTCATCTCATTGCTAGCATCTGTTAACTTTGACCAAGATAATTAAAAGAAATGCCAATATTGCTATCGAGAGAGCTTTCAAATGGGTAATCACCAAAGCACAAATATCTAAAATATCATCAAGGTCATCCCCAAACTTGTCCAAGTCCTTTGAAAGCTTCTTCAATAGCTTTACTTTGAACTTTTGTGTCTCCTGCACCAACAACACCACCCACATAATGGCATAAAAGAAAAAAGGGCACTAGCTTTGAGAGGTTCTACAAAATACAAAAACAAGTCGTGCAAAATCGAGACTTGGGTTAGGGTACACATGCTTTTGGGTGGGGAAGCCCTGAGAGCACAAGAGAATGTGTTTCAAGCATAGGTTTTCAAAACAAGGATGGTCAAAACGTCCCAAACCCGTCGAGTCAACCCATTTACCCACAAAAAATTGATAAGTCGGGCCTAAAAATTTTAACTCGTTTAACACCAATTCATTTTTGGCCCGATCCATTTAACTCACTGGTTAAACAGGGCAGCCCGTCAGGTAAATGTACAGGCAGCACATTAGCCCTTTTTTTTTTGCTTCTAACAGTCCTCTCTTTCTATTTCCATGCTAGTGTTTTTGTCTTTTTCTTGACAATGGCTACAAGTTTGGGCCCAACAGGTCTACACATCATAACCCCACTTGGTCATGGCTTCATAATTTCACCCACAGACCCACTCACACACAAATCAGTGAAATAACAATTTCAAGTTTTTAACTTTTTCGTTTGCTATCTTTTGAGTTTTGAGAACTGAGAAATATCATTGAAAAAAAATAGTTATGTTATTTGTACTCATAATGTATGGGATACTGAGCTGACTCACATCTCACCTACTCGGTGTACTACATATCATGAATATAAATAATATTTTTCAAAAAAAAATTTTGATTGACAAATTATTTATAAGAGAAATTCATTTCTGCACAGGATTTAAGTTAGTACTAAACTACTTAATAAAACCTTAGAATTCAACAATTTATGAAGGATGCATCTGCCTCTCAATCATAACTATTGATTGTTTGTCACGACCCAACTAAGGAATGTGACCGGCACGTGAGGGATTGAGTCCTCAAGGAAACCTCTGGGAACGTAATTAACTAATATGCATAAATAAATTAAAATATATTTATAAAATTTCCAGTTTAACTAAACTCCATAAATCTAATAATATCTCCAAACATAAATCCCGAATATAAAATTGCATAAAATCTATAATTTGGGCTGAAACCAAACATAATTAATAAAATAGCTGATATCTATAAAATAAATAAAATGATATTATGCATATCCAGGATCCTGCCTACACAACTACTGAAGCACTAAACTAACATAGCCTATAACAAGCTCCACTTCGAAGCAAAGCTCACCAAAAGAAGTTGCAGCACTATTGGGAGGATCTTGTGGTGCAGCCGAACCTGTAACTATATCTAGAGGGGAGAAAAAGAGAGGGGTGAGTTCATCAAAATTCAATGAGTGAGCCTCCACTTACAACCCACATGGGACAACAACAAAAATACATAATATATACATGCAACTGTGTAAAGCATTTTATATATATAATTACATATCATAATAATGAAAACAATAATTTGACTAAATCCATGACAACAACTAGTAGAGAAACAAGAATTATTCTGTACAGGAATTATTCTGTACATAAATATAGTCTGAGCTTGATAGCTAAATATGAGCCAATGGCTAATCTGATAGGCACCTAACTAGGTCCCATAAATGGACACCTCACTAGGTTCCTTACTGTGGATGAGCTAGTCCTCTAACAGACCACTTGGTTCCAAGGTTAACAATAAATTCTGCAGCCATTAACTCACTGATCTATTTCTCACTAATTATTGACTAAAAATAATAGCAACAAAATTCACTGTTCATATAATACTGAAGTTCATGAAATTTTCTAACTGAAAAAAAATAATCTAAGTCATACATACAGCAAGTATGGTCCCATGAGTTTTCTGAAATAGCAATCTTTCATGATAACTAGAAGATAATAATTTTTCTAAATTTTCTATAATCCATAAAAACATAATTTTTGGGCATAAATCATTCTAAAATTCCATAATAATTTATATCATGCAAGAAAAATAATAATAATGACCAAAAGTATGGCTATGAGCTTAAAATCACTCATCGTTAGTAGCCAGGAGCGTGCTTTCATTGACAACTTGACCTTGGAGAGCAAGAATGACATCGGTAACTGCCAAATAATATAATGATGAGAGAAAACCATGCCTAACAATACCCAAACTCACAGACTAGATAAAAGGGGGAAGGAATTTACTAAATTCCATGAAGATCACTTACCAAAAGAGATTGATTGGAGAAAATAGAGAGAAACCATGTTTTTCTCTCTAGGAAAAATTCCTTGGATGGCTAGGGTTCTTAGAAAAATATTTGGGAATATTATGATGTGTCAAATATATATATACTAGGAGTATAAAATAAAGAAAAATCATAGCGAAACCGCGTCCCGCTTATCGCCGCACAACAGAGACATAGTACTCGCGTGTTCTCCTTCAACAATTCAAGGTTTTCTCTTCCATATACATAAGCAACGAAAACAGAACGAAGTTGCAAGACAACCCGACATCCCGTGCATATGTTACTTTTATTATAATCATAATAATACTAAGAACGCTTGCAGCATCTGTTACGCGTTTCCTTACTTGCGTGTGTGTATATAATAATAATAATAATAATAATAATGTTAGTTCACATATCAATAAATTTTATATTTGGGGATCACATTATTGCACGGATAAAAAAGATTAAACAACAAAGCTTTTTTTCTCTTATTTTCTATTTTTAATTTCTTCGAGCCATTTTTTTTAAGAAAAACTCACTAAGACACACACACACACAAAAAAAAGTCAAACCAAAAACAAACAAACAGCCTAAAACAAAAAGACCCAAGACTTGACCCTAAAAAAAGAAAAGAAAAAAACCCAAAAGACTAAAAGGTCTGAAGCTCCACTAAACTACACATCCCAAACGCTAAGAATTCTAACCCAAAAAGAAAGTAGAAAAAAAAAAGGAACCAAGCCAAACTAAAAAATAAAACTACCTAAAGGAGCCTAAGACCACAAAGCCCAAAGACTAACTTCAGCCCAACAATCCTAACCCAAAATTAAAGAAAAAGAGACTGAATAAAAAGAAATAAAAAAATAGAATTATAATCTTAAAAAAACAAAGTTAAAAAATCCCTAATCTTTAACTACCCATTTGGAAATCTTTAATAAGATGGAATTGAATTGAATCACATTAGAAATCGAATTTCATTAGGAATTGAATTGAACTTTTATGTTTGGAATGAGTAGGTAAATTAACGAAATGAACTCAATTCCGTAATTTGAAATGGGTCTAAAAATGAATTAATTTAATTATTTGTACTATTTTATCCTTTATTACTAGGCTAAGAAAAAATATTATATTCAAGTAAGGTTATTTTGGTATTTTCTTTTGTTGGAGTTTAATTCCCATGAGATTTCAATTTCTTCACTTAAGTTGCTTCAAAAATATGAAATTCAATTTAATTCAAATCCTTGATAGAATTGAATTTTAGGAGTTTCCAAATGCCATGTAAACCTTGGCTGTGCTACATTGAGAATGGAGGCAAGAAGAGTTGAGGGATGTAGTAACAACAGTGAACCAGCAGGGAGCAACGGCAGGCTATCTAGCACGTGGCGTGGCGGCGCTAATGGACTGAGGTAGGGGTGCGCGAATGATACTGTAGTGGCAACGTCTTTGCAACCGATTTGGTAGGTTCACAGGGCGTGGCTCTAGCACGGGCTTCGTAGTTGTTGTGGTGCGATGGAGAATGGGAGATAGGGGCAGCACGGGGATGACGTGATGGTGGCATACGCTGCTGGCAAGACTGACAAGACCGTGGCGCTATAGCATGGTGGTTCGTCGTGGTGACTGGACTTAGTGATGATAGAGGGTGTGCAGGGTTGATGGTGGTGATGTGGGTGATTGGTTTCTAATGAGGGTGGTTTATGATTGATAATGAAGGTGAATAAATGAAAGGTTGATTTGTAGAGGATGAATGGGTTGGAAGGTTATTGTTATGGGTGAAAGAGTGAGTGAGTATGGTGATGAAGGACGATGGTGGTGGCTGATGAATGATAATGGAGCGTAATTAAGGTTCCCTCCTCTTACAAAAACTATCCCTACTTATATCCACTTCTAACCTAAATATAATTAATGAAAGAAAATTAATTTGATGCTAATTAAAAAAAACTGATTTGATTGGAATTAAAGATGTTGATGGATAAAATCAATTTTTAAAAAAATAATGCTGAATAACTAAACAAAAGATCAAATTCTGATTTTTATTTTTGATTTTTATTTTTTTAATTAAAACTAAATATAAGGCAGGGTGAAAATAAAAGCTAAAAAAAGTTTTTGTGGCCTAAGCAAAAAATTGCGTGTTGACAATGTTCTAGTAACTGTTGGGGTCAATAGACATGGTAGGGATAAGTTTGTGTGGAAGTTTGGTAAAAATGGTACCTTTTCTACCAAATTTGTTCTTCGAGCAATTCTAGTAACAAGAAAGGAAAGAGAAGGAGCAAACAACTATAATTTCAGTAAGGCTGTATGGAAAGGTTTGGCACCACCTAGAGTCAAAATTTTTACATTGTTTGTTGTGGTGGGTAGTGTTAGGAAAATACAACACTTCCCCTCCTTGAGAATCACCCTAAATAGAGAAATAAAATAGGAACACAACCACAACACAATAATTTAACGTGGAAAACTCCAAAACCGGAGAAAAACCACGGCCACTGTCAAAAAGACAACCAGAGAATAACACTATGTGAAAATTATTACAACACATAGACTTCACTCTCAAACACCCCATTGGCCCCCAGTACATCCACACTCTCCAAAGCAAATATTTAAACTACATCTCATAACACTCTAAAAATAAGAGTACAGAGAAAAGAAAGTCAGACACATGCTTTGAGTGTTTCCGACTGGTGCATCTTGAAATGGAGAACTTAGGCTTATATATATAGCCTTAGCAACCTCCTCCCATCCCAATTCTTACCAATGTGGGACTTCTTTCCCAACCCAATTTCAATCAAATACTCAACAATCTCTACCTTGATTGAAATAAACACAGCTTCAGCTTCCATTGTCAATAACCGACAATCCCTTGCTGTCATTGTCTATACCGACAATCATAATTCAAAGAACTATCATACTCCACCATAAAAAGTATACTCACTCGGAATGGAACAATTCCAAGAATTTCACCTTTACACATGTCGAAACCTTGCTGAAAATATTATGGTGCAACTTCCATGTTGGCTCTCCCCCGAAGTTCCTCAGCCATCGACATAACTCCCACCACACACCCTGCATCTCAACGCTAACCAATGCCCGTGTGCAATTGTGGATCCGCTAGCCATACTTTTATAATATCATCACACATCTTGCATTAAAACCAATGCTCATGTGCAATCATGGACCTACTAGCAACACATTCATAATCCCACCACACACCTTGCATAAATACCAATGCCCGTGTGCAATTGTGGACATGCTAGCAACACCTTCATAATCTTACCACACACCTTGCATAAACATCAATGCCCGTGTGCAATTGTGGACCAGCTAGCAAAAGCCAAAATCAATCCTTTCATCAATTTCTCTATCCAACCATATATTGGAATAATGTACGCCAACTGTAAAACCATGTATAGGAGGGTTCCCAGGAAAGAGAGGTGGGTCACAACGGACACGCTTAAATACCAAGTCTTTCCTTAGCCAGAACATTTCCAAACTGCACTTACAGTATCACACTACCTTCCACCAACAGCAATCAAGGATGATCTCCAAGCACTAGGGACAAATTCTTTTCTGATGTGGAAGATTAGACTAAGCTGCAACCACAGAGCATACTAAGAATAAATCCCACCGAACCAAAGCTCCTGATACCAATTGTTAGGAAAATACAACACTTCCCCTCCTTGAGAATCACCCTAAATAGAGAAATAAAATAGGAACACAACCACAACACAATAATTTAACGTGGAAAACTCCAAAACCGGAGAAAAACCACGGCCACTGTCAAAAAGACAACCAGAGAATAACACTATGTGAAAATTATTACAACACATAGACTTCACTCTCAAACACCCCATTGGCCCCCAGTACACCCACACTCTCCAAAGCAAATATTTAAACTACATCTCACAACACTCTAAAAATAAGAGTACAGAGAAAAGAAAGTCAGACACATGCTTTGAGTATTTCTGACTGGTGCATCTTGAAATGGAGAACTTAGGCTTATATATATAGCCTTGGCAACCTCCTCCCATCCCAATTCTTATCAATGTGGGACTTCTTTCCCAACCCAATTTCAATCAAATACTCAACATGTAGAATAAATATCAAGTCTGAACTCCATAGGCTAGGTATTTTACAAGGAAATGAACTGATTTGTGACCTTTGCGGAAAAATCGTGGAATCTATATATCACCTCTTTTTTGCGTGTGATTTTGCTTGCTATATTTAGAATAATTGGTTACAGGAGAAGAGGTTCTTATGGGTAGCCCCCCCAGAATGCCAAATCATTCTTTGAATCTTGGATGTACTTCCCGGGGAGCAAATGTGTGAAAAAGGAGTAGACATGGTCTTTTTTGGTTACCATAGGGACAATTTGAAGATGCAGGTATAAGGCAATATTTGATGAAAGACCACTGATAAAGAGGAAGCCTTAATAATGGTAGCCTTTGGGAAACATCATTAGGGTGAGGGCAGGGTGTTGACTGATGATGTTTGTAGAGAGTTTAGGATGCTGTGTGTATGGTTGGCAGGTTTGCGAAAATTTATTTCTTGCTTGTTATGCTAGTTGTGTACGTTTACGTACTATTTAATTTGTGCACCATCCTTGTGGTTTATATGTGATAATTTTGAAGGAATCAGAGCGCGACAGTATGTCCTAATCGATGGTCAAATAGTGCAATGGTGCGAAGCTTCTCATGATATGCGAAAAATGAGAGAAACACAATGTGTGAGAGTGAAACACTAATTAATGTGAGGTGTAATCAAAATGAGAGCTTGTGAGCTTGATTAGGAGATCCAGGTAGAATGCTTCGAGAGATACACTTAGGAGGAATACATATTTACAATGACATAACTTGTTTTGGGTGTGGGTCTGTTTGTTCTCTATTTCTTTTGCAGGTTTACTTTTGATGCCCCAAAGTGGGTCTGAAGGCATTTGAAAAAGGATTTGTAAGGGTCGCATATGTATAAATTAATCAATGAGGTAAAATAAGAAAACGTGAGTGAAAATTGAGTAGGTGAGAAAATATGTGTGACACACAGCTAGTGTTGTCAGCAAAACACTTCGAGGGTGTGAGGATAGGGCCTATATGGGATTTCTGGTGAGGCATATACCCTTGGGGTGTGGTTCATTGGGGATGCCCATTTTGTAACGTCAGGGTCTCATTTGTGAAATAGTATCTATTGTTTGTGTTTTTGTTGATTTCTCATGAAAAATAAGAGTGTGTTGGATCAAGTTATACAATGTTTGAGTCTTGGTTCTGTTGGAATAGGTTATTGCTGCTATGTGTTTGGTCCAGGTTCATTATTGGCTCCCCCAAGCGGATTTTTCTTCGGAGTTGCTATCTCAAATTTGGTGCCCTAATGACCATGCCGATGAATGGACCCTTTGAGTGAGAAGCCATGAAGTTTCCTTGGAAGTGAGAAGCAGCAAAGCCTCCCTTTGAGGATGATAGATTATCACGGAGGGTGGAGGGTGATATGTGATCTCTCAGAGGGGCATTAGGTTGTTTCCTAATTTGATGGATGCGCGCAAAATATGATTTTCTCTTTGAAAGGTGGCCTCTCTAGTCCTACTATTGCAGACTGTTTATAGGGTTAATAATGTAATGTACTATGTACCCTTTATGTGTTGCGAGTTGGCTGAGGAAACCTAATAGGACCAAGTGTTTTGATGATGGTTCTTCTTTCCTACCTAGATATCATTCGTAAGCTGATGGTTGTAACTTTTATAGCCTTGTTTTGTTTTTTTTTTTCCTCTGAATTCTCATCATATGGCTGTGTTTCCTCTCCCTTCTTTTGGGGCTGGGATTGGTATTTACAAAAAAAAAAAAAAAAGCCAAATAATAAATAAAATGAATTAATCTATTGAACTATAAATTAATTGCCACTTTTAGTCTACAAAGATTTCCACCAAACCAAGTTCTCTTTTTAAATAAAAATTGAAAAAGAAAGGTTACATGATGGAAATTGATTGAAAAAGGAATGTTAGAGCGAGAATATGTACTCTATTGTCGGTCTGGACTCCCGTAAGATGGAGTTTTTTGGCAGAAATAATAAGAGAAATTTGACAAATTAAGCTATTATTTGATTCTACAGGAAATGAATGGAAAGAATTTTGATGGAAAGAAAATTGGTTGAAAACAAGATTTTCTTTCCTTTGGATAGCAGAGAAAATGGCAAAGAAAGAAAATTAGAGTCGTGGTTCCCACTGAGAAATTTTCTCCCCTTTTCTGGCGATGCCTAGTATCACCGTTGAGTTGAAATTAAATGATGAATTCATTCTCGCCCATTCCTCAATTTCCATTATTTCTATCCTGCTCAGATTCATTCATTTCTTTTTAATCATTGCCTCATTTGGTTCTGATACCTTAATTAGAAGTTACATAAATTTTGATGCCTTGTCAAATATCGATCAACTTTAAACAATTTGACTTTAATTAATTTGATATATATTGCTTTTTAGTTGATTAAAATGTTTGATCGTTATCACTCACCTCTATTATTTTACAAATTAAAATTCAGCACACGTAATCATGGGCATTGTTGCGTCGGTTTGGATCAATCAGGTTGTGCATGTTGACCGTATGATTAATTTTAATTAGGGAACTACTTGTTTCATTAATCTCCTATTGATTTCACGTAGAAAAATCTGCTTTAAGGTGTACATTAAAAATTTATAATATATTTAAGATAGAAACTTAACAAACACAAAGGATTTGCTTTTAATGAAAGTTGAAAAAATATATAACATGATGCTGTGTCTTTTTTTCCTTTTTTGGTACATAATAATGCTGTGTCATAATAATGCAAAAGTTGAGTATAGCATTACATCCGTGACCATGCCATTGTTACCTCATCTCGGTGAACTACAATACGGGGATGAGAAAGGTGGAAGAAAAATAGAAAGGAAATATTAATAAGTGAGGATAAAAAACCATTTTATCATGTTAATCTATTTTAATTTTAGTCTCCACGATGGATTGATGGAGACAATCCGACAAAGGAGTTGAGACCACTTAGAAAAACCTTGAATAGTACAATAATAAGAGTTTTTCTATTAAGTGGACTTGACATTTGAAAACTTGAAAATCATATTTTTTTCATAAAAAACTTATCTTATTAGAAACATTAACCAGTGGTTCTAATAATAATATCTTCAAATAATAGAACTTTGACCGAGAAACATGTAAATTCTATGGAAAAAGGAAGGACTTAGACTAAGAAGAGATTTTTGGAACAGCACAAGTTTAATATCTCAATTTTTTTTTTTTGATGAGCACAAGTTTAATGTATAACTTAGAGAATTATGATATAAAACATATAATACTGGTCACTGCTTTTTTATTTCCTTGAACAAATTTATTATTTCAAATATTAATATAACAAGCACAGTACATCTGTCTTATTTAATGAGTTACAAATTATTTTCTAAATGACGTTGTACACTATGGTTTATGTCTATTTTGCCCCAGCCTGAAACACTTACTGAAAGACTACATTTCACATATCGTGAGTACCTTACAAGTAGGTATGCATGCCTTGTTAATTACTTATTTTGATTGGAATAACTCGTAAGGGTTCTTTTTTCCTCAAGGCATTTCCTTCAATTATATCCTCCATGTCCATTTCTTCTGGTTTCATATCATTTTCAAGCTTCCAATCAAAAGTATTGATCAGTGATCCCAACATCAAGTGCAACATCCTCATAGCCAATGGCAACCCAGGACATATTCGTCGACCACTGCCAAATGGCGTGAGCTGAAAATTTTGCCCCGTAATGTCAAGTTTTGACCCTAAAAACCTCTCTGGTGAAAACAAGGTTGGATTGTCCCAAGATTCTGGATCCCTGCCAATAGCCCACTCGTTAATGAAGATTTGTGCACCCTCTGGAATAGTGTAGCCATTGAGCTCCACATCAGTCTTGGCTTTTCGAGGGAGTAAAAGTGGAGCCGATGGGTACATGCGTAAGGTCTCCTTTATTATTGACTGCAGGAAAGGAAGTCTAGCAATGTCTGATTCCTCAACTGGGTTACCTCTGCCAACAATTTCTTCAACTTCTTTTCTGGCTTTTGACATGATCTCCGGTTTGTGAAGTAGCTCAGCCATTGCCCATTCTAATGAATGCGATGTTGTATCAGTTCCCGCAACAAATAGAACCTATTTCAAAACAAAGTGATACCTGGTGAGAAATTCAGCAATTATATATAAGAACATATATCATAAAAATAATAAGTAGAAAATTATAGACAAAATATCTATTTTAATTAGTTTCTTAGAAATATATCAAAAAATAAATTAATTTATTAGGATTTGAAAGTTTCAAATTAGTTTCCACAATTCAAAAAGTGAACAAATTGATCCTTCTGCACAATTCTATATAATATTATATTTTGCCTTTATTGTTATTATACAATTTTGAAATGATCAATTTTTAAATTGTGAGAGACTAATTTAGATATGTCAAATCTTGGTAAATTAACTTGTCTCTTGATATATTTCTAAGACCAAATTTGAAATTTAGTCAAAACATTATTTTAATTTTATGGATTCACTCTATGCTTTGATGCAAAGTGCCTGTGATACACCCATGCAGTGTCTTTGAGTTTTTCTTTTTCTCTTTGTATGTGAGTCTATAATAAGTCTATAAAATAAGTATAAATAACACTTATATATAAACAACAAAAATATTATTTCAATATTCAAAAATAGACATTCTCTTTTATCATTGTTAGATGTCATAGTGATTCCATTCATCCTATTTATCCATCACGTCTATAAAGCTTTAATTTGAGACTCCCCAATAATAGTGTAACAGCATATGCATGTATGACTGTAAATGGCAAGGAAGAGGAAAATATATACCTGCAGTAAGTGTTTGATCTGTTCTTTGTCCATCTCGCGGCTATTCTCTTCAGATATGTCGAGCAAGGCATCTAGCATGTCATTGTTTGTAACATAACCTCCCGCTTCTCGTAGCTTCAACCTCTGATCAATTAAGTTGTCAAAGACACGGAACAGCTTTCCAATGTAAAACTCGCACCTCTTTTGAATTCCTTGTGGATCAAACATCTTCAAAAAAGGGAAAAAATCAGCCATGTTTGGTGTCCCAATCGCTTTCAAGATATTCACCGCGATCTCCTCGTACTCTCCCGTGTCACTTGCTGAGTGAACAAAATCTATGGAGAAAATAGTGTTTGATAAGAAGTTAATCGCGGTCTTGAAAGCTGCTCTCCCAATATCTATTGCTTCACCGGTTAAGCTGCATTCATGGACATCGCTGAGGAGCTCTTGCATCTTCTTACGCCTAAGGTATTGGCTTGCATCGAGGGACTTGCTGGCGAATAATTGATTGGTACAAATTCTTCTCAGATATCGCCAAAGAGGTGAAACAGGTAAGAAGCCTACGCTATATTGAGCATGGTTGTGAGCTGTTAAAGATTGGGGAATGGTTCGATCGGAAAACAATTGATCATGGGTTTGCAGAACCTCTTTGGCCATTTCTGGGGAAGAGATTATTATGGTTGTTACTTGGCCTAGCTTTAAACGCATTATTGGGCCATGAGTGTTAGCAAGCTTGGCAAATGAGTGGTGAGGCTGTTGACCTAGTTCAAGGAGGTTTCCCAGGATGGGAAGAGGGAAAGGTCCTGGTGGAAGCTTGTGATGTTTTGATTTAATAAGTGAATTGAAAGCTTGCATAACAGCGCATGTGAACAAGAAAACTAACACGTAATAAATTAGTGCATCCATATCTAGTTTGTCACATAAATGAGTGAAAAAAGTACGGGGAGGGACTTGATCATGGTTTTGAGCTTAATAATGGAGCATATGCAAACTTATAGTGCATCTTAGTCAAACACCCGAAACACGAATAATTGAAATAATTGTCCCACCCTTACAAAGTCAAGCCTTTGACGGGTCTAAGATAAGGACTGCAAATAGTTAACTGGTAGCATTTGTAAAATATTTAGGGGGTTGTTAGGAGTAGTTGACTAGGGGAACGGATAATTAATGCGAATAAAATATGTCTAGCTTCTTTGTATTAACAGTATCGATAATATTTGAAGTTTCATTGAATGAGACGAAGAGAGTTAACGTCACCGTCTCATCAAATAATAATAAAATGGGTATTTAAATTGAATACTCATATTATGTTTAAATAATATTATTATTAAAATTATATATAAAATGACATTTCTAAAAAAATATTGTGTAGTAGAATAACAAATAATTAAGAATAATATTATTAATTACTAGCGAAGACAACGCGCTAATGCCCGAACATATTAATATCAAAGTCACTTAACTCTTTCATTTACGTAAGGCCGTTGCCGTTGTCAAATTCCATATTTAAATAACACTGCTGGAAAAGGATTGAAAGCCTTGAAACAATTAATTTAATTGAATTGTATGACGTCTCTTCGTCTGACTATCGATATATTGATCACATCCACTTATAAATAATACAAAAATAAAGTTACCCTCTAGAGTATCGTAGCATTTTGATCGCCCAGTGGTGTCGCTGAATTTTCTTAATTAAAGAATAATTAAGGGTGAATTTGGTTTGTACAAATATTTTTTTTAATTTTTATTTTCTAAAAATGGTTTCCATTTTCAGATGTTCAATATTAGAGAATGTGTTTGATTTATAAAAGTATATTCTATTTTCAGAAAGTAAAAACAATAAAAATATATTTGGTTTATTTTCTAAATACAATTTTCAAAACCAAATTTAATATAATAGTTATATTTATTTTTAATCAATAAATATTAAATTTTATTTTTTGAATAATTTTCATTTAAGATTAAAAACCTAGCACCAAAGCACAATTAAGGCTTAAACACCTCGATCTTAACTAGAAGAACCATTACATAGTTTGAAGTCATCTCATTGCTAGAATGTGTTAACTTTGACCAAGATAATTAAAAGAAAAGCCAATATTCCTATCGAGAGAGCTTTCAAATGGGTAATCACCAAAGCACAAATGTCTATAATATCATCAAGGTCATCCCCAAACTTGTCCATGTCCTTTGAAAGCTTCTTCAATAGCTTAACTTTGAACTTTTGTGTCTCCTGCACCAACAACACTACCCACATAATGGCATAAAAGAAAAAAAGGCACTAGCTTTGAGAGGTTCTACAAAATACACAAAGAAGCCCTGCAAAATCGAGACTTGGGTTAGGGTACACATGCTTTTGGGTGGGGAAGCCCTAAGAGCATAAGAAAATGTGTTTCAGGCATGGGTGTTCACAATAAGGATCCTCAAAACGTCCCAAACTCGTCAGGCCAACCTATTTACCTGTAAAAAATTGATAAGTCAAGCCTAAAAATTTTAACCCGTTTAACACCAATTCATTTTTGGCCGACCCGTTTAACTCACTAGTTAAAAAGGCCAGCCCGTCAAGTAAACGGGCAACACATTAATTAGCCCTTCCTTTTTTATTGGCTTCTAATAGTCCTGCCTTTCTAATTCCATGCTACTGTTTTTCTTTTTCTTGACCAATGGCTACAGGTTTGGGCCTAACAGGCCTACAGATCACAACCCAACTTGGTCAAGGCTTCATAATTTCACCCGCAGACCCACCCACACACAAATCAGTGAAATAACAATTTCAAGTTTTTAACTTTTTCGTTTACCATCTTTTGAGATTTGAGAACTGAGAAATATCATTGAAAAAAAAAGTTATGTTATTTGTACTCACGATGTATGGGACACTATGCCGACTCACTTCTCTTCTACTTGGTGTCTCACATATCATGAGTAGAAATAATATTTTTCAAAAAAATATTTAATTGGCAAATTATTTATCAGAGAAATTCATTTTTGCATAGGATTCGAGTTAGCACTAGGCTACTCAATAAAATCTTAGAATTCAACAATTTTATAAAGGATGCATCTATCTCTCAATCATGATTATTAATTGTTGTATGGATTAAAAAGATTAAACAAAAAAGCTTTTTCCTCTTATTTTCTATTTTTAATTTCTTCGAGGCATTTTTTTTAGGAAAAACTCACTAAGACACATACACATAAAAAACAAAAATAAGTCAACCCAAAAACAAACAAACAACCTAAAGCAAAAAGACCCAAGACTTGACCGAAAAAAAAAATAATGCAAAAGACTAAAAAATCTGAAACTCCACTAGACTACACAGCCCAAATGCTAAGAATTCTGAGCCAAAAAGAAAGTTAAAAAAAAAAGAACCAAGCCAAACTAAAAAATAAAACCACCTAAAGGAACCTAAGACCACAGAGCCCAAAGACTAACTTTAGCCCAATAATCTTAACCCAAAAGAAAAAGAGACTGAATAAAAAGAAACAAAAAAAAATGATAATCTTAAAAAAACAAAGTTAAAAAATCCCTAATCTTTACCGGCCCATTTGAAAAACTTTAATAAGATGGAATTGAATTGAATTCTTATGTTTGGAATGAATAAGTAAATTAAAGATTTGAAATGGGTCTAAAAATGAATCAATTTAATTATTTGTACTATTTTATCCTTTATTACTAGCTTAGGAATAAAATATTATATTAAAGTAAGGTTATTTTGGTATTTTCTTTTGTTGGAGTTCAATGCGCACTAGATTTCAATTTTTTCACTTAAGTTTCTTCCAAAGTATGAAATTCAATTCAATTCAATTTTTTCACTTAAGTTTCTTCCAAAGTATGATAATTTTATCAAGGAATTGAATTGAATTGAATTCCAAGGATTTCCAAATGCCCTGTAAACCTGAGCAGTGCTGCATTGGGAATGGAGGCAAAAAGGGTTAAGGGATGTAGTAGCAGCAGCTACCCAGCAGGGAGTAGCGACGGGCTATTCAACACGTTGCGATGCTAGTGGACTAAGGTAGGGCCAATGATGACTACTGCAGTGGCAATGCATTTGCAACTGATCTGGCAAGTTCATAGGGCGGCTTTGGCACGACCTTCACAGTTGTTGTGGCATGATGGAGAATAGGAGACAAGGGCGGCGCGGGGATGGCGCGATGGTGGCATACACTGCTAGCGAGACTGACGAGGCCGTGGCGCTATAGCGTGGTGGTTCATGGTGGTGACTGGACCCGGTGATGACAGAGGGTGTGCAAGGTTGATGGTGGTGATGTGGGTGATTGGTTTCTAATGAGGGTGGTTTATGATTGATGATGAAGGTGAATAAATGAAAGGTTGATTTGTGGAGGATGAATGCATTGGAAGGTTATGGTTATGGGTGAAAGAGTGATTGAGGATGGTGATGAAGGATGATGGTGGTGGCTGATGAATGATAATAGAGCGTAATTAAGGTTCCATCCTCTTACAAAAACTATCCCTACTTATATGCACTTCTAACCTAAATATAATTAATGAAAGAAAATTAATTTGATGCTAATTAAAAAAAAAATTGATTTGATTGGAATTAAAGATGTTGATGGATAAAATCAATTCAAAAAAATAATTAATGCTGAATAACCAAAAAGAAAGATCAAATTCTAATTTTTATTTTTTAATTTTTTTAATTAAAACTAAATACAAGGCAGGGTGAAAATAAAAGCTAAAAAAAGTTTTTGTGACGCAAGCAAAAAATTAGGTGTTGACAATGTTCTAGTAACTGTTAGGGTCAATAGACATGCTAGTGATAAGTTTGTGTGGAAGTTTGGTAAGAATGGTGCCTTTTTCACCAAATTTGTTCTTCGAACAATTCTAGTAACAAGAAGGGAAAGAGAAGGAACAAACAACTATAATTTCAGTAAGGCTGTATGGAAAGGTTTGGCACCACCTAGAGTCAAAATTTTTTGCATTGTTTGTTGTGGTGGGTAGAATAAATATCAAATCTGAACTCCATAGGCTAGGTATTTTACAAGGAAATCAACTAATTTGTGACCTTTGCGGAAAAATAGAGGAATCTATATATATATATCACCTCTTTTTTACGTGTGATTTTGCTTGCTATATTTAGAATAATTGGTTACAGGAGAAGAGGTTCTTATGGGTGGCCCCCCAGAATGCCAAATCATTCTTTGAATCTTGGATGTACTTCCCGGCGAGTAAATGTGTGAAAAAGGAGTAGACGTCGTCTTGTTTGGTTACCATAGGGACTATTTGGAGATGTAGGAATAAGGCAATATTTGATGAAAAACCAATGATACAGAGGAAGCCTTAATAATGGTAGCCTTTTGGAAACATCATTAGGGAGAGGGTGGGGTGTTGACTGATGTCTGTAGAGAGTTTAGGATGATGCAGTGTGTGTGGTTGGCAGGTTTGTGAAAATTTATTTCTTGCTTGTTATGCTAGTCGTGTACATTTACTATTTAATTTGCACACCATCCTTGTGGTTTGTTTGTGATAATTTTGTAGGAATCAAAGCGCGACAATATGTCCTAATCGATGGTCAAATAGTGCAATGGTGTGAAGCTTCCCATGATATGCGACAAATGAGAGAAACACAATGTATGAGAGTGAACACTAATTAATGTGAGGTGTAATCAAAATGGGAGCTTGTGAGCTTGATTAGGAGATCCAGGTAGAATGCTTCGAGAGATACACTTAGGAGGAATACATATTTACAATGACATAACTTGTTTTGGGTGTGGGTCTGTTTGTTCTCTATTTCTTTTGCAGGTTTAATTTACTTTTGATGCCCAAAAGTGGGTCTGAAGGCATTTGAAAAAGGATTTGTAAGGGTGCCATATGTATAAATTAATCAATGAGGTAAAATAAGAAAATGTGAGTGAAAATTGAATGGGTGAGAAAGTACGTGTGACACACAGCTAGTGTTATTAGCAAAACACTTTAAGGGTGTAAGTCTGATGTATGGATTGATGTTACACACTATAAGTGATGAGAGTAAACACGGTGAGGTTCTGATGGTGAGAATAGGGCTTATATGGGATTTCTGGTGAGGCATATACTGTTGGGTTTAGAGATTGGTTAACAGTGTAATTAAATGATGTCAATGTATGACAATAAGCACAGAAATAAATTTGACAGAATTAAATCTATCAATCAACATAGCGTAGCAAAAAATAAATATCAATAGTAAATAGTATTTTTTTTTTACAATGGAAGAAAAATAAAAAGGAAATATTAATAAGTAAGAATAAAAAACCATTTTATCATGTTAATCTATTTTAATATTAGTCTCCCTGATGGATTGATGGAGACAATCAGACAAAGGAGTTAAGACCACTTAGAAAAACCTAGAATAGTACAATAATAAGGGTTTTTCTATTAAGTGGACTTGACATTTGAAAACTTTAAAATCATATTTTTTTCATAAAAAAATTATCTTATTAGAAACATTAACCAATGGTTCTAATAATAATATCCTTTTTTTTTTGGTCGAGGGGAGGGGGGGTTGGGTTCCTTTCCACTGCCAGTTTTGCTGGCTCGAACCCAGTGCACTTTCAAAGGAGGCAAACTGTGTTGCCAGTTAATCCGCTGCCTCAAGTGCCTAATAATAATATCTTCAAATAATAGGACTTTGATCGGGAAACATGTAAATTCTATGGAAAAAGGAACGACTTAAACTAAGAAGAGATTTTTGGATGAGCACAAGTTTAATATCTCAATTTTTTTTTATGAGCACAAGTTTAATGTATAACTTAGAGAATTATGATATAAAACATATAATGCTAGTCACTGCTTTTTTTTTTCCTTGAACAAATTTATTATTTCAAATGTTAATATAACAAACACAGTACGTCTGTCTTATTTAATGAACTACAAATTATTTTCTAAATGACGTTGTACACTATAGTTTATGTCTATTTTGCCCCAGTTAGAAACTCTTACTGAAAGGCTACATTTCACATAACTTAAGTACCTTACAAGTAGGTATGCATGCCTTGTTAATTACTTATTTTGATCGGAATAACTCGTAAGGGTTCTTTTTTCCTCAAGGCATTTCCTTCAATTATATCCTCCATGTCCATTTCTTCTGGTTTCATATCAGTTTCAAGCCTCCAATCAAAAGTATTGATCAGTGATCCCAACATCAAGTGCAACATCCTCATAGCCAATGGCATCCCAGGACATATTCGTCGACCACTGCCAAATGGCGTGAGCTGGAAATTTTTGCCCGTAATGTCAAGTTTTGACCCTAAAAACCTCTCTGGTGAAAACAAGGTCGGATTGTCCCAAGATTCTGGATCCCTGCCAATAGCCCACTCGTTAATGAAGATTTGTGCACCCTCTGGAATACTGTAGCCATTGAGCTCCACATTGGTCTTGGCTTTTCGAGGGAGTAAAAGTGGAGCCGCCGGGTGCATGCGTAAGGTCTCCTTTATTATTGACTGCAGGAAAGGAAGTCTAGCAATGTCTGACTCCTCAACTGGATTACCTCTGCCAACAATTTCTTCAACTTCTTTTCTGGCTTTTGACATGATCTCTGGGTTGTGAAGTAGCTCAGCCATTGCCCATTCTAATGAATGTGAAGTTGTATCGGTTCCCGCAACAATTAGATCCTATTTCAAAAACAGAGTTATACCTGGTGAGAAATTTTGCAATTATATATATAAGAGCATATATCATAAAAGTAATAAGCAGAAAAATAAATACCTATTTTAATTGGTTTCTTAGAAATATATTAGAAAATAAATTAATTTTATAGAATTTAAAAATTTCAAATTAGTTTTCACAATTCAAAAAGTGAACAAATTAGTCCTTCTGCATAATTTCATACAATATTATTTTGGGTTTAGTGCTACTGTACAAAATTGTGCAAAAAGATCAATTTGTTCACTTTGTGAATTGTGAGTGGCTAATTTAAAACTTTTAAATATTAATAAATTAATTCATCCATCAATATATTTCTAAGGGTACTTAGTCAAAATGTTATCTATATACATACATTTAATTTTATGGATTCATTCTAAGCACACATTGAGAGAGAAATACAAAAAGGCGGTGGGTGTGATACACCCATGCATCATCTTTGAGTTTTTTCTCTTTATATGTGAGTCTATAATAAATCTATAAAATAAGTATAAATAACATTATCATATACATAATAAAAACATTATTTTAATATAAAAAAATATGTGTTATCTTTTATCATCATTAAATGTTATGATGGTCTCCACTCATCTCATTTATCCATCACATCTAACTATGATAAAGTTTTTGGACACCCCAATAATAGTGTAAAAGCATGTGCATGTATGACTATAAATGGCGAGGAAGAGGAAATACCGGTAGTAAGTGTTTGATCAGTTTTTTGTCCATCTCGTGGCTATTCTCTTCAGATATGTCGAGCAAGGCATCTAACATGTCATTGTTTGTGACATAACCTCCCGCTTCTCATAGCTTCAACCTCTGATCAATTAAGTTGTCAAAGACACGGAACAGCTTTCCAATGTAAAACTCGCACCTCTTTTGAATTCCTTGTGGATCAAACATCTTCAAAAAAGGGAAAAAATCAGCCATGCTTGGTCTCCCAACCGCTTTCAAGAGATTCACCACGATCTCCTCGTACTCTCCCGTGTCACTTGCTGAGTGGACAAAATCTATAGAGAAAATAGTGTTTGATAAGAAGTTAATCGAGGTCTTGAAAGCTGCTCTCCCAATATCTATTGCTTCACCAGTTAAGCTGCATTCATGGACATCGCTGAGGAGTTCTTGCATCTTCTTACGCCTAAGATATTGGCTTGCATCGAGGGACTTGCGGGCGAATAATTGATTGGTACAAATTCTTCTCAGATATCGCCAAAGAGGTGAAACAGGTAAGAAGCCTATGCTATATTGAGCATGGTTGTGAGCTGTTAAAGATTGGGGAATGGGTCGGTCCGAAAACAATTGATCATGGATTTGCAGAACCTCTTTGGCCATGTCTGGGGAAGAGATTATTATGGTTGTTACTTGGCCTAGCTTTAAACGCATTATCGGGCCATGAGTGTTGGCAAGCTTGGCTAATGAGTGGTGAGGATTTTGACCTAGTTCAAGGAGGTTTCCAAGGATAGGAAGAGCGAAAGGTCCTGGTGGAAGCTTATGATGCTTTGATTTAATAATAATGAGTGAATTGAAAGCTTGCATAACAGCGCATGTGAACAAGAAAACTAACACATAATAAATCAGTGCATCCATATCTAGCTTGTCACATAAACGCTTAAAAAAGTATAGGGAGGGACTTGATCGTGGTTTGAGCTTAATAATGGAGCATATGCAAACTTATAGTGCATCTTAGTCAAACGCCTCAAACACAAGAAATTCAAATCATCGTCCCACTCTTACCAAACTCAAGCCTTTGACGTTTCTACTAAAAGGATTGCATAGACTTAACCGGTCATTCGTTAATTTATGGGGTGGCTGACAGTGGTTGAGCTCGGGGATCGGATAATTAATGCGATTAGAATAAGTCTAACTGGTTTGTATCAAGAGTACCAATAATGTTATTTGAAGTCATCATTGGATAAGATGAAGTGAGTGAACATCACTATCATATCCGGTAATGATAAAGTGATTATTTAAATTAGACAATCATATTATGTTCAAATAACATTATTATTAAAATTATATATAAAATGGTATTTGCAAAAAAAAAAAAATTGCGTAGAAGAATGACAAATAATTAAGAATAATATCGTTAATTACTTTCGAAGACAACGTGCTAATGCCGGAATAAAATAATATCAAAGGCCCTTCACTCTTTCATTTGCGTAGGGTTGCCGTTGTTCAAATTTCATATTGACATAACATTGCTGGAAAAGGATTGAAAGCCTTGAAACAATTAATTTAATTTAATTGTATCACGTCTCTTTGTCTGACTATCCATATATTGGTGACATCCACTTATAAATATGGAAAATGTTATTTCAACACCCACATAGATATAGGTGCCCATGTTAGTGTATGACAATAATGGAGAGAGAATAAGTTGGGGGAAAAATAAGTGAAAAACTGTATATTTTGTGAGTAGGATATTTGAGTGTTTGAAAAAGTTGAATATTGATATATAAAAATATAGCTATACTCTTGAGTAGCGTAGCATGCATTTTGATCACCCAATGGTGTAGCTGAATTATTTCAAAAATAATAATTAAGTGTGCATTTGGTTTGTAAAATATTTTTTATTTTTATTTTCTAAAAATAGTTTGCATTTTCAAAATTTCAAGATTAGGAAATGCATTTGATTTATAAAAGTGTATTCTATTTTCAAAAAGTGAACAACAAAAACATGTTCAGTTAGTTTGTTTTCAAAATATAATTTTCAAAACTAAATTTAATATAATAGTTATATTTATTTTTAATCAATAAAAATTAAATTATATTTTCCAATAATTTTCATTTAAGATTGAAAATCTAGCACCAAAGTACAATCAACACTTACACACCTCGGTCTTAACTAGACGAACCATTACACAATTTGAAGTCATCTCATTGCCAGAATGTGTTAACCTTGACCAAGATAATTAAAAGAAAAGCCAGTGTTCCTGTCGAGAGATTTTTCAAATGGGTAACCACCAAAGCACTAATGTCTACAACATCATCAAGGTCATCATCCCCAAACTTGTCCATGTCCTTTGAAAGCTTCTTCAATAGCTCAACTATGAACTTTTGTATCTCCTGCAACAACAACACCCGTGTAATGGCATAAAAGAAAAAAAAAGGCACTAGCTTTGAGAGGTTCTACAAAATACACAAATAAGTTCTGCAAAATCGGGACTTAGGTTTAGGTAAATGTGCTTTTGGGTGGGGAAGCCCTGAGAGTACAGGAGAATGTGTTTCAGACAAGGGTGTTCATAACAAGGATTGCCAAAATAGACTAAACTCGTCGAGCCAACCCATTTAATTGCAAAAAATTGATGAGTTGGACCCAAAAATTTTAACTTGTTTAACACCAATCCATTTTTGACCTGGCATATTTAACTTGCGGGTTAAACGGGTCAACCCATCAGGTAAACGGGCAACCCATTTGCCTTTTTTTTTTTGTCTTCTAATGGCCCTCTCTTTCTAATTCCTTGCTTGTGTTGTTCAATGGCTACAAGTTTGGACCCAACAAGCCTACACATCACAACCCCACTTGGTAAGTGGCACTTATGGCTTCATAATTTGTAATACCTGGGGTACACGCGTCAGTAGACGAGTTTTGCATGACCTCAAGGTCTCCCGGGACCCACTGCTATTGTCGGGTCCGGGTCTTCGCTAAGTCTGGAGCCCTACACCTCCTTGGAGGGCTATAAGTTAGAGCCATAATCTTGGGATAAAAAATCCCGGTACTTGTTCCCTAAAGAAAAACAAGTTGAAGAGTGATTTTTAATGAGTTTTTGGAACCCTCTAAATATTTTGTTTTGCCCCCAAGTTTAGAAAATCGTTGGAATTCCAAAATTTGAACTAGAACTCAAAAATGAGATTTTGATTGGTTAGGGTTTTTATTTTTTTGATATTTTATTTGAATCCAAATGGGGAGTATTTTCTTATTTACATTTATGTTTCAAAGTTAATAGGAAGTAATGTAAATGAGTGGGAGAATGGCATAAATTGTTATAAGTGATCAAGCATGAGGCGGAGAATGGCATAAATTGTTATAGCGGTCATTGACCGCTATAGCGGTGTCAGTTTTCCAGAAACAGTGAGGAACGTCACCATTTCATCAAGTGAACCCCTCCACCCCAATATATACCCCCAAACTCGGGATCTCTCCCCCATTTCCGAACCCTACCCCAAAATTTCATCTCCTCTTCTCCTTCCTCCCCTCCACTCTCATCCTTCATTAAATCTTCTTCCTCCAAGCTTCAAGGTTAGTTTTCTCATTGTTTATGTTTCATTTGTCTCATCCCTTTCATATTCCATGGTGTGAGTTGTGTTTTTCCTCATTGTTGTCAAAGGGGAGTGCTCCCCCAATGTTGCTAGAGTTATATTAGAGATTAATCTAGAGTTTTTATGATTGTTATAGTCGACGTTGGTGCCCTCCCGACTCCCCAGAGCTCAGTTGGAGTTGATGCCACCTATTCCTGCTCCTCTAGGTAAGTGGGTTTGAACTCATTGTCTTAGTTTTCCCCCATTATGATTATTTTCCTTGCATTATAATTATTAAATATGAAAGTACACATGAGATTATGATTTTAACCGTTATGTTGAAATAGCGAAATTATGGTTTTATGATAATGGCATGAAAAATGTAATTGTAGAAAACCATGGGACCATGAATTGGATTGTATGTGTATGGAAATGTTTTATATGCAACTCTAAGAGTTTTATCACAGGAATATATGATTTATAAATTATTATTTCATCAGATATGTTATGTGATTTTAGAGCCACATGATTTAGTTTCATGACTTGAGATTTATAAATATGGTTTTAGAGTATTCAGTTGAAATATATATTAAAAGAAAAAGTGAACAAGAGTGTGATCTAGCTTGGAATAAATTTTGTTATTTGATTTGAGAGTATTATGGTTAAAAACTCCAACATTTGGATTATGATTTTAGTATTATCAAGTATATAGAGAAATATGTTAGTAAAGATATGTTATAAATTTAGTTTTATGGTACCAAGAGGTATATAATTCAGTATGATTTTTAGCAACTGCCAGATACATATTCTGTGGGCTTGAAATCGGAATGCCTACAAGTGGTGAACCCTTGGGCTCGATTTTCATAGCCACAATTATGCTAAAGTCAGATTGTTAGAGTTATATGATTTCAGAACTCTTAGAGTACTAAGAACTTAGGGGCTCGTCACAGGGACAGAGTACCCACTTTTCAACTATAGTTTTCTTTTGTCAAACTAGTTTAGCCGGTAGAGATAAGGAAACAGACAGTTAGTTAATGGCTGTGAAGAGATCGTTATCCTTGGTACCAAGTTGTCCGTTAGAGGACAGTTTCGCCCTAGCAGTTACAAAAAATGGGACCTAGTTAGGTGCCCACAGTTTGTCCGAGAGGGACTATTACAGATTCAGCAGGAGCTCTGATTCGCCAGGGACAGAGTCTCACTTCATAGTTTAAAATTTTATAGCTTTTATTGTTATGATATATTTATTATATTCAGCATACTGTTTCCCGACGCTCTGCCGCACCCTCAGTTAAAATGATTTCATGTTTGATTTTGAGTTAGAAATGTATATTTATAAATACATAGAATGAAAAATGTTTTCCCAAAGCTAGCTATGTATTTAAATATGAAATGAATCATTATTGCTGCATGTATATTATATTATGTATATTCTTGGTTTTCTCATGTGGGTGATGGGTGAGAGCTCACTCACTGAGTCCGTTGACTCACCCTTCTCCCTTCCTCTCATAGTTGCAGGTACAGACGTCGTTCAGCCACTGATCCAGTAGCTGCAGTTATCCCTTGGTGAGCTTTGCATTGTTGTAAGGCTTAGTTTAGGATTTCTGTTAGTTTAGAGTGCTCCAGTAGTTTTGCAGGCAGGATTCAAGCGATGCATGTATTTTGAGATGTTATAGATAATTTAAGATAATGTGTATTTTCCTTATATGTTTTAGAGCTCTAGAATGTATTTTGAAATATGGGCTATGATTAGAGATTAATGTGAAAGCTAATGATAATGAGTTTATGATTCAGTCTTCAAATCTTAGATTTTAAAGTATGACAAAAATGTATTAGATTTATATATGTGAATACTTCAGTTTTTATGGATTTGACTATTATATTTTAATTAGAGAAAATAATATAGATTTGTAAGAAAATTTCATTTTAAGTATGATATTACACTATTTTATGCTTTTAGAGAGATAAGTCACCCAGAAGACTTACGTGGGGATGGGATTCCTCACGTACTAGTCACGTTCCCAAATCGGGTCGTGACATAATTTCACATCCACCCACACACAAATCAGTGAAATAACAATTTCAAGTTTTCAACTTTTTAGTTTGCCTTCTTTTGAGTTTTGAGAACTGAGAAATATAATTGGCCAAAAATAAAAATGAATTGAGAAGCAGAAGAGAGAGATAGAGAGTGAAAAAGACCAAGCGAAGAGGGTAAGGTTATGATTGGCAACACGCAAATGGAGGGTGAGGCAGAGAAGGGAAGGGAAATTTCTATTTGATGTGTGTTTGGAAGGCTTTCATGGAAGGGAAGGGCATGGCAGGTAAGGGTCAGCCTAGCCCTCCAATGCCTTTGTCTACCATAGATTTAGTGAAGGGACTGCTTTGACAAGTTATGTTGTTTAATTATTGTGGTCTCATCTTTGAAAATTATACATACAAAATAAAAGGATAAAAAAGGAAAATAAAATTTATACACCCTTTCATTCTATTCACTTATATTAGAAATTTCTAATCAAAGGTGTGGTATGCATATATCTATTCCATTCCCTTCTTTTCTATTCCATCCCATTAATGGCCATCATAAAAAAAACTCCCAACTAGACCCTAAAGGTTTCTTTCATACTAGTGCCGCCATCACCATAGCCATCGTCATCATCGTGCCTTGCCAGCCTCCCATAGTAGCGTTGTCAACCTGTCCTTTCATTCCTAATGTTGTGACCCCCTCCTAGTCTCACTTCTTTTGTTCTTTAGTGCTTCCAGTCATCCATTCGCCATCACTCTCACAAAAGAGGAAGGAGGAGTGCCACCACTGCCCACTGCGCCACCTCACCATTGTCGGAGAAGCCAATCACATTCGCAGCCCCTCAGTCTTAAGTTTTGACTCAACCCTTATTTTTATGGGAATCTCAAGCCCTATACTGCTCCCAAATCTCAGGCTAACAATCTTGTGTTTATTCTCAAGTGAATCCTCTACGTCTCTGTCTCATAGCTTGTGTAATGGTGTTTTAGGTAGGTTGAATTTGTGATTGGAGTTTCTTTGGGCTAGTTTAGTTGTTTGGATTTTGAGATTGTTTTGACTTTTGAGTTTGTGATTGTTATTTAGATTTGAATCTTAATTTGTTCTTGTGATTTGAGCATGGTGACAAATGTTAAGAAATCTAGCAAATATAATAATCCAACCATTCTTTGAGCCAAAATTGCAAAAAATAAAATAAAATAAAAAGAGGGAAGGCTGTTTTGGCTCGCAGTTTGCCCTTAAACGAGCCGAACTAAAAATTTAGGTTTGCAGGTAAATAGGCCAGCCCGTCTAGGCCAATTTATTTCATGGGTTGAAACTGGCCGAGCCTAAATGAGCGGACTTCTCCCATTTAACAGTCATATTATGGCTTGCCCTGCTAAACCGGCTCGACTCGAAACTTATTGGGATGGGTTTAGGTTTTAAAAATTAACCTAGTGCACTTTTTGGACCGTGTTTGGGTCATACTTGGGTTGGCTGGACCCGAGCCAAAATCAAATAAGTCTTATAAAGATATATATTTTTTATAATAATTAATGATAAATTATAAGATATTATAATTCAATTAATATATTTTATATAACTTGATGTAATTTTTATATTGATATGATTTGTTGTGACATACTTTTGATAAAATATTCTCAAATTTTATTTTTTACTTATAAAATTTCATAACATTGATATGTGTAATGCTTGAATTCTCATATGCTGTTTGAAGATCGGGTTGACCCAGTCATAAGTAGGGTCATTATCAAGTTGGATTCGAGTTCTAAAAATTGACCCGGTCTAAAAATGAGATTCGGTTCAAGTTTAATCTAACTTGGCCCAATTTGTCACATGTACACCCTTGGTTTCATGGAAGGGATTTGTAGAGAATGAGACAGGGGAATGACATTAAGAGGAGAACAACATTGAAGACATAAGAAGAAAAGGAGATAAAGAAGTGAATGGTGTGACTGACCTGAGAGAAAAGGTGTAGTACAGGTGGATATGCAATAGTTGTTGTGTGGTCACCCCCTCCACAGTAGTTGTTGTAGTCAGTGGAGTTAGGGTTGTAAGCAAACCAGTCTAATTTGACTAACTCGATTGATCCGAACTGAATCAAGGTGTTTGGTTCAGCAATTTGGTTTGGGTCATTAAGTTCGTTTGGTATAAACCAATCAAACCGAGTAGTTATTGGATTGGGTATTAGTTTTGTTGTCATAAGACCTGATGACTCAATGACTCGACTCTACGTCTCTTTTTTTTTTTCCTGAAACATAAGTGACAAGTTTTTACTTATTAAGTTGCATAACTTGCAAAATAAAAAACAAAGACTAAATATCCAAATAGGTTCGTCAGATTTTGAAAATTCCAAATTGATCTTTCAAGTTTTAAATAAGGGGACAAATTGGTCCTCCGTACAATGTATGGAGAGATCAATTTATCCCCTTTTTAATTGTACGAAACTATACAGATGGACCAATTTATCCCCTTTTTAAAAACTTGAGAGATCAATTTGAGATTTTCAAAACCTAATGGACTAACTTGTTCCCCAATACCAGTATGATGGATCATTTGGGGTTTTAGTCAAAAACAAAATACCTGTTGCCCTACCCCAGTACCGCTTCACTACATGAACACAGCATCACAAACCCTTCCAAGCTCAAAAGCCAAACACCGCCGCCCTAATTCTTCGCTGTGCGCTGCCCATCGGCTCATCTCGCGGCTGCTGCCTCGCCACACCGCTAGTCACCACAGATCGTGCCTCTAGTTCACAGCTCCATCTCGCAACCGTCACGTTTCCATCCTTCAGGGCTCAACCACCACAGATTTGCTCGACTGCTCTCGATATCCGCCGCCGCAAACTCCTCAAAACCCATCGTCTTCTTTAACATTGCGGTTTGTTACTGGCCCAAAGCTTGAAGCTTGCACCATTAAATGTCCTTGTTCTGTGGTTCTTAACCGGTTTGAAGAACGCACCCTTAAATGATTGTGTCTGCTGGTCACGGAAATTGGGCCAAGAGATGATGAATATTCGGTTTCCCCCTTGAACCCTTCACATTTTTTTTTTCTTTCTCAAAGCCATTTTACTTTCAATAAAGTATGAAATGAAATGAATTCTTTTTGAAACCTCAATCCCCAACTCGGTCATATGAGCGTTGATTAAGCATCGATTTGACATCAAATCTGACCCTTTATTACCACATCATGTAATAAGATAGGTTATGTGTGGCAATTTCCGGCTCAATAAAAAATTAACCAATCACAGATTCAAATTATCTTTACTTGTTTTGAATACTTGCCCAGAAACTAGAAATGAGTTTATGCAGCTTATTCCAAGCTGGAAAAATGATTTTTGCACGGAAAATTATGTGGGCATTTTTACCCAAAAATAAATAAAAAAATTTGATTAATTATTGATGTACGTAAGTTTTAATATTCCTTATCAATATACACTTTTTTTTTATCAGTAAAAAAGTCCGTTTAGTTTTTTTATGCAATGCATTTAATAGTTAAATATATTGTGCAGACTGTACTGCACTGAGATGGACTGAATGATAGCACACGAAATAGTATGTTTCACTCCCAAAGGTATTGCATGCAAAATGATGGCATAGATGAATGCATTGTTATGCATATAGTACAAATGATGGCATGTGTATGTATATGGCATGTGAAGTAGCAAATGATACATTTTTTTATTATTAATTGGAACGGGATAAAATTTGCATATTATGAATACCTAGGGAAAGAGCTCGGAGTATGCATTGGGGGAATGGTTCCCTTCAAATTTTGAGTTTTTAAAAAATATTTGAGATTGATTTTTAAAAACTTTTTACTTATATTTTACTTCTATAATATATAATATATTTTGCAATTTGCATATTTGTTTCTTAAGTTTTAAATATAGAAAGTGTATTTTCTTTTAGATTAAACTTTTAATGTGGTCCTTGAAAAAATAGAATTGACAAATTGGCCCTTCAGAAAAAAAAATTAATGATCATTCATAATTAAAAATATAGAACAAACTAGTCCCTTCTTAATATTTTCAAAAGATTTATAGTACAAATTAATCTTGAATAATTTATAAAATAGTTCAAATTGATCACTAATAAAAATATAAATAGAACAATAAGTTCATTAAAATCCTAAAATGAGATACTGTTAATTGTAGATGATCACACAATTAAATATAAAAACATGTAAAACACTTAATTTTCATGCTTTTTTGGGGGTCTTCATCACTGTTTAATTTCGACTAAAAGAATAAAAATAATCGTTTACTCAAGGTTGTCGATGTGTGGGAGTGGATTCTCTCAATTTATTTTTGAACATAAGGATGTCATGTTAAATCATTATCATTTATCATATTACATCTTGAGGATATCAAATTTCTTTTTAACTTATTCAAGGGTGAGGATTGTAATAGGACACCCTCATATTAAAAAATAAATTGAGAGGATCCACGCTTATCGACGTGTGGAATTGGACTGTTCATTGATGGAAAAAAAAGAATTGATCATGTTGAAATGTTGCCCAACAAATCCCCATCTATGAAATGGGGAATAAAATTTAACAATAATATTATTTGTACCACAAAAAATGAGTGTCTAATTAGGAGACCCACAACATTACCATTAGATATAAAGGTAGTCTTCGCTCATCCCATATTTTCATCATATACAATGGTGATGGTGTGGGTGTCTCAATTGGATACCCATTTTTGGTGGTACGTATAATATTATTGCAAAACTAAATTTTGACAAAAATAAATAAATAAAGTTATTTAAAAAAAAAGGCAAATTACATTGACTTTCCCTTAAGGTTTGGTGATATTCAGTCCTCCTCTATTTACAAAATTTGCTAAGAAATCCTTGAGTTTATGAAGTTACTATATTGATATTTCATGAGTTTGTAAAATTATTACACTGACCTCTCCTCTATTGGATAATAAACAGTGTATGAGTGTTACTTGAATAAAAATAGGGGAGTCAAAATAAATTTCAGAAAACATCAAGGAGGCCAATATAATTTGTCCAAAATAATATGAATGAAACAAGTCAAACTTATTTATAACAAAATAATTCAAGAATTAACAAGCTCTATTTCATGTTTGGGAACAACAAAAGGGAGAAATACTTATGTGCTCTAAGAGTAAGAAAATGTATTTGCCCTATTTCATTTAATGAATGACATATCGACTTTGTGGCCTATGGATGTCTCTCATTTCCCCTATATAATTTAATACAATAGCTAATGTGTTATTTATTAAATGAAATTCTCTTGCTTTTAAAGTACCCAATAATTTCTCCAACAAAAGGAGATGCCAAATAATGTAAGATTAGCAAAATTGGTAGCTATTTGAGCTATTTAAGCACCTAAGGGTTCAATTTCTTTCTATGTATATGAAAAGAGATTAATTGTCAAAGGTTTACACACTTACGAAGCTACAAGCATCGAATGGATTAGTCAAAGCTTAATGTGATAGATAACCAGGAAAGAAAAAACAAGATTAAATACCTAAATTAGTTCTTTATAAATATATGTGGGGGAGAAATTAGGGCTTATTTACTTTGTTAGAAATAATTTTCAGTTTTCAGTTTTTGTGAAGGAAAAACTGAAAAAACTGAAAATTGAAATTTGTGGTTTTCAGTTTTTTCAGTTCTTCCTTCACAAAATCAAAAAGCCCATTTTCAAGAAACAAATGCGCTTAGTCTTTCAAATTTTAAAAATTTCAAATTGGTACCTTACATTTTAAAAATATTGATAAATTGATCCCTTTATATGAGTCCGTGCAATTAAAAAAAACTGTAGAAAACTATATGAGAAACCAATTTCAAACTTTTAAATATTAAGAAATTAATTTATCCTTTACTATATTTTGTCCGGACTAATTTGAGTATTTTGTGAAAAAAGAAAAAGGAAATTAAGGGGAAAAAGAAATGCCATATCCAGTTCTGAAACTCTGCGGTTTTATGTTCACTCACAAGCGCACATCAGGAGCAGACAGAAAGCCATGCTGGTGGTTGTTCCTGCTGCATCTCCCGATTGTCTCTCGTTCACCCATTCCCTTGTTCGCACAACTTTGAGGTCCACCCCTCTCTTCCACTCTCACTCTCGCAGCAAATGTGCTGCTGCTAAGGCCACCCTTGTCACCAACTCCGACTGGTTCCAAGTGGGCCGCCCCATTGGTAGCTACGGCTTCATCAACGTCACCAGGTTCATCATTCATTTCCACTCTGACTTCATCGCTAAATAAAATTGCTGATTTTTTTATTTTTATTTTTTTTTTCTCGAACAAGAACAATTGATTGACCAGACTTAACCTTTCCATTGCTCTGCTCAGCTATTCAGCGTTTCCCTCACCCTTAGGGTCAGGGCCAGGCACTGAATACCCATATGTAGATTTGGGTGGTCTCAAAACTCAAGATGTTGGAGAAGGCAGTGTCAAGATCAGGTATGCATCACTTTCCCAATTTCACATCCATCCATCTTGCAACTCAACTGAATAGGATAGTATATTATTATATATTTATATTCTAGTAACAAAAAAGGGTCCATTAAGAAGATGGAAAAGGAAAAAGAAACACTTATTTGTTTATGTAATACTCATGGCAGCTCTGTTTCAGGCTTTATGAAGGGAGAGTTTCCCAGGGTCCACTCAGAGGAACTCCTGTTGTTTTCAAGGTGCTTTTCGCATTCCTTCTCTTCTTCCATGTTGAAGAAATTAAAATCTTTACATGAAATAAAAAAGTGTTGTATTAATTGAATGAGCTTATGAAATTCTTTGAAAATTAAAGGTTTATCCTGGAAAACGAGCTGCTGGGATCGAGGCTGATATGATGGCTGCTAATGAGTTGAATGCTCACTCTTTTCTTCAAGTGAGATTATTGGAGGGATATGCCCTTGCACTTTCTACATAGTTTAATCATATGATTCAGTGAACAGTAAGTTAATAATTTTTTTTTGAACCGTTTTTGTTGGTTTGCTTTTTACCTTACAGAGCAGTTCTAAAGCTATCAGTCAGAATCTTGTGTTACTTGTAGGAGGTTTTGAAACAATTACTGGGGAGCAGGTTTGTCCTGTTAAATTGACATGTGTTCTTTCGCTTCAAATAATAAATTATCTCCAATTCTCTTAACTTTTTTAGAGAAATCTACTTGTTCCAGTGGCTTGCTTTTCGTGATTATGGGAAATATAGCGCAGCAGACTATGCAAAAATTGCTAGCGAGAAGGTATCAAAAGACCAAGCTTCAGGAGAACTGTCTTCCTGGAATCGCTTTGAACAAGAGGAATCAATCAAAAGAAGACGACTTTATGTTATAAAGCTTCTTCAAGGTGCTATGAGAGGTCTAGCTTACATGCATGACCAGGACAGATTGCACCAGAGTCTAGGACCATTTTCTGTGGTTCTCAAGTATGCTATTAGCTAGTATTTAGTTTTGTTTAAGATTATTCCATTTGTCTTACATATTCATTTCTCAGTCTAACATCAGTTTGTTTGCAATATGCTGGCAGCACCATTTCAGAAAGAGAAGCTCGGTATTTGATTCCTAGACTGAGGGATCTGGCCTTTTCTGTTGATGTCAGGTAAGGTAATTGTTTGCCTAGCTCTTTTCTCATGAATTAACCTATTGTTAAAACATTGATCAACTGTAAACACTTCATTTGCATATGGCAAACAAAATGTACGCTTCTGTTTCTTTCTTGCCTTTTTTAGTTTAGTATGTTGTATTTTTTCTGTGAAGTTTGGTTTTGTTTGTGTATGTGTAATGTATTGCATTGCTGATTGGCAACCATTGGTGACTTGGTGTAATCCGTTTTGGTTTTTTCTATAGTCTATTTTTATCTTTAAATTCTCTAGATATTCTATTGACATGAGGTAAGATGACATTGTGAGGCTTCCGCTAGAAATTGCTGCATTATTTGCCATGTAGTGACATTCTGCATACAAGCTGAAGTAGGTTATGATATAGATAACGTTACATATGATTAATCATTCCAGCTACTCAGAACTAGAAGAGGATCCACGATCACTTGCAGAAGGGCTCTGGAGGCGAGCAACAGCTGCTGGTGCATTCACACGTATGGAGAAAAGAGCTTTTGGAATAGCTGATGACATGTGAGTTTTCAGAATTTGGGTCAGTGCAGAAATTTGTTTCAGGATACCTATTTCTTTTATGAGTACCCATGCAGATACGAAGCAGGTCTTCTTTTTGCATACATGGCTTTTGTTCCATTTTGTGAAGCTGGTGTAATGGATGGCCTTTCCTTGCAGGTAAGCTGTGCTGCCAATATGACTTCATCTTTGGCAGCTGATAATTCTTTTATGTGGAATTCTTCCTACTCATAAGATGATATATTAACTCGAGTTTTTCCTGGCCATGAAATTCAGAGACTTTTGGAGAATACTTTCCAACTTGATCTTGAAGCAACGCGAGAGTAAGATACCTTCTCGATTATATTTCTGGTAAAACTAATACAATGAATTAGATATCTGATATTTTGCAATCTAATTTTTTCCTTTGGTCGAGGTACCAACACACGAGTTGCTCATAAGAAGAACAAATAGCCGAAATAAAAGACGTGGAATGAGAGTGGAGAGAAATCAGGTGGAAGGATATAACAAAATTTCTTGAAGAATAATCACCTTTTGATACATCATTTTCCTCTCATCAACCAATTTCCAATACATAGCAAACTTAAGATGCTTCACGTGAATCTGTGATATAAAACAGTGCATCCTTCCTCAATCAATTTGAGGTTTTAAATGATGAATCTGAAAGCTCAGCCAGTTGCAACCGCTGAAGTTAAAATGGACAGCATGAACTCTTACCAAATTAAATTTGCATTTTATCGAGCATGTCAAAAAATGAAAAAACAACTGCCTAGTGCCTTGTGAAACTATATGTTCATGTTTCACTAGGTCATAGGTTTTGTCTGATCTTGTTTTCTTCTTCCATTGGCAGGTATTGTACAGCAGATGACCGATTAGCCAATGCTGTCGAGTTCCTGGATCTTGGCAATGGTGCTGGGTGGGAGTTACTTCAGGTATTGATTTATATCCATCTCCCTCTATCAGGAATAGTACTTCTATTTAGCCGTGGTGTGTGTGTCTTGCAATACTTAGTTGATTTACAAAAGCAGCCTAATCCTAAAAAATTTGAGGATGACCATATTTTATTTTTAGGAAGAATGATGATATTGAAACATAAAAAGAGTTTTGTTCATTTTTTTCCCCCAAAAATTTTGTTTCTTTCTCTTTCTCTCTGGTAATGCAAACAATTTCTGTTCCAAAAGTTGTTTAATTATAGATTACTGAATATGCTCCTTCCATCATAAGAAACGTCTTTAATGTATTATCGTAGAAAAGTTACGGGCCTGTTTGGTTTGAGTTTCTAGTTTTCAGTTTTTTAGAATTTGTAAAGGAAAAACTGAAAATTCTGAAAACTGCAATTTTTTCAGTTTTCAGAATTTTCAGTTTTTCCTTCACAAATTCTGAAAAACTCAAACCAAACAGGCTCTAGGTGATACAAAGAGAATACTTTTCATATTGTGACAGTGAAAACTCTGTCATCCAACAGAAAAATTAAGGAAACTGCCATATCATGTGAAATTATCTTACATTTGTCCTTGCATAGAAATTATTCTCATGAGAAAATGTAACAATGCCTTTTCAGCTAGCTTCATTTGTTCACCAGTAGTACATTTTGCTACTACTACTAGTGTAAACTATTCCCATTCAGGAGCCATATAGATAATTCATGGTATTGTTTTCCATGGTTTTCAGGCAATGCTTAATGCCGACTTTCGAAAGAGACCAATTGCACAGGTTGTTCTCAATCATCGGTTTATGACTGGTGAAGTCCTTTGAATTTCAAGATCAAAACTTGGGCATGACTTACCATTATGTTTGTCCGCAAATATTCCAATTTTTTTTTTTTTGGAATAAACGTCTTGAATTTGCATTGCTTTCAACAAGTGGCAATGCTTATGTAAATATTATTTCTTCTTATATATATTTGCATAATTCATACTAATTATAGAGTATCAGCCAAGTGGTCTAGGACCTTTCAGTGGATTGTAGAATGTTTTTAAAGATTATATAACACTTAAGAAAGTTTCTAATACAAAACTTTCATGGGCGTTCAAGAAAGGGATGGCGTGACATTAATCTTCATTTGGCTAATTGATACTGATACTTTGGTTGGGTTTGTGATCCTTAACATTGAGTCAATGACTCGATTAGAGGTGGGAATATATGCCAGACGACCCATCTACTCTTAACTAAATTATTGTTTAAAAAGCATTTGTTACTGAATAATGAAATTATCATTTCTGTTAATCAAATATTCCCTCCTTTAAATAAATGTCTCTATCATTTCTTTAATGCATTCATAAATCAATGTTTACATATAATACTTATTTATAATTTTTTTTCCTATAAAAAAGTAAGAAATTTTAGCAAGTGAGTGCATTATTTAATGGTAGATTCTTGTATGCTTTAATAAGTTATGTGAGATTGTGAATTTGACTTTCATCTCCATTCCATATATGTTAATATGCTAGTTTGAAAAAAAAATAATTTTTATAGAAATAGTTAACGCCGCAAAAATTAAATGGTGATATTACAAAATAATGTTCCCATAGTGCTTTTTATAGCATAATAAATTTTTCGGCAGAACTTTTTTTTTTCCTCACTTGGGGTGTCTTTGTATTAAGGGAATGTAAGTTGCTGCCTAATTTGTTTTTTTGGTAAAATTATTATTATATTGGTTACTAATATTACTCTATTATAATTTAAGTGTACTATAATAATAAAAAATTTATAATTACAACAATCTTATTTTATTCCATTTACATATCAAATTGTTAATAGCATGTAACATTTCTAAATTTCATTGTTAAAATATACAAACAATGAAGTGTTAATAATTACATCACTCCACTTGATTTCTCACCATCAGTGAAGAATAATTTGGTCCAGTATCTCTTTTAAACTATCAGATGCTACTTACTTAATGATATCAAAGTTACTAAAATAACCTTATTTAAATTTTTAATTCTGCTTTCATCCTATCCATTCTTCTCTTGATTCCATCTTCTAATCACCAGTGTTACCTTCCATCAATGCCATCACCTCCGTCTCCCTTTCCTTGTTTGTACGACGATTTAGACATCGTACAATAAAAAGAATCAATAAGCTATTGTTGCTTGATTAATTCTTACATTTATTTTTTCTTAAAAAAAATTATTTATGCTAGCAGAAGATTAATACTTTCTAATTTCTTCTCCTTTTGTAGGGAACACTAGTAAAATAATAAAACCCAATTTAAAAAAAAAAACAAAACAAAACAAAACGAGCCTAGACCCATTAATCTTTAAAAAAAATACAAAAATTTTCCCTCTGTGAACAATACCAAAGTTGGCTCCAAAAAGAAACATTAAGGAGGATTAGTTGGGCACTTGCGCTGAAATGGTGCAGAGGAAAATTGATTTAGAAATTGTTGGCCGGGGATAGAGGAAGGGAGCAATGTAAAGGACGGAGTTAACTGCACCTTCAATTCATCCCTTTTGCAATTTGTTCAAGTCAATCGATTTTATTGTTTTACTTCTCTCCCTCTTTGGTTGTGGTTTGTGTCCGGTGCGAAAGAGAAAAATAACAGTTTAACTTGTTCCCTGTATGTGATTTTTTGTTGAGGGAGGGGGGCAAAAATTAGTGGCATAACAACCCCAGGCATTATTGAACAAATTTTATTTTTCAATATTATATGATGTGTTTTGATAATTGCTTTTGATTCTTTTTTAATCTTCGTAGCCAAGCTTGGTTTGGTCAGTAAAAATAAGAATATTTGGAGCTGAGAAAGAACAAGAAAGACGGAGATGCAGATGCATTGGAAAGCATGAAAATGGAAGGATGGAGTTGTTTTCTGTCATCGTGTAAACCAGCTGCAGAAGGTAGCAGCATGGGTTTCGGGAATTCGGGCAACGGCGGCGAACACAGGGGAGGCCATACTCGTGGCAATAAACAGAAAGTTCGATTTAGCACGAGCGGTAAAATGGACTTTTCGGAATTTAATAAAAGTAAAATAAAACAGGATAAAAATTAAAATCCGTTGCACCAGGTGAACGAAATTGGGTTTGTATTCTTACCGTGATGCTCCTGAGAATCCAATTCGCGCCACAGAGCAGCGCTCATACGAAAACATTTTAATAACAGCAACAATAATAATAATAATTAAAATAAAAGGACAACAGAACAGAAAAGATGGTGGCTTTTGGTTGTTTGAGAGATTCGTTTCGTTCTTCGTTTGACATGAGATTCGTTTCTTTGCTGAGAGTGCAGGGTGGAAGCACACACAAGACATTCCATTCCATCGGCAATCACAACATAACCATGATCATCATCTTCTGTGTTCCAACAACCAGAAACAACCTGTCTTCTCCTGTTTCTGGTACGCATGTTTTATGTCTCTCCAGTTTTACCGAAATTCTGTTACTTATAAAATACTACTTTCCTGCATGTTATAGTTTCTGTATGTTCAAGCTTCTAACTGTTTTTCCCCTGAATATATTTTTTCTGTTTATATGTCTCTCTCTCTCTCTCTCTCTCTTTGGATTTTGAAGCCTTTTTCTGAATCTGCCTCCATCTCTGTGTACACTTTGATTGATTTTACTCCCATTTCCTTTTCTTCAAAACCAATACTGTTTTCAATTTTTTTTGCTTGGTTACAGGTTTAGGTCTATTTCCTTTAATGCTTTCTCTCTGCTTATTATGTTTATGGATTCATTCTTGTTTGGTTATTTCTTCATACCATCACGGTCCATGTTCTATTTGTTACTAAGGGGGCGTCTGGATGGGATGCTGGGGCTGAAAATCAGCTTTTATAACAAAAATAAAAAAAAAAGATAATATAGATGCAGAAATTCTGAAACTGTTGTTTGACTTGCTGTAGTAGCAAGTATTCGATGGCAATTGTCACTGTTGCTGCTTAAATGGGAGTGGGTGTTATTGCACGATTTTCCCAGGTATATCAGATATTTGCTGGGGATTAAGTGAAAAAACCAAAGTCAATGATAAACCCGGAAGTGTCTGGTGGGCCACAAATACGCTACAGGCCTATAAAGCCTTCTGATATTGAAACTTTAGAGCGTCTCGATGACCAACTATTTCCCACCAGGTCAGATCAAAGTATGGTTTCATTGATTTCAAGTATGAGGTCTTGAAATTGTCTTAACGGTTCTTCACAATTCTCAGGTTGGACCGTTCATTTTATGAAGATGTGGCAAATGGACGTGGAACTGTGTCATGGGGAGCTGTAGACAGTAGTCGGCCAGATGGTCAAAGCGACGAACTCATTGGATATGTAACTGCAGAGGTTGTTCTTGTTAGAGGAAGTGAGGTTAACCCTGTTCATTACTTGAAGCATCCCATGAAAAAGTTATCTGTACATCACTGCTAGAACTTGTCCTGAAAAGAGACTATGTTTTGTTTTTACGTCTTCTACTAGTTAATGCTTGCATGATTTCCTATATGTGACCATGTCTATGTAGTATGTACAAGCCATGGCCACACACTTGATGGATAAGTATATACTTCATATCGGCGTATCCATAGTCTGGTTTTCAATCAATCATTTTCATCCCAAGATAACCGTGACAAACTGGATGTTATGTTACGTTCCTTAATGTCCATAATCTGGTTGAATGGCTTGATTATTTTATCAGTCTTATGTTGTTAACCTCAATATGTTCAACTTGTTCCATAGGATACGCCTCAGTAAAGTATAAAGTTTCAATTGAAAACTTAATTATTTTTTTGGCTGATTATTGTGAGTTTTTCCCCCTTGAATATTATTGTTGTAGATAGCAGATATGTTTGGACATGGCTCAGCCGAATCCGATGACAAATTAGTCTATGTTATGTCGCTGGGAGTGGTGTTAAAATATAGAAATCTTGGAATAGGTGGGAGTTAACCTTAAATTTTGCTGTAGTTCTTCCTAATATTATTAGTGGTGTAATTTGTGCCTCATCTGCAGCTTCTACTCTGCTTCGGGAGGTCATAAAATATGCTTCTAGTATTCCAACCTGCCGGGCTGTTTACTTGCATGCAGTTGCTATCAATAAACCAGCAGTCAATTTATACAAGAAAATGTCTTTCAGGTGTGTTAGAAGGCTGCCGGCGTATTATCTAATCCACGGTGAACATTTTGATGCATTCCTATTTGTGTACTACCTAGATCCAGTGCCTTCTTGCTCACCATTGTAAGTACAAAATAGCTTCCAACTTTCACCCCTTGCTTTGTTCAGACTGGCATTACACGTTTCAAGTGAATTCTTTGGTATATTTTGATGTTTATTGCACTGTTTTTAACTGGATTTTAATTTCTGAATCATTTTAGCTAAAATCGATTGTTTTTTTTTTTGTGTGGTCAAAATGCAATTATCTTCCTAACGAAAACAATGCCTATTCTTCCTTATAAAAGCGATACCTATAGGGGATGCTCATGTCCCAAAAAATAGTAGTTGTTATATAATGTGCACATAATAAAAGCTATAGAGATGGTGCAATTGTGAAAATGATTACTTAGTGTCTATGCCTCATGCAACTTCTTGTTTTCTATTAAGTTAATCTTTTTCGATATTGTTATTTTCATTTAAAGTTTCAGAGAGATTGCCACATCAATATTAAGCTTCATGGTGAGTGCCATGAAGTCGGTGGCTCCAAAGCGGTGAAGAATGAAGACAGAAAGTTCCCAAGGCATGGCAAAGTGTAAAGGAAGACATTCTCTTGTTGTTAGCTAATAACTAATCTAAGTTGATGCTAGTTATTCAGTTAAACTTAGAGATTAGTTATTAGGTAACACTTGTATCAGGAGCGCACAACAAAAGAAACTTGGCAGTTTAGTCTAATGTTCATGACTCATGAGTATGTTTAATTCATTCTTTTTCGTCCCTTGTGTTTTCTGTGTCATGTATTATTCAACCTCTCCGCTGATTCTCTGTCGGAAGTCATATTGAAGAAAAGATTGTATGTACATAAGTGTATGTCATGCTCTAACAAAATTCCATGATTCAGTCAATCCGCATGTCATGTTAGATGGTGATGAATCTTTTAAGAGTATGTTTTGGATTTGATTATTTTATGGAAAACATTTCTTTTTGTTTTTTTTGGGGCTAAGGATCTTTCCATAAGCTTTTAATCATAAAGAAGTTTGAACATCAAGCAAGTTAAAATCTGACCACACACAATAAGTTTGTGCAATGAATCAATTTAATCTGTGAATATGCTGATAATTGTCATAATTGGTTGCCGGGCCCTGCCCATGTGTGCTTAGCTTGTGCCAGCTTGACTACTAGAAACATAATTGTGATGGTGGAACAGGGGAAGGGAAAACAATGCAATTGAATCCATCTCTCCTATTTATGAGCCTCACCTACGATAAACTAAAACATGATTTTTTTTTTGGGTCTCAAGTCTTTTTTAAAGCAAATTTCTAAGAGATATATATATGACTCCGAAAGCGAACCATTGCATAAGCTTACTTGTCCTCCTTTTTCTCGGCCTCAAGTACAGCATATGATCCATCGCGTTATATGGTGCTTAAAAAATTAAAAGTGTGAGGAAATATCATAGTTAAGTACACTCCAAATATAATAAATATTTTATAAATATGAGTAGAAGTATACCTAAATTTATGGAAAGTAATAGATAAAATAAAATACATGAATAGTACTTTATAGTGGGATCCATTTGTCGCTATTCAGACCAATACAAATAAATTAAAAGAACTGCACACTAAATTTTAACATAAAAAATCCTCCTACAATTTTGAGGGAAAAATCACGGTTCAAACTCAGAAAAATATTCCACTATATTTAAAAAGTAATTACAATATAATGTATTTCCAGTGAGACTCTCTTATACTATAATTTGTAGTATTATAGAGATTATACCCAAAATCTCAGTGAATACTCACAGTACACTCTTAAAATTTTATGACACATACTCTTTATTTTTTTCTCGCATTACAAGAAACATATACTACCTCTTCTTAAACAACTGAATAAATGTTTCAGCTTGGGATGATACATTCACGGTTTGCTTCCTCTCCATTTATAGAGGATCCAACACTCTGTGCATTAAATGCATGTTATTGTTCTAACCATAAAATTTTCTGTCAGGTGGATTTGACAAGCAACATTTTCTGGCAATTCTCCACCTTAGCTAATATTTTATAGTAGTCTTCAACCTCTTTAAATATTGACTAAGTCCAAACAATGTTTAAACTTATCAATCGGCAGTGATTTTGTCATCATGTATGTCGGATTTTCAACTATGGCTATTTCTAAACTGCAACAGTATCGTTGTTGATACTTTCTTTAACATAATGAATTCTAACATTATGCTTAGTCCTTTTATGATAGACTAAGTTTTTAGCAAGATAAATGGAGGTTTGACTATCACAGTGTACAATTGGCACATATTGATTTAACAAAAAAATATTTAAAATACCATGCAACCAAATACTCTCTTTAACAGCCTTAGTCAATGATATATACTCAACTTTATAGTTGATGGAGTTAATACTCATTTTAGTCTCTCACTTTTTACTCATGAGTCATTTTAGTCCCTGACTTTTAAAACGAGTCAAATCAGTCCCCAACATTACAAAATGTGAGTCAAATTAGTCCCTTATTCCACTTTTATTTAATATTTTATCAATTAGATGATGATATGTAACATTAAGTTATATATTATCATACTATGTGTCATCTAAAGTAGAATGAAGTTTAAAATAATTTATTTTGGTATCTGAAATTGTACAAAATGAGTCAATTTAAAATGTATAATGAATATTTAAATGACTTATTTTGTATAATTTTAAACATCAAAATAAATTATTTTAAAATACATTCTACTTTAGATGACATATGGTATGTCAAGGTATCACTTAATGTTATTAATCATCATTTAATTAATAGAAAATTAACTACAATTGGGTTAAAGGACTAAAATGACTCACATTTTATAATGTTAGGGACTAATTTGACTCATTTTAAAAGTCAGGGACTAAAATGACTCAATAATAAAAAGTCAGGGACTAAAATGAATACTAACTCTAGTTGATGATGCCATTGTAGATTGCAATGTCACCTTCTAGCTAATAGTACATCCAAAGACGGTAAAGATATAGTTCGTCAATGACATCTTTTTACCCAAGTCACCTGCATAATTAGAATCTACAAAACCTACAATTTCATGGCTTTTCTGACCTTCAAACACTAAATAGACATCAGTGGAACCTTTCAGGCATTGCATGATCTATTTCACAGCTTCTTAGTGTGTCTTTTTAGGTGTTTACTTTCCAGTTTGGTTAAACTTATGGTGCGTTTCCGTCATCGTGTAAAGGAGCTGAAGGTAGCAGATGGGTTTCAGGAATTCGGGCAATGGCGGCGAACAGAGGGGAGGGCATACTGGTGGCAGTAAAAAGAAAATTCGATTTAGCATGAGGGTTAAAATGGAGTTTTCGGAATTCAATAAAAAATAAAATAAAATAGGATAAAAAATAAAATCCGTTACACCTGGTGAATGAAATTGAGAATCCAATTGGCGCCATATAACAGCCTCATACGAAAACATTTTAATAACAACAACAGCAGCAGCAGCACCAACAACAACAATAATAATAATAATAATAGCAAAAAAGATGGTGGTTTTGGGTTGTCTGATAAATTCGTTTCGTTGCTGAGAGTGCAGGGTGGAATCACACACAAGACATTTCACTCCATCGGCAATCACAACATAACCATGGTCATCATCTTCTGTGTCCCAACAAACCGAAACAACCTGTCTTCCCCTGTTTCTGGTACGCATGTTTTATGTCTCTTCAGTTTTACTGAAATTCTGTTAATAATGAAATACTACTTTCCCGCATGTTGTTGTTTCTGTCTGTTCTAGCTTCTAACTATTTTTCCCATGAACATATTTTTGCTGCTTATATGTCTTTCTCTCTCTCTGGATTTTGATGCCTTTTTCTGAATCTGCCTCCATCTCTGCATACACTTTGATTGATTTTACTCCCATTTCCTTTTCTTCAAAACGAATACTGTCTTCAATTATTGATGCTTGGTTACAGGTTTAGTTCTAATTCCTTTGATGCTTCTCTCTGCTTGATATGTTTGTGGATTCATTCTTGTTTGGTTATTTCTTCATACCATCATGGTTCGTGTTCTATATGTTACTAAGGGGCATTCGGATGGGATTCTGGGCTGAAAATCACCTTTTATAACAAAAAAAAAAAAGACTTTTTTCCTATATATTTGGATAATTTTTTAAAAATAATTAGAATTTGAAGAAAAGTAGTTTTTTTTTTTTTAAAGTTAAGAAGAGTAGCTTTTGAGAAAAAAATAAATTTTAATCTTTTTCAGTTATATATGAAATTTAAGTTTCATTATCACTTTCTTCTAAATCTGCGGCAAACACACCCTAATTCTGCATTGGAAATCCTGTAATAACGGTGTCTGGATTATCTGCTGAGGGTTGCCTTTCAGATGAAGGCTACCCGAGGAATGATTTTGCTTTAGTAGAGAACAATTGCTTGTCAGAATCCTGATTTAGATTGTCTAATTCCTCTCATTGGAAGAGTAAATGTCTCTCATTTGGATATGGAGACTAAGCAAAAGGGTGTTAGAATGCAGTTTAGGTATCCAACTCATTAAATGAAAGGAATAAAAATTAGTATGATCTCATACCAGAGTTTGGACTCTGGATTCTATAAGAAAATTTTATAAAAAAAGCTTTCACAGGAAAAGGAAATCACCATTAATGATTGAGGCCAATGTTGGCAAATATACTTTTTATTTTTATTTTTTTGCTTCTTCGTTTTCTGCCTCTGTATTTATGCTATTTTTAATATAGATGCAGAAATTCTGAAACTGTTGTTTGACTTGCTGTAGTAGCAAGTATTCGATGGCAATTGTCACTGTTGCGCTTAAATGGGAGTGGTTGTTATTGCACTATTTTTCCAGGTATATTAGATATTTGCTGGGGATTAAGTGAAAAAACCAAAGCCAATGATAAACCCGGAAGTGTCTGGTCAGCCACAAATACGCTACAGGCCCATAAAGCCTTCTGATGCTGAAACTTTAGAGCGTCTCGATGACCAACAATTTCCCACCAGGTCAGATCACAGTGTGGTTTCATTGATTTCAAGTATGAGTTCTTGAAATTGTCTTAACGTTCTTCACAGTTCTCAGGTTGGACCCTTCGTTTTATGAATATGTGGCAAATGGACCTGACATTGTGTCATGGGGAGCCGTAGACAGTAGTCGGCCAGATGGTCAAAGTGACGAACTCATTGGATATGTAACTGCAGAGGTTGTTCCTGTTGGAGATAATGAGGTTGACCCTGTTCGTTACTTGAAGCATTCTATGAAGAAGTTATTTGTACATCACTGCTAGAACTTGTCCTGAAAAGAGACTATGTTTTGTCTTTACGTCTTCTACTAGTTAATGCTTGCATGATTTCCAATATGTTACCATGTCTATGTAGTATGTACAAGCCATGGCCACACACTTGATGGATTAGTATATACTTCCTATCGGCATATCCATAGTCTGGTTTTCAATCAATCATTTTGATCCCAAGATAACCGTGACCAACTTGATGTTATACTACGTTCCTTAATGTCGATAATCTGGTTGAATGGCTTGATTATTTTATCAGTCTTATTATGTTAAACTTAATTTGTTCAACTTGTTCCATAGGGTAGGCGTCGGTAAAGTCTCAATTGAAAACTTCATTATTTTTTTGGCTGATTGTTGTGACTTTTTTTTTCCCTTGAATATTATTGTTGTAGATAGCAGATATGTTTGGACATGGCTCAGCAGAATCATATGACAAATTAGTCTATGTTATGACGCTGGGAGTGGCGTACAAATATAGAAGTCTTGGAATAGGTAGGAGTTTTTAAAAGACCTTAAATTTTGCTACAGTTCTTCCTAATATTGTTGGTGGTGTAATTTGTGCCTCATCTGCAGCTTCTACTCTGCTTCGGGAGGTCATAAAATATGCTTCTAGTATTTCAACCTGCCGGGCTGTTTACTTGCATGCAGTTGCTATCAATAAACCAGCAGTCAATTTATACAAGAAAATGTCTTTCATGTGTGTTAGAAGGCTGCGAGCGTATTATCCAATCCATGGTGAACATTTTGATGCATTCGTATTCGTGTACTACCTAGATCCAGTGCCTTCTTGCTCACCATTGTAAGTACAAAATACCTTCCAACTTTCACCCCTTGCTTTGTTCAGACTGGCATTACATGTTTCAAGCAAATTCTTTGATATATTTTGATGGTGCTAAAGTTATTGCACTGTTTTTTAACTGGATTTTAAGTTTCTGAATCATTTTAGCTAAAATCGATGTATATACATAGATATATATATATATATGTATGTCAAAACACAATTATCTTCCTAATCAAAACACAACTTTTATGAGGAAGAATAGGCACTGTTTTGATTAGGAATATAATTGTGTTTTGACCGATATATATACACACACACGTACATCCACTAAGACATACCTGATGTGTGAAAAATATTTCCAATTTTATGTTTTATGTTGTTTTGGATGCTCATGTCCAAAAAATAGTAGTTGTTATATAATGTGCACATAATAAAAACTAAAAAGATGGTGCAATTTTGAAGATGATTATTTAGCTAGCGTTTGTTTACTCTCTCCGAGATAAAAAAATATAGAGACACTAGAGACATAAACGTGTTTGATGGTGGAGCCAGAAATAGAGGACAGAAAAATTTTCTGTTCCTCAAATAAAAAAATAAAAAATTTCTATGCCTCTAAAATATAGGGACAAGATACAGAGATAAAAATTTAATATTTTTTTTCTTCCAATAATACCCCTATACATATATGTTATTTATGTCTCCGTCTCCTTTGCCTCTAGTGTGGCTATAATTTTGTCTCGAAAACAGTAAACAAATGCTACCTTTTTAATGTCTATGCCTCATGCAATTCCTTGTTTCTATTAAGTTAATCATTTTCGATATTGTTATTTTCACTTAAAGTTTCAGAGAGATTGCCACATCAATACTAAGCTTCATGGTGAGTGCCATGAAGTCGGTGGCTCCAAAGCGGTGAAGAATGAAGACAGAAAGATCCCAAGGCATGGCAAAGTGTAAAGGAAGACATTCTCTTTGTTGTTAGCTAATAACCAATCTAAGTTGATGCTAGTTATTCAGTTAAACTTAAGAGATTAGTTATTAGGTAACACTTGTATCAGGAGCGCACAACAAAAGAAGATTGGCAGTCTAGTCTAATGGTCATGACTCATGAGTGTGTTTAATTCATTCTTTTTCGTCCTTTGTGTTTTCTGTTTCATGTATAATTCAACCTCACCATTGATTCTCTGTAGAAAGGTCGTATTGAAGCAAAAAAGTGTATATACGTAACTGTATGTCATGCTCTAATAAAATTCCATGATTCAGTCAATGCGCATATCATGTTAATTAGATGGTGATGAATCTTTTAAGAGTATGTTTTGGATTTGATTATTTTATGGAAAACAATTTCTTTTTCGGCTAAGGATGTTTGTGTAAGCTTTTTATCATAAAGAAGTTTGAACATCAAGTAACTTTAAATCTGACCAGTCACAGTAAGTTTGTGCAGTGAATGTAATCTGTGAATATGCTGATAATTGTCATACTTGGTTCCCTAGGCCCTGCCCATGTGTGCCCATGTGTGCTTAGCTTCTGCCAGCTTGACTACTAGAAAGCGTAATTATGATGGTGGAACGGGGGAAGAGAAAACAACGCAATTGAATCCATCTCCCCTATTTATGAGCCTCACCTACGATCAACTGAAAAACGATTATTTTTGGGGTCTCAGTCTTTTTCAAAGCAATTTTCTAAGAGAGATATATGACTCCAACAGTGAACCGTTGCATAAGCTTATTTGTCCTCCCTTTTCTCGGCCTCAAGTACAGCATATGATCCATCGTGTTATATGGTGCTAAAAAAATTAAAAGTTCATTTGAAAAATATAAATAAGAGTATAAGGATGAGTTAGGATCAAGTTATCCATATTTAATTCGTAAGATGAGAGTAAACATAATTAAGTTATTACAATTTACAACAGATGTGCGCGACAACACGGGTTAAAAATCACAGATAATTGTGGTAGTATGTTAATAAGTATGGGCGAAAAATAGTGGTATAATAACCCCAGATGTCATTGAACAAAATTTATTTTTCAATATTATATGTTGTGTTTTGATTATTGCTTCTAATTCCATTTTAATCTTTGTAGCCAAGTTTGGTTTGGTTGGCAAAAATAAGAATATTTGGAGCTAAGAAAGAACAAGAAAGATGGAGATGCAAATGCATTGGAAAGCACGAAAATGGAAGGATGGAGATGTTTTTGGAATGAGAATGAAGGAAAAAGATGGACGGTGGGTAGACAATGGAGAAAGATGATGGGTGATGAGGAAGAAAATAAGTTGATGGATTATTTGGTCATTTACAAATTGTTATTTTTTATTTTTATTTATTTTATAATTTTATGTAATTATTGTACCTTTAAATCCAGACCTTTCAAACAAAATCTAATAAGTAATAACTATAAATGATGAACCATGTAATGCTCGAGAATCATCACAGGACCAAATCATAAGGCACCCTCACTGTCATGAGTAATTTTTGTAAGGTTCTAAAGCACATTTGTAGCATGTTTAGTTTTGTATTTGTAAAATTGATAATATTAAAATCGATTTGGAGTGTGCTTGTTTGTGATTATTTTTGCCTCAAAATAACTTTTTTACAAAAAAATCACATTTCATATATTTGGATAATTTTTAAAAAAATAAAAAAACTCAAAAAAAGTAAGTTTTATCTTTTTTTTGGAAGATAAAATTAGCATCTTTTGAAAAAAAATCAATTTTTAGTTTTTTAAAGTTATATTTAATATTTAAGTTTCATAATTATTTTTTTCAAAATTTGAAACAAATGCACCTTTAATTAGAATTGATTTTAAAGTAAAATGATTTATTTTTTATAGTTCTTTTAAAATTGATTATAAAGAAAGTAAATTTTCACTTTTTCCAGAATCAATTCTACATGGTTTGAAAACTAAATATTATAAAAAAACCATGCAAGAGAAGACCAAACCGAACCGGCCACTTGACCGGTCCAGTTAAGCTCAAAAAATCTGGGAGGTTAAAACCGGTCAAGAATTGGGAAAAATTGAGAAAATCGGAGAACTGGACAGATTAAACTGGTCTGGAACTTTATTTATTTTTTCAATGTTTAAATACTAATATTTTGTGGCAGCTACAGAGTAAAAATGAAAAAAAATTAGAACCAAAGAAGGGTACTAATAAAAATTATTGGGTTGTTCTTCTTGTCTCTCCATCATTCACAGGTTACTCACCATAAATTTTGCTGGTTACTAACAAATATTGTTTTCAAATGCTTTGTGACCCTGAGGCTGAGACTAGAGAAATTTTCATATAGATTAGGTTTATTTTTATAGACCTATAATTTTTTTTTATGTTGATTATGTTAATATTAATGATTTAATATTTTTTTTATATCCTAATTAATCATATGTATATACTTATATATATTTTATTATATTTCAATTGAACCTTGATTAAATCGGTTGGACCTCTAAACCGTTGAATCAGTATTTTGACTGGTTTGATGTTTGGTTCGATTGTCTCTACCTTGTAAAAAACTTCTAGAATCAATTTTAGAGGGTCAAAATCAAGTGTAACCCGCCCAAACGTGAATCCAAATATGTTATTAATACGTGTTCCCAAAAAACACACTATGATTTATATTAAATTATAATGCTTAACGGTGCGTTTAGAAACCTTTAATGAGATAGAATTGAATTAAATTCTTATGTTTAGAATAAGCTAATAAATTAAAGAATTAAATTCAATTTCTTAATTTGGAACAAGTCTAAAAATGAATTAATTTAATTATTTTTACTATTTCATCCTTCATTAATAAGTTAGGAACAAAATATTATATTCAAGTATGGTTATTTTGGTATTTTTATTTGTTTAAATTAAATATCCATACCAAATCATATCCATTTAGATCTAATATCAATTCCTTAGTTTTGTTGAATTTCAATTTTCATAGAAATTTAATTTTTTCACTTAAATTGCTTCCAAAGCATCAACAATTTCTAAAATAAGTAATTATACCGGTAGGTTGTTAATATGGTGCTGTAGCATGCAAGGATTTCTCTCAAATATCAATCCAAACGTAGCCTAACCCAAAATACTCATGTTACCATGTATAGTCCTTTGTTTTTTTGCCCACCCTTTTCAGCTAGTATTAGCCGCCCAGCTATGTACCTTTAAGAAGCTTGTTTTTTTTATTCTGTGTTTGAGGTGGTGTGAAATCTTCTGAATATTAAAATTCAGATATTCTAACACATAATTGGTATGAAAGATATGATAGAAAATTAAAGAAATATTATAAGGAAATCATTCTACTTTATAATGCTCTATTCAGCTTCGTAATATAACAAGATAATGGAATTATTCAACTTTATTTGTACACACAAAGTTTCTTAAAAGAGATCATAAAATTTTTATTCAAAATAAAACTAGGCAAAGTAACTGCCATATTTTGAGGTATTTATTTTTCTTATTTAAGTTAAACTTATTTCCTAATCCTACTAGACTAGGTCCAAATTATTACATTACTAGTTGAGCTTAACAAGCATAAAAGATAAAATAAGTTTTGAAACATTTTAAAATAAAAACAAATACAAGAAATAAACTAAATTTGGCCAAATATGATGAAAACATATACATAACACAAATTAAACCAATAATAAATTTTTTTTTTCTTTTTAAGTCTTAAAATGCCTATTTTATCATCGAATGATGAGGATTCAGGTGTTTCCTTTCCAGTTTGGTTAACTTATGCTGCGTTTTCTGTCATCGTGTAAACGAGCTGCAGAAGGTAGCAGCATGGGTTTCGGGAATTTGGCCAATGGCGGGAACAGAGGGGAGGGCATTCTGGTGGCAATAAAAAGAAAATGAGGGCTGTTACGTGCACAAACTTTTTGAACAACATACACACACCGTATGTAGAAAGGCAGAAGAGGACAAAAATTACATGGGAAGAATAAATGGGGTACACGGTGAAGAAATAAAAGGCTGAACCATTTTAGAAGCTTTTTTGACTCAATCTTCTCTCTCTACGTTGGAACCAAAAAAAGAAAACAGCAGTCCACTTCCGTCCCTCATTTACTTTCATTCTCACTCTCAAATGGCTAAGAAGTAATACACCACTTCCTCCGTGTGTCTTTCTTAGTCTCAAATCCTCATAGCGTGAGCCCACCACGAGCCCTCTTCTCCGTCACCCAGTGAAGCTCACTCCACCGTCACAGCCTAGCACAAGCCGCAGAGCTGCTCCAACAAAAGCTGCAAGCTTCATGTGAACTTTCGCCAGGATTTTACTTTTTATTTTCTTTTTACATCATCTTCAACCTTCATCTTTGTGATGCCTTTTGATTGTTGATTGGCTTTTAAATATGAGTTTCATTTTTGAGGTTTAGTTTATGGAGCTGTTGGAACTTTTATAACTAGTAAGTTTGAGTTTTATTTTATGGTTGTATTGAAGGTGTTTGTTATTATGTTTCTATGAGAATTAGGCTTGTAATGAAGTGTTCTACTGTTATTGTGCTAAATTTGTGAAAGAAAGTGAGAATTTTTTTTTTTATCATGAGATGTCCCATGGATCTTTGTTTCATCCATATGTTGTTCTTTTATCTAAATGGATTGATTTGCTTGCTATATCCACCCTGTTGTCTAAAAGATTCTTGCTTTGTGATCATTTTTAATTCTTCTTAGCCTTTTAATTTGCCTGTTGGAGCTCAATTTTATGGTTAACAGGTTAAATTCATGATTATCATCGTTTAGCTTAACTTCTTTTTCTTAGAGGAAATAAAGGAGACTATGATTGTGCAACAGAGAAGTTTAAGAGTGTTCAAGAATGATCAAACAATTTTTGGTTGGGTGTTAGATTTAAATTCATGCCTTTTTGCCTTATTGATTATTTCTTTTGATGTCTTTATTTTTTTACTTTTGATAATGATATATTTAATTTGAGGTAATTTCCTATTAAAAATTATAGCGATAAGTACTATGTAAATATTTTTTGGTTTTTACTTAATTGAGTTTGAGCTGCTTGAATATAAGTGTTTATTTATAGTTTTCAGCACAAATATCCAATGCCTTCACAATCATTGTTCTGGTTTTAATATATATTTTTTCAAATTGCACTTTAGCTTTTTTGTATACTGTGGTTCAACACGTTTATTATGCATATTTCCAAAAGAATTATACTGAGTTTGCAAGTCTCCAGTCTTGACTATGTACATGTTGGAATTATAATTTTTTCTCATTCATAAATTCATTCTTTATCTGATACTTTCTTTTGGTCCTAAACTATTTATTTCAAGGAATCCCAAATTGGATTATAAATTCCTTGGAATGTGACTACTGCATGACATGACTACATAAAATAGGGGATCACCTTCGGCAATTGAGTTGGCAAATCAATTAGAATGTCTTGTGGAAGGTGCGCTACAAGGAAGAATTACAAAAGGTGTCATTGAGCTATGAAAGAGATAGAGAAGATGTTTGTAGTGAGAGAGTTGTTGAAACTTTGCCATAATATTTTCCTAGGTAAATTTTAAGGTGATAATGTTTATTGAGCTTTGTCATTAACCACCTTTGATGAAAGCTATTGTCAATCAGGTTCATAGGAACTCAACTATTTGTTTCTTATGGTTTGGGTGGGGGCTATATTTACATCACTGGATCATTATGTAGTTCTTCTTGTAAGGCATTTTTGTCATTTTTTTTCCCTTTGTGATGCTACTAATTTTTTCTTGCTTGTGTGTTAAATGTGGCAACAGGGATTATGCTTTTATTTCTATGCACTTTGGTTTTCTTTTTAATCATACGTGTGTAATATCTTATGGATCTCACATCATAAGGTGGTGTTTATATGTGTCAGATGGATTCTTCTCTCCATCTTCTGTTAGCATTTTGGATATTATTGTTGGATACACTTGAAATGTTCTATACATCGTATAGGTATTGGTTGAAAATGTAAGAACTCAGCTCGATGATGGAGCTGTGACTATCTTAAGTGCAATACTAGAGGCAACTAGAACTATATAGAAAAAGTGAAAATAGAGAATTTAAGCTGACCACACAGTGAAAATAGAGAATTCAAGCTGACCACATTGCTTGCTCTAATATTTACTCCATTGGTTTCTCTTTTTGTTTTTTGGTTGTTTTTTGTATTGTTCTTTCCTTAAGTAGGATTCTTGATCCTCCCTTTTCTTTGTAATTCTTTCGCATTTTCTAATTAAGTGCACATGATTCCTTTTGATAGTTTGTAGCTCATTTTTTTTTTCATTTCCTTTCTAGATTTGACATATTCATGTTTTGCTCATGTAAAAGAGTCGTGTCTCTTGTACTATGCTGCTGGTTGAATCAATTGTGGTGAAAAGATATGGAAGGGATGCTTACAGAATGTTTAAGCTATTATCAAAAGCTAATTCTTTTCTCCAGATAGACAAAGTGGTTAACTCTTTTTGTTCAATTGGTGGATAAGGATCTTGAGATTATGGTTTATCATTGCAGTTGTGAATTATGGTGTTTTGATGTTGTAATTGCAATTCATTGACTTCCTTTTGCTTTGTCCCTAATTTATAAATTTTATTTGTAGGTTTTAAGCCACCGTGTGATGGAATGTGGAGGACTTGAGACTGTGTGAATTAAAGATCAAATACTTACAAATGAAAGGATAAGTTAATGGATATGGTAATATATGTTGAAGGTGAAGAGACAATCAAAAGGAGAGTAGAGATGAAGGCCAAAACTTATAAGCAAGAATTGATTACAAATGCAAAAGAGCATCAAGGCTAGCCAATGTATAAAATAATTCCAAGCTTAGTTGCTGACTTGTATGGCGATTAGATCATGCCATTGACAAAGGAAATCCAAATTGTATTTTTTGAGGATATTAGATTGAACATAATACGATTAACCCATGGTTATGGTTGGTCTTTAAGAATCAACCAATTGAACCACTTGATTACACCCAAACTTGGATTTATTTGTGTTATGGTGAATGTATTGACTGGTCATTATTTTCATCTGAGTGAATAACCATTGTAATACCAATATATATTGTTTTATTTGGCATTAGTGAGGTAAAATGTACACAAATTCATCCACAAATGAGACAACCTTTGTCCTTTTTTTTTTAAAGAATAAGAGGATGAAATTTTCAATTTAGAGGAGCCACAAAACTGAATACAACATTAAAATGAAAACTATTTAGTCAATTTGAACAGCTATCATCCTGTATATTTTCTATAGCCATCAACTATGAGGATAAGTTTAGTTATAAATGCACATAACTAAGTCACTTTTATTCTTATTTTGCAGCTTTTAGAAATTAATAATGAATAACAATAGCTAATAGTACTTATTTATTCACATATTTTGAAAAGCTTTTGATTGGGATGCAACAAAATTTACAAGCCTTTACCAAAACTTATAAGCTAAAATTAAAAGACTTATATGCTAAACTGACATTCTTAATTGCCAATTTTTCACAGCTGCATATTGTGTAAAATGATCTCTTGGACATGTCACTTTGTTTGAATAGGTACAATAGTACACTTTGACATGCTTTAACAAGCTTGCACGTGGATTTATTGTACACTCCATTCTTGGGGAAGCTCTTTGCTGACCCACAGAAAACTTATAGGCAATGAGCAAAACTTATATGCATAAGTCTAAAGACTTATATGCAGAATAGAAATTCTTAACTGGTATTTTAATACAGTTATATAGTGTGTGAAATGGCCTCCCCAAGAGTTTGTACCTTTTGTAGTGTGCTTCGAAATGCATTAGTACTTTTATATATAGTTTATGCTGCTAACAAATTTAAGTCTTTTTCTATGATTAATGGATTTTATCACAAGGAAGTAATATACACTCTAAAATGCTCTAGCTCATTTTTATTCACATGAAAAGTAAAGGTTCTTATTAGAAAATGAACCACTTACCAACATAACACAAAACTTATTAGCATTTTTAGAATAACCTAAAAGCCAAAGTGTATTTCTAGTAAAGGTTCTAATATTGTTGCTTTACTTAATTTTAGTTTAAGTGGGCAAAAGTTTGAGTTTTCTAGAAAATTAATTGCTTGTGGCCTCCAGCATAAGTTAATACATTCTTTCTATATAGTTGAATTTGATATATGACGTGGTTCTCACAATTATTTGTTAGCCTTTTTTATATGAGATGTTTATTTTTTATAATATATCAATGTTTTATCTAATATCAATTAAGAAAAGGCTGGTTCAAAAATAAGACCATAGGATAGAAGAGAGAAATTTGCATGTCATAGGAAGTAAGAATTATTTGGTATATATTTCAGTTTTAAATTGAAAACTGGGAGTATATGAACTCTCTTTTAATTGAACTAGTATGAATGTAGATAACTCTAATTAATTGGCAAACTCTCGATTCTATTACTAATTTTAGGAGTTTAAATTTACATTTGTTTTGAAGAAATTTGCAAGTGATTAACCAAAATTTGCATAAAAGTAATGTTGATAAGAAATACACTTTGGTTGATAAGTTGTTCTGAAAATGCACTTCTTGGGAAGCTCTTTGCTGACCCGGATCAAACTTATAGGCTGCAAGAAAAACTTATATACATAAGTCAAAAGACTTATATGCAAAAAAGGAATTCTTAACTACTATTTTAACACAGTTGTATAATGTGTGAAATGACCTTCTAGGGGTTTGTACCTTTTCAAAAAAGTTTACATGTTTAGGAGGTCATTTCACACACAATACAACTGTGTTAAAAGCATTTAAGAATTCTTGTTTTGCATATAAGTCTATTTAGACTAACGCATATAAGTTTTTGTCGCAGCTTATAAGTTTGCCATGGGTCAGCAAAGAGCCTTCCCAAGAATGTGAGTATACAATAAATCCATGTACAAGCGTGTTCAACCATGTCAGAGTGCATTTTAGTAGCTTTTTAGACAAATTTACATACCTAGGAGATCATTTCATACGTTATACAACTATGAAAAAATGGCAATTAACAATTCTTGTTTTGCATATAAGTCTTTAGACTTATGCATATAAGTTTTGATCACAGCTTATAAGTATGCTACAGGTCAGCAAAAAGCTTCCCTAAGAATGTCACTATAACATTTTCAGCCTGGTGCAACGATTAAAAACATGCTCATCAAAAACCAGTAAAATTCATAAATACAAGCTTATTAATACTCTAATATATGTCAAATCTCAAAATATGTTTAAACCAACAAGCCACCAAGGTATGATCCAAAATGTCATGATGGTCAAGCTTCAACAATGCTCAAATCTGTAAAACATAGATTCAAGATGAAGCAACAAATAATGAGCACATCACATTAAAACCAAACCTAAATAAAAGATCAAGTATAAAACAAAGACTCTATGAAGTAATTGAGTTCACATTCTAAGAACTCCTCTTTTTTGAATTATTCAAGTGATACATATATCAAAGAGAAACAAAAATAAAATCATATATTTATCTATGAATTAATCAATATATGCTGAATGTTGTTGAAGGTGTAGTTATTCTAATAGATTAAAAAACTTCCTTCCAGCCAAATATCAAAGCAATAAAATGTCATAGTCAAGACTCACCAATGCAAATTCAATAAAAGCAATTTGAGTTGAATGCACACGATCTCCTAAAAGCCTCAACGTGTAACCTATAACATAGAAAGGTAATGTCAACTGCATAGAAAGGTAATGTCAACTGTCATTAGGCTACCAATATAAGTAATTATAGGGAAAAAAATTATGTAATCTTGATTCAAAATTAGCCTACACAAAATCAATGGGGGAATATACTCAATCAAAGACTGTGCTGAGATATGGACTTCTATGCCTAGGTGGTCTAGCATTCTAGTATCATAATCACACTAAGAAAAGATCAAGCATCAATTGTTCAGCTCAATTTGACAAAAAAAAAAAAAGAATGCGCTAAGATTTATTTTCAACATCTGAATCCTCACTTTTGCACAGTTACATGCCTAGATAGACTAGTCAACATTGGAGATAAACAGAGAAAAAGAAAGGATGGCTACAAGAATATAAGCCCACCTTTTATCCCACAAAAATAACACATACTTTTGCAGCATATGAAAATAGGAAAGTAATTATGAGTTATAGAAAAGAGCATTGAAGTGACTCAATGATTGCTTTAGCATAAGCATGGGATTGTGAGCTTATGATAAGTAGCGATTGAGTAAAACAAGGCAGCATGTGTAAACACCACATTTTGTCCGAATATTTTTATTCGCATCTCATTATTTTTTGTTTGGTTAGCCCAATACATTCCTAGTCCAGTCCACTCTATTTTATTGGTTTGATTGTAGCATGAGAGCCCATTCAAGTCTCTTTTTGAAATTTATACTCTTGATGATATAAAAATAAATAAATAAAAAGGGAAAGCATGCGCAGAGCTTGAGACTAGCACATAAAAACAAGAAAAAAGACAAAAAGTCAAGGGTAGTGATCTAGGACAATATCTCTTTACCAAATTACAAGTTCACGCTGTTGAAGAAAATCCCATGTGAGACAAATGCATTCAATGTCTTGCCAGCACCATTTGAAAATGAAGAACAAGAAGTCAGAGAGAAGGAGCGTGCTGATATCAGAAGATAAGAAGTCAGAGAGAGCAGCACCGAATAGGAAAATTACAGCAATCAGATTCCGTGAAATCTGTAGCAATTTGAAAAATTCTTCCAAGGTTAAAAATGATTGGTTCCAGATTTGACAAAATTAATTTCTGACATCTATAAATGGGGATTCAGGGGTGAGTTTTCAGGAGGGGGAAAGCTAATTGAGCTAGAGATTCAAAGAGAGAAATCCATCTCCATATCACTCTCACAATCAACACCACATAGCTTCTAATAGCCCATCACAGACAAACAGAGGCAACGGTACCTAATTGCAAACAACCCAACACCATCACCCCATTACATCCACCACCTACCACAGCCCACACAGCCACATTTCATACGGCCACTCCATCACCCTTCACCTCTTTCACCTTCATCATCACAATCCACAACCAAATCATAACCTTTCATTACCATCACACAAGCCCCATAATTTTTCCTTCTTAACTATATGGCCAAACACAGCCAAAAGGAGTCCAAAGTCTACATTCATATCAAAGGAAAATAAATCAAAAAATGAAGAAATAAAAGAGGAGAAGCAGTTTCCTCCATGGCCACAGTGGCAGCCACGGTGGACTGACCACTGCTGCGGTGTTGTCCCTCTTCCCCCTCCATCCGCTTTGCATCTTTCTTCCTCTCTTTCGATCTCTTGCTCTCTCTATGTTTGCAAATCTGTTTTGGTCATAAAAAGGAAAGTGGAATCACAGTGATAAAGTCAAGAGAACCACTGCTTTCTTAATGGTTTCTTTTATTTTTATTTTTGTCTTCTGTTTGTGTTTTTGGGCTAATTCTGTAATTATTCATGGTTAGTACACAACGCCTATTCCACGTTCTTTGATCTTATTTGTTTCATTGTATCTTTTGTCCTTTTATAATAAAAAGTATTCTCACGGTTCTTTTTTTTTTATTATTTATCTTTCTATAATGAAACTACTCACAGCCCCCTTCACGTTTCTTTGATATATTTTTTATTGAGTCCTTTGTCCTTTTATAAAGAAAACCACTCTCAGCCCTTTGGTTTTGCAAAACCACTCCACTCCAATTCATGCTCTTTATTTTTAATTCCCAACAAAATGAAAATTGATCTTGACTTCTGCTCGTGTAAAGTGTTAGGCTTAGGAATTTTTTTTATAAATCTTTTTAGTTTTCTTTTTGGACCATAAAGCATGTTTGTCTATTTTGTTCTGGGCCATAAAAAAATTGAAACGGTAGTGTTTGGGCTTTTGTTACTTTTATGGGGTTCACCTTTATTTTTTCTTTTCCTTTCCCTATGTTTTAGGCTGCTGCTTTTATTGAGCTCTATTTGGTTTGTTTTGATATTTTAGTTTTTTATATATGTGTTTTTAGTTTTTTCTTTCTATTTTGGTCATTTTTCTTGAAAATTATTCGTTTTTCTTAAAAAAAAATACTAAAAATGAATAATAATTCTTTTTTTGAAAATAGAGTTAGTTTAACCGAGACGGCTTATTAATTCTATATTCTAAAAAATATTTTAGTTGTGACAGCTTGATATTTTGAAATCTTTCAAATAATGTATTTTTAGACAAAAATAAAATAAACTAACCACTAAATATTTTTTATAGAACGACATGGCTTTGAGTTCCTCATACTGAGGATACGCTGACATAGTTTTCATACTATCAAGCCAAAATCTCTTTTTCATAAAATTAGTTCCTTAATTTCTATTTTAATTTTAGCTTTATTTCTGTAAATATATAAATTTTAATTTTAGCTTTATTTTTATAAATATATGACTACTAATCTTAGCTTTATTTTGATAAATATATAATTATTAATCTTAGCTTTATTTTTGTAAATATGTAATTATTAATTTCATCTTTATTTCATTTTTGTAAATATATAATTACATTTTTGGGGAAAATAAATATATTAAAATTATAATTAATTTGCATAATAAACTCTAAGGTAATCGTATTTATATGGACGTATTAGGGGTGCAGTAGGATTAAGTTTCCACCCTTCCTTAATCGTAATCAGACTCCCGAACCTAAAAATCTCTTTCAAATGACTAGTTTACCAAAATAGTTTTCCAATTTTAGCTATACTTAAAATTGGTGGCGACTCCCATTCATTTTCAAATTCATTGTCATTTTCACAAGGCGTCCTGTATACAGACAAGATGGAATCCAACAAACAAAGTATGAACATGATCATGAATTCTCCTCAATTATTAATTAACTGTCTAACACAATGCTTAGCATCAGGCCAAATCTGCTATGAAATCAAATAAACTCAATCAATCGATCCAGATGCTATCTAAGACACTCATGAAAGCAAACAAGTTATCTCACAATTTCTAGAAGGCAAGAAAAATAATATAAAACTTTGAATTTGATACAATTAGTACCTTTTCAACAACCTAGTGAGCAAAAGGATGAGTGTAAAACTTTGATTTCATATTGAATGATACAATGAATCAGATATAAATGCGCTGAAGAAAGAAATAATACCAAACAAACTCAAAGGTGTATGCAGCATATTCATTACTACCAAGGAGGCTGAAACTTGAAATACACAATGCAAAACAAATATTGAAACAAACTAACACAGTGGAGTATCCAAGTTGTGACATCTATTTCACAATAACAAACAATACAAGACAAACTAACAAACACCCGTGACAAACAATAAAGAAAAAAAATGCAGCATCCAAGTTATGATATCTATTTCACCTCCTTGCCAATACAAGACAAATTAGAACTATCAAATGTAGTATTCTACAGATATATGAATTTTTCTTTAACCACAAGAAGACTACCCAAAAATCAAAGGCCCATAAAAAGACATGACATAGACTAATGGAGCACAAATCCAAAATGCATGAAGAAACTGTCAGCTACAATTTTTTTTTATAAAGCAATAAACAATTTTGACACAATCCAATCAATCTTTGCATGGGGATATTGTGCCATTTCTGAAAGCATTGCTAGCCTAGTGGTTGCATCATGGCTATAAAACATCAGAATTTTTATAAAAAAAATAAAAACAATTGCCTCAACACCATAGCTTACACTAGAGCAAAAAATTGGAAAAATGAAATAAAATAAAATACACCTTTGTGTGATTATAGCAATGTCTTCCTCTATGAATGATGCCCTTTGAGGCTTCCTGTCCAACATTGGAATGTTTGGAACCCTAAACCCCAATGCAAAAAAGAGAAACAGAGAAATGCAGATAATGCCTTCAAAGAACTTCCTTTGACAAATCAACTTTCTTCTTCATGACGCTTTTGGAGAACTGCCTTTTTGATGCCTTCAAGGATCTGCCTTTGGAAGATCTCTAGAGTGAGAGAATTTTTCAGAGTCAGAGACTAAGTTTCAAAGTGAAAATGAGGTGAGAGTTTGAAGACTTGCCTTTTATCATAGATGAGAAGGAAACAAAGTTAAGTGTTCTATGGAGAACGAAGGAAGCATGAGAGAGTGAGTGGGGATTTGGATTTTTGGTTGGGAGGGAAAGTTGAAATTGGAGAGTGAAATTGACTAGGGAGATAGACGTGTTTCAACAAAAGAGATCTTTGCAGTGTAATCTGTTTTTCATTTTCCACCATGCACCCTCAAACTCCCTTTTGTCTTCTAGCGCCACCGTGGCATACGATGTGCACTAGTTGTGCAAAATGGTTGTTCCCCAAACATTTTTCAAAGAAAATTGCGATTTAGCATGAGGGGTAAAATAGACTTTTCCGAATTTAATGAAAATAAAATAAAATAGGATAAAAATTAAAATCCGTTACACCAGGTGAATGAAATTGGGTTTGTATTCTTAGTTTCTTACCATGATGTTCCTGAGAATCCAATTCGCGCCATATAGCAGCGCTCATACGAAACATCTTAATGACAGCAACAACAACAATAATAATAATAATAATAATTAAAATAAAAGCACAGCAGAATAGAAAAGATGGTGGCTTTGGGTTGTTTGAGAGATTCGTTTCGTACTTCGTTTTCGTTTGACATGGGATTCGTTTCCTTGCTGAGAGTGCAGGGTGGAAGCACACACAAGACATTCCATTCCATAGGCAATCACAACATAACCATGATCATCATCTTCTGTGTTCCAACAAACAGAAACAACCTGTCTTCTCCTGCTTCTGGTACGCATGTTTTATGTCTCTTCAGTCTTACCGAAATTCTGTTACTAATAAAATACTACTTTCCTGCATGTTATTGTTTCTGTCTGTTCTAGCTTCTAACTGTTTTTCCCCTGAATATGTTTTTGCTGATTATATGTCTCTCTCTCTCTTTCTCTCTCTGGATTTTGAAGCATTTTTCTGAATCTGCCTCCATCTCTGTATACACTATGATTGATTTTACTCCCATTTCCTTTTCTTCAAAACCAATACTGTTTTCAATTTTTGATGCTTGGTTACAGGTTTCATGCTTTCTCTCTGCTTATTATGTTTATGGATTCATTCTTGTTTGGTTATTTCTTCTTACCATCATGGTCCATGCTCTATTTGTTACTAAGGGGGTGTCTGGATTGGACTCTCGGGTTGAAAATCACCTTTTATAACCCAAAAAAAAGAAGGACATTTTTCTGTATATTTGGATAATCTTTTAAACATAATTCAAGTCTCAAGAAAATCAGGTTTTAGTTTTTTTTTTTAATAGAAACTAAAAAAAGGAGCTCTTGAAAAAAAATATTTTTTTATTTTTTCAGTTATGAAATTTAAGTTTCATAATCATTTTTTTAATTTAAATATGAGACATAAACGCACCCTAATTCGGCATTGGTAAATCCTACAACAACCGTGAATGGTTTATCTATTGAGGGTTGCCTTTCAGAGGAAGGCTACACGCGGAATGATTCTGCTTTAGGTAGAAAACAATTGGTTGTCAGAATCCGGGTTTATATTGTCTAATCCCTGTCATTGAAATAGTTAATGTCTCTCATTTGGACATGGAGACTAAGCAAAAGGATGTTAGAATGCACTTTGAGCATCCAACTCATTTGAAGTGAAAGGAAACAAAATTAGTTTGTGATAGGTACCGAGCCATGTATGAATGAATAGTGTGTATATATTGATAACAAACTCAAATGTAAAATAACTCAGAGTGGTAAAGAGACTCTGAAACTCTCCCAAATGCCTAATCAATTCCCAGATACCCCCTTGATAGCTCCCCCTATCCTTATATACTACCACCTCTTCCCATAACAGAATCAGGAATGCACACACCCCCACTCTTACTAACCTGCCAGCTAGGCAAAGTTAGTTACTGCTCCCCTCCATCCCATCTTGGCCACATGCCTTGCCTATGTCATTCTCACACTTCCTATTCTTTCTAGTGTAAAACTTAGCATAAGGTAAAACAATAGCACTTGGGGTAACATTACAGGGACAGGGGTACTATTAGCATCAGTATTTATATTTGGAGGCCTAACAGTTTGATCCCATACAAGAGTTTGGACTCTGGATTCTATAAGAAATTTTAGAAAAAAAGCTTTCACAGAAAAAGGAAATCACCATTAATAATTGAGGCCAATGTTGGCAAATATACATATTTTTTTTTGCTTCTTCATTTTCTGCCTCTTTATTTATGCTATTTATACTATAGATGCAGAAATTCTGAAACTGTTGTTTGACTTGCTGTAGTAGCAAGCATTCGACGACAGTTGTCACTGTTGCTGCTTAAATGGGAGTGGTTGTTATTGCACGTTTTTTCCAGGTATATCAGATATTTGCTGGGGATTAAGTGAAAAAACCAAAGTCAATGATAAACCCGGAAGTGTCTGGTCAGCCACAAATATGCTACAGGCCTATAAAGCCTTCTGATGTTGAAACTTTAGAGCATCTCCATGACCAACTATTTCCCACCAGGTCAGATCACAGTGTGGTTTCATTGATTTCAGGTATGAGTTCTTGAAAGTGTCTTAACAGTCCTTCACAATTCTCAGGATGGAACCTTCGTTTTATGAATATGTGGCAAATGGACCTGACATTGTGTCATGGGGAGCTGTAGACAGTAGTCGGCCAGATGGTCAAAGTGACGAACTCATTGGATATGTAACTGCAGAGGTTGTTCCTGTTAGAGGAAGTGAGGTTAACACTGTTCATTACTCGAAGCATTCCATGAAAAAGTTATCTGTACATCACTGCTAAAACTTGTCCTGAAATGAGACTATGTTTTGTTTTTACGTCTTCTACTAGTTAATGCTTGCATGATTTCCTATATGTTTCCATGTCTATGTAGTATGTACAAGCCATGGCCACACACTTGATGGATAAGTATATTCTTCATATCGGCATATCCATAGTCTGGTTCAATTAATCATTTTGATCCCAAGATAACCGTGACAAACTTGATGTTATATTACGTTCCTTAATGTCCATAATCTGGTTGAATGGCTTGATTATTTTATCAGTCTTATGTTGTTAACCTTAATATGTTTAACTTGTTCCATAGGGTAGGCCTTGGTGAAGTATAAAGTCCCAATTGAAAACTTAATTATTTTTTTGGGTGATTATTGTGAGTCTTTTTTCCCTTGAATATTATTGTTGTAGATAGCAGATATGTTTGGACATGGCTCAGCTGAATCAGGTGACAAATTAGTCTATGTTATGATGCTGGGAGTGGCGTACAGATATAGAAATCTTGGAATCGGTAGGAGTTTTTAAAAGACCTTAAATTTTGCTGTAGATCTTCCTAATATTATTAGTGGTGTAATTTGTGCCTCATCTGCAGCTTCTACTCTGCTTCGGGAGGTCATAAAATATGCTTCTAGTATTCCAACCTGCCGGGCTGTTTACTTGCATGCAGTTGCTATCAATAAACCAGCAGTCAATTTATACAAGAAAATGTCTTTCAGGTGTGTTAGAAGGCTGCCGGCGTATTATCCAATCCACGGCGAACATTTTGATGGATTTTTATTCGTGTACTCCCTAGATCCGGTGCCTTGCTCACCATTGTAAGTACAAAATACCTTCCAACTTTCACCCCTTGCTTTGTTCAGACTAGCATTACCTGTTTCAAGCGAATTTGTTGATATATTTTGATGGTGCTGAAGTTATTGCACTGTTTTTTAACTGGATTATAAGTTTCTGAATCATTTTGGCTAAAATCAAATTATTTTTTTTTTTGTCAAAACACAATTATCTTCCTAATGAAAACAATGCCTATTCTTCCTTATAAAAGCGATACCTATAGTGTTGTCTCTTTTCTTTATACACACACACACACACACACATCCACAAGCTAAGACACACCTGATGTGTGAAAAATATTTCTTTGTTATTGTTTTAAGTTGTTTTGGATGCTAATGTCCAAAAAAAAAATAGTAGTTGTTATATAATGTGCACATAATAAAAGCTAAAAAGTTGGCGCAATTGCGAGAATGATTACCTAGTGTCTATGCCTCATGCAATTCCTTGTTTCTATTAAGTTAATCATTTACGATATTGTTATTTTCATTTGAAGTTTGAGAGAGATTGCCACATCAGTATCAAGCTTCATGGTGAGTGCCATGAAGTTGGTCTCGAAGGCGGTGAAGAATGAAGACAGAAAGATCCCAAGGCATGGCAAACCGTAAAGAAAGACATTTCTCTTGTTGTTAGCTAATAACTAATCTAAGTTTGTGCTAGTTATTCAGTTAAACTTAGAGATTAGTTATTAGGTAACACTTGTATAGGGAGCGCACAACAAAAGAAGCTTGGCAGTCTAGTCCAATGGTCATGACTCATGAGTGTGTTTAATTCATTCTTTTTCGTTCCTTGTGTTTTCTGTTTCATGGATAATTCAACCTCACTGTAAATTCATACTGAAGCAAAATTGTATATACGTAAGTGTATATCATGCTCTAATAAAATTCCGTGATTCAGTCAATCCGCATATCATGTTAGATGGTGATGAATCTTTTAAGAGTGTGTTTTGGATTTGATTATTTTATGGAAAACATTTCTTTTTCTTTTCTTTTCTTCTTTTGGCTTAGGATCTTTCCGTAAGCTTTTGATCATAAGGAAGTTTGAACATCAAGTTAAAATATGAGTGCACACAATAAAGTTTGTGCAATGAATCAATGTAATTTCTGAATATGCTGATAGTGATAATTGTCATGCTTGGTTACCAAGGCCCTGCCCATGTGTGCTTAGCTTGTGCCAGCTTGATTACTAGAAACGTAATTGTGATGGTGGAACGGGGGAAGAGAGATTACTGCAATTGAATCCATCTCTCCTAATTATGAGCACCTACGATCAACTGAAAAATGATTATTTTTGGTGTCTTAAGCTTTTTTTGAAGCAAATTTCTAAGAGATATACATATGACTCCAAAAATGCTACACCCACCTCTTCATCGTTAAATGTGATGGTGATTCCCATTTTTTCACTCATTCATCACATCCAATAATAATGGAATGAATATTTCAATTGAATATCCACTTTAGATGTTAAAATAACAATATATTATACGACTCTAGCAATGAACTATTGTGTGAGCTTATTTGTCCTCCCGTTGTCTCAAGTATTGCAAGTGATCTATTGCATTATATGGTGCTTAAATTAAAAGTTCATTTAAAAAATATAAATATGAGTATAAGGGTGAGTTAGGATTAAGTTATCTATATTTAATTCATAAGATGAGTATGAGCAAACATGATTAAGTTGTTACAATTTATAACAAATGTGCGCGGCAGACAGGCAGCGGGTTAAAAATCAAAGGTAATCGCGGTAGTATGTTAATTAACATGGGTAATTGTAAGTAGGCAGTTAGATTTGTTTAATTTAATTTCCATTTAAAAAAACATTTTAGCCAGAGATGGTTTTTTGATGTCAAACTCGGAAAGGAAGAGAAAAACTCAAAATTATTAGAATTCAATTTAAAGTATTTCTCTAGTGTAAACTTGTCTGCGTGCAAAAATAAATTAATTTAAACTTAATAAAATAAGAGTTTAATTTTGATACACATATTATTATCCAATTAAATCTATTAAATTATTTGATTTTTCAAATAATAGGGATGAAAATTAATTATATTTATTGACGTAATATTATATGAATGAATGACACCATCAGTATATCAAAGCTAAATCTATAAAATAAACATTTTTTATACTTGCATTTAAATCACAAATTATATTGATAAATTATGAAAAATACATGGGCTAATTAAATTGTTCTGCATCCACATAATATTACTAGCTTGTACAAATTAAAAAGAAGATTAGATATTTTTGTTTGTTTGGATTTGCGCTAAAGCTAAGCACGCGTGCTTGTTTACACGTGACAGTTGTGCAACACTGATTAGAGTCTAGAGAGGAAGATCCCTTCCCCACGCCAATTGAAAAGAAAAATCTGAAAATGAAGGCAACGGCAAGAGGAAGAGGAGGTTGTGGCTGTGCTCCTGGGTGGCGGTGTCTATAATAATACCCTCACCCCCTTCTTCTCTCTCTCTCTCTCGCTCTCTCTCACTTCCAACACAAGGAGCTTCTACTCTCATGGCTATGGCGGCTGCTTGTACTTCAACCTGTGGCCTTCTCCTTCCTCACACTCACACCAGAACCTGTCCTCCCTCTACTACTCGTTTTCCCCTTCGATTACGTAACAATCGTCTTTTCTTATCTTCTTCTGCATCCATTCGAAGGTACTTTTCTCTCTCTCTCTTCAATCTACGATACTTCCGATGAGCACGCCTAATTCGAACCTCAACTATGTCTCATCTCATAATTTCGGATTATAATTTCTGAATTCACTCATCCAAAGTAATGCGTTTCGGTTTTTTTTTTTCTTTTACCCCAAATTTTTTCATTTCAGAATTCGCTCTACAGGTTTTGTTGATTATTGCGTTTGTTTCTTTGTTTCAGTGAAAGACGAACGCTTAGAGCTGTTCACGGTGGAGGATTGGGTTTGCGGAGGAACAAGAGTGATGTGTGGAAGCGCTCTAGTTCATTCTTTGCTGAACCTGTGACGGAACCGTTTTTCTTGCCACGGCAGCACCATGCGCGCAGTTGTAGCTCTTGCTGTCGTGGCTCCACAAGGAGACGCCGTACAAGTCTTCCCAGATTTGTCCCTGGAGCTTTTCTAGATAAATCTTCTTTTCGGTTATCGAATAGTAGACTCCATCATGGTTCTGTAAGCATTCCAACTTCAATTTTAGCTTGGAATGGTGATAACATAGAATATAGACTCGGTTCTATGTGTGGCCCAACATGTGTCAACATATGAATTGTTGATTTTTATAGTGTTTATATATCATAATGTTAAATTATATTTTGAATGGTTGAAATATTGTCTACGATTCATTGTAAACCTGAGTCTATATTAACATGACTCTTTTGGCTTATGAACCCTTCAGCACCGTGCTTAACTTTTTGATAGGAGCTCATTTATTCGTGCTTCTCAGAAGGATATTTTTTTAATTGAGATCTTTTGAAAAAATAAAAGTTGATTTATGTTTAGATACAATATTAAAAGATCTTTATTTGTTGTCAAACATATTTTTGTTATAAAAATGTATTTTTTCAGAAGATGAAAATTTTAATTTCTAAAAAAAGATCATTTTTTGCTTTTTTTCTAGTGATTATGCTTTTATTAAAGAATTACCCAAATGTACCGAAAAACACAAAAAGATCTTTTTTTTAATTAAACAAGATTTTTTTTAATAAAAAAAGCACATCCAAACGAGCTCTAAAAAAATGGAGAGGTTAACAACATAAAAAGGCTGTGCCTTTTGTAGATTGGATATTTGTTTATCCTTCATAACAAGATCACTTTCTGCCTGGCATAATAGAATTTGAATTAAATTTATTTATGATTATGTTTAAGGAAGTAAAAGAGGAAGTTCCTGTCTTGAAAAGATAAATTCTTGTGTTTTCAATCCATGAGACACGCCACAAAGTTCAAAAGTGCCATTAAAAACCTGATGTTTTTGTTGTTATCATCTGGGTATATTTGATTGAATCATTTCCATGTGTTGCCTTCTAGACATTTGTTTTGTTGATTCTATTTATACTTTATACTCCAAATAAAAGCAAAAGAAAGAATGTCTTTCTTTTGTTAGACTTTGCTTTGTTGTAACTAAGAATTGTGTTATTTTCTCATATTTTTGTTGCTGAAAGAATTGTGTTGGAGACAGTATCATTCTAACCTTGTTGTTCAATGTTAATGTTTTGGCTCTGCTTTTTTGTTTTTGGTGTGTGTGCATACCATTTGATTTCATTAGGCGAGTCCTTTTTCATTGTTCTCATAGTTCAGATATGACTGTGCTATTGTGTTTTCTTAGGTAAAGCAGGTGCAAGTTCCACATGCAACAGTTGGTCCAGATGAGCCTCATGCAGCAAGTACATCCTGGCCAGATGGTATTGCTGAAAAACAAGATTTAAGTTCATTTGATTCTGAATTAGAGCGGATAGAGGGGTGTTTAGGTTCTGAACTGCCATATCACCCTAAGCTATATCGAGGTCAACTAAAGAATGGGTTGCGTTATCTGATTCTTCCAAATAAAGTTCCACCAAATAGGTGAGCTCAATAAATGATGATGGATTGACATTTAATAATATATGGACTATCAGATGATATGCTTTTAGATGTGTTAAGAGAGGACATGCAAGATTCTTCAATCATTTAATAATATATGGACTATATGACAGTGTGCAATCATAAGACATGAAGAAGATTAATTATTAAATTCATATTCTCTTAATGTCTGGATTTTTTTTTTTTTTTGTTTTCTCTTATATACATGGTTTGGTTGTAATATGCTGATGGATTTGATACAAATCATCCTAAATGGGGGCTGCACACATGTATACAGGTTCTCTAGAATGTACTTGTTGCTAACTACTTAGTACCAACTGATTCATTTTTAGGTTTGAAGCACACTTGGAAGTTCATGCTGGATCAATTGATGAAGAAGATGATGAGCAAGGCATTGCTCATATGATTGAACATGTTGCTTTCCTCGGAAGTAAAAAACGTGAGAAGCTTTTGGGGACAGGAGCCCGTTCAAATGCTTATACTGATTTCCATCATACAGTGTTTCACATCCATGCTCCTACCAGTACGAAGGTTTGAGCTATTGTATTTTTCTATTTTGGATGCATATTGAACTTTGTGTTACTAAATAATTTAAATTGTGTAGATGAGAATGGGAAATTGTAGTTTATTATGTACCTCTGCCCAAGAAATATGTGGAAACTTTTTAGGTTGTAATGACTATGAATGAATAGTCTATATATTCATGAATAGTAACATGTAACTAAGCGTGTAGATTTTCACTGAAGTTGTAAGAAGAAACTGTCATGAGTACTACTGAGGTTCTATTGTTATCGCTGTATGTGCAGAACTGTAGATTTTTTGTGGCATATGAAGCTAAAATCCGTGTCAATGGCACATAGTTGTCAAATGGCGGCTATGGCAGACTTAAATGGTGGATTTTTGGTCTACCACCATGGGCTGCCATCCGCCATTAACAACTATCCAATGGCATGGAAATAAATAATATTTTTGGTGATTCTGAAACATAAATGGCATTCTGAAGAGATTCAACATGATATTTAGAGTGAAAAGCCATTAGGGACAGCAGCATTAGTCATTATTTCTAAAAAAGAAAATTTTGAGAGAGAGAATGAAATGGAAGAGGGAAGATTGTAAAGGTAGCAAACTAGTACCCATGATTATAATGCTCAGTTCTCTTAAAATTCTTCCTCAAAGCATTTAAAATTAAATTGCATTGTATTTCCCTATGTATACCGTGCATTTTGCTTACATCTGTCTGTGGCTTGCTACTAGGCTTCATGATTATTTAGTGCTTAATTATTGCTTCTTCCCATCACCTTAAAAAATCTGAATCTAAACATGTCATACACTTATCCTTTTTCCAATATATGTGTATTTGTTGATGTTGATTATAAATGATTATGTCAGGATTCTGACGGTGATCTGCTTCCATTTGTTCTGGACGCCTTGAACGAGGTATGCTTTATTGAACTCTGCTTTACCATACAAGTGACTTCTACATGTAAAATTCTACAGATTAGCTTTACCATTGTGTTTCATCTGTTCTAGATATTTATACATTATTGATTTGGTTTTACCCTAAAACTACCCAATTCTATAGCAATTTATGGGGACAATAGTCAATAGAGAAACATGGACATGTTGCTTTTTGATTGCATTTACTCACGTTATTGTTTCTAATGTACACAGATAGCTTTCCACCCAAAGTTCCTTGCTTCTAGAATTGAAAAAGAACGGCGTGCTATACTCTCAGAGCTTCAAATGATGAATACAATAGAGTACCGGGTTGATTGCCAGGTGCGAAAATATCTCTTAGAAATTTTGGCCATCAACTTGATTTTTCTGAGAATATTGACTAATGTGTTTTCATTCCTATATGCTTTGCTTTAAAATTCTGTAACTGCAGTTGTTGCAGCATCTACATTCTGAGAACAAGCTGAGCAAAAGGTTTCCAATTGGATTAGAAGAACAGATAAAGAAGTGGGATGCAGATAAAATAAGGAAATTTCATGAGCGTTGGTATTTCCCTGCAAATACTACCCTGTACATTGTGGGGGATATTGATGATATCTCAAAGACTGTTTACCAGATTGAAGTACGTTAAACATTACTTGCGAAGTAGTAGGTTTGGTTATAGTCATATTTAGGACTCTTAACAAATGCTGTTGTCATGCAGGCTGTTTTTGAACAAACTGGTGTAGACAATGAGAAAGGCTCTGTAGCCCCACCTAGTGCATTTGGTGCAGTGGCTGGTTTTCTTGTACCTAAGCTTTCTGTTGGTCTGGGTGGAAATTCTATTGAAAGATCAGCCAATACAATGGATCAATCAAAAATGTTCAGTAAGGAAAGACAAGCTGTTCGTCCTCCTGTGAAGCATAATTGGTCACTTCCTGGAAGCAGTGGTGATTTCAAGCCACCACAAATATTTCAACATGAATTGCTTCAAAATTTCTCAATTAATATGTTCTGCAAGGTATGAAGAGGTTTAAATTTGCATTATGTTATCTTGTTTGAGTCGAGCTTATAACGAAGATTTTGCATTTGCTTTTTGTACATATAATTCCCTACGGGAATTACTATTTCTTCATTTCTTTCCTGTTACAATTTAATTGCGTGTGACTAGAAATTTTGGAGCTGATAACATAGTTGGATGGGTGGTTAGAGACTTGTTGTGGTGGAAAAAAAATGGTTAATGAGGATGTTGAGCATAACATAGGAGGAAAGAAATCTGCAATTTATTGGTTCATCAAGAGACTGGTCTAATGAACAATTTAAATACTATGCTATCTAATTTATATGGTCTTGATCTACTTCGCGTACATTGAATATACTTAGGGTTGAGCAATAAAGTTATGTGATAGGGTGGAAAACTGCACCAGTTTAAATGTAAGTTGGTCATTGTCATGCAAAAAAGCCTCTAGGCATGTATGTAAAGTATTTATGCATCACCAGCTTGTGGCACTAAACTTTTCTGATAATGTCAGGTCCTCTCTGGTGTTTTAGTTATTTTGTTTTAGTATGACAATACTTATGTTTTCCTCTCTCTATTTATTATCTACTGTAATCTTGTGCAGATTCCAGTGAATAAGGTGCAAACGTACAATGATTTGCGTAATGTCTTGATGAAAAGAATATTTTTGTCCGCTCTTCATTTTCGTATTAATACAAGATATAAGGTGAGATGAAACCCTTATGTGCGACAATGCTACTTTTTGATCCTGTACTTTTTATGGGCACTGTTGGAATTCATTTGTCAGTTCGTTATGTGATTTTGTTGTCTGTGAATACTTGATGCATTACTTTGGATTAAGCAAAACAACTCAAATGGTATGGGGTAGGACATCTGTTTTATTCGTTAATCATGAATAAATTGCTGCCTGGCCCCTGTCTTTTCTGAAAATAATAATAAAAAAATCACTGCCCCCTCCTATTGGCACTTCTGAAGTTGTTAAGTGTTTGTCAATACTACTTAAGAATGTTGGTTAAAAAAGAAAGAGATTTAAGAGAGAGAGAAAATGAGAATTTTTTGTAATGTCAAAATTGGAGTTATTGATCTCAGTGATTAGCCTACGTGTATCTGTATTTATCAGTGCAAGGGTTACGAGTGTGCAATATATAGTTAAGCCTAACCCATAATTCGATATCATGGACAGTCACTCCAACAGAAAAAGATATCGTTTCGGCCTGTTGTATTTTTTCCATAAAATATAGACAACTTATTGCCAGCAATAACTTTTTTAAGAGACCATTTGTTTTTTTTAAAAAAATCAGTACATACTCAAAAATACAGAGTCTGTCTACTAGCTGCTTAATTAATTATTTTTTCTTAAAAATGAAAAATCTGTTTGGTGGTTTTCTGTAATTTGCTGGATGATTTTTGCCTTAGCATCTAAATGCAATGCTAATGCATGAAATTCACAGAGCTCAAATCCACCATTCACTTCAGTTGAATTGGATCATAGTGATTCTGGAAGGGAAGGATGTACTGTGACCACTCTTACCATAACTGCAGAACCGAAGAATTGGCAAAGTGCAATTAGAGTTGCTGTTCAAGAGGTTTGTTTCTTCTGCTGTGCTTCAGCTGTGTTTGCAGTAGTACAATTTTTTAGTTTTCTTTTTCATTGGCTGTTTCAGCTGTTAGTTATTTTATACTTTTTGTTTATATTTTAATTCCTGGGTTTTGTTCCTTTGTTTAACTTACAAGATATAAAATCCCTGGAATTTAAGACAATGAAAGAACACGTTATGGAATTTTCTCTGGATTCTTTTGTTCATTGGTTGCATAGAGAAATCTACATCGATTTGGTTTTCAGATTGCTTGAATGATGACCTAACATCAGCACATTCTTTCTATTATGAGTTAATGTAAATTTGTCTGATGGACAGGTTCGGAGACTTAAAGAGTTTGGTGTTACTCAGGGTGAATTAACTCGTTATTTAGATGCCCTTCTGAAAGATAGTGAACACCTAGCAGCCATGATTGATAATGTATCTTCTGTTGATAACTTGGATTTCATCATGGAAAGTGACGCTCTAGGTCATAGAGTTATGGACCAGAGACAAGGCCATGAAAGTTTACTCGCAGTTGCTGGGACAGTTACCCTTGAGGAGGTATTTCATTTGTGATCATTGGACCTTGTGCATTTTTTAAACCTTTAAAAAACCGTCGCCCTTTTTGCTGTTGCTGACTCTTATTTTATTATAACAACTCATAAATACAATTCTCCGTTGGGGGCATGAGTTGATACAAAGTGCTTGTGCTGATATGGCTTCCACTAGTTTTAGAATTTTAACTGCCACATTCCTGATAAGTGCTTGAAGATTGTCCCCTTTTCTTAATGATTTATGGATTCATTGTATACAAAAGATGAGGTGTTGGTTTCTTTCATGTTACCTTAGATTGTTTTCTTGTAGCTCATTGGTGTCCTATTTAGAAGGAAAAATAATTGAGAATGGTTGTTAGGTCACTGTCTGCATTGACTGTATGGCAAGGAAATTTTGGTTGGTTGAGATCGTTATTCCCTTACTATGTTATATATTTTTTGTTCTTTTTGTTTTGTGCTTCATTTTTCACTTTATTTTACTTATTAAAATTGAAAAAAAAAGTGATAAATATTTTATTTATATTAATAAATTAATTTTAATAGATTTTAAAAATTAGCTAAGGAAAAAAGTTACTTACGTTTTGTTTTGTATTATTATTATTATGAAAGCACTGATGTCTTCTGGTGCAGGTCAATTCTGTTGGTGCCAAGGTTTTAGAGTTTATAGCTGATTTTGGCAAGCCTACTGCACCCCTTCCTGCAGCAATTGTTGCATGTGTTCCAACAAAAGTTCACATTGAGGGAGTTGGTGAAACAGAATTCAAGATAACACCAACTGAAATTACAGATGCCATCAAAGCAGGATTGGATCAACCTATAATGCCAGAGCCCGAGGTATGTTTTCTTCAACTTAGGGTGTGTTTGTTTTAGATTTTGAAAAAAGTGATTATGAAAACTAAATTTTATATATGACTGAAAAAGCTGAAAACTGAATTTTTTTTCATAAGCTACTAATTTTAGCTTATACAAAAAAGCTGAAAATTGATTTTTTTGAAATTTCAATTAATTTTTAAAAAATTGTCCAAATATACAAAAATTGATTTTTTTTGGGGCCAAAAGAGTGATTGTAAGCAAAAATAATAGTAAACAAGCGCACCCTTAATTGCTTGTTAGTTTATCCTGATTTTCACTCGAAGTATTTGGATTTCATCCACTGACTGATGACTCGTCTATTGGTATTTGATATTTGTTGCACTCAAAATTGATTATGTTATGTATGAGTTATAACCTCAATATGAGTGGTAGCTTTATCCTTCATGTACTATTATATGAATGCACCTCACTGATCCAAAATTGATTCATTAATCATATGGATGGTGAGATTTTATTTGTGAGAGTCAATTCCATTTATGAGCCGGGTGCTTCTTGTCTGTGTACTTTTCATTACTGTTCAACTAATTGTTTTCATACTTATATAGCTGGAGGTGCCAAAAGAACTGATACAACCATCACAGCTACATGAATTAAAAAAGCAGTGCAAGCCAGCCTTTATTCCCGTAAGCCCTGATACAGATGATACAAAGCTTCATGATGAGGAAACTGGGATCACCCAGCGCCGTCTTGCAAACGGAATTCCTGTTAATTACAAGGTAAACTATGTGAGTTTATATTGATTTCTATTGTTACCAGTACCTTATTCTCCTTTACTATGTCATTGTACTGCATTACTAAAAGGTTTCTTTTGTTCACCATTAAACTTCTTTGAAATGGTGACTTAGTTTTTATGGATCCCTAATGGTAGGACTTCATGCTGTTGCTTTATTTTGTTCTTTTCTACAATTTCTACAATTATGGATTGTAGGAAGACAGTTCAATATAGTTTTCAATTTCCTAATATGTTTCTACTGCCTTTATAGTTTCTACTGATTTTGCAAATGCAATAATATGGACAGTGTTTTGAGATTGGCATGAAGAACTCAAGATTTGTACTGCTTAAGAGGTTGCAATTGGTTTTTCTTGAAGTAATTAATGCTTTTTATTATTGACAGATATCAAAAACTGAAACACAAAGTGGTGTGATGCGGCTGATTGTTGGTGGTGGGCGGGCAGCTGAGAGTTCTGAAGCAAGAGGATCCGTGATTGTGGGTGTTAGGACACTTAGTGAGGGAGGTCGTGTTGGCAACTTCTCAAGGGAGCAGGTAACATTTCCTAGTAACTTTTTTTTACAAATTTTTAGTGTCTAGAATGTGTTTCAATTTCCAAATGACTCACAGGAGAGTCATATGCATCCTTTTTGAAAGAAAAATCTCATCCCTGGTTATCGACTTCTATTAGTTGCTTCTTGTCATTCTTGGTAGGTTTGTGAATATTACTACTTAATTCTATTTTTCTTTTTGAAATTTTTTCTCCAAACTACATGAATTGTTAGATGAAGATAGACCATGGTTAGCATCTTTGATCTTGTCACGTTTACATTATATAATTCCTCTTTAGTTCATGCAAATTGAAATATGAAAGGTTTCATCATTGGTTAAGTAAAATTGGAGAATTTTTAAATCAAGAAATTAGTATAGTGCAAATGATAAAGACAAAGACCAAAGTTTTAGCAGGCATATAATTATGTGCATATATTGAACGGTTTCTTGACAGTTAATATGATATTCAGATTGGTAGAAGGCCACTATCATCATAATTATGAAAATAATGTTCTCCCATAAATGTGAAGCATGCCCAGGTTTGATCTTGAATACAGGCTAGATCATTCCTTTTACATTGTGAAATTTTGATGGCGAACATTCTTCATGTCAAACTCTGCACAAATTAATTTTTTTGCTCCATAAATTCTATTATTTGAAGTTTGAACACCTCATGCATGCATGTTATCTACATGCGAAAATAATTTCAGTATCTAGGAACTAATCTGCAGCTCCATTTATTGAACGTACCAGGTTGAACTTTTCTGTGTGAATCACCTGATAAATTGCTCCTTGGAATCTACGGAGGAATTCATATCTATGGAGTTTCGTTTTACTTTACGAGACAATGGGATGCGTGCTGCCTTTCAATTGCTTCACATGGTACTTGAGGTAAATATCTTGCCTGTTGTTACTGTTAAAAAAATTTTAATGCACCTAAGTTGCATATATAATTCCTGTCTCTATTATTTTTGCTGCATGATATGTCTAATTATAACCCTACTCTGTTACATTCATTATGATGTTTCTATTTTGCAGCATAGCGTCTGGCTAGATGATGCTTTTGATAGAGCAAGGCAATTGTACCTGTCATATTATCGATCCATCCCCAAGAGCTTGGAACGCTCAACTGCTCACAAACTCATGGTAGCGATGCTGGATGGTGATGAGCGATTTATTGAGCCTACACCAAAATCACTAGAAAATTTATCCCTGCAATCTGTTAACGAGGCAGTGATGAATCAATTTGTTGGTGATAACATGGAGGTCTGCTGTTATATGTTTAAAGAAGTATTCTGGAAACATTGCATTTAAACACGTAATCCTTGTTTAAAATATGTTGGTGTTTGTTCTTCAGGTAAGCATTGTAGGTGACTTCACTGAGGAGGAAATTGAATCTTGTATTCTTGACTACCTTGGCACAGCTCAGGCCACAAGAAATTATAAGAGAGAGCAAGAATTCACCCCACCCTTATTTCGGCAATCTCCATCAGATTTGCAGTTTCAAGAAGTGAGAAGCTAAGTCTAAGTTTTCATTACATACATATTACTTTTGTGAAAACTTAGTATCTCAATTAAATTTGCAGTGCAATTTTTAGTTGGATATCCAAGTTTGATCTATTCTTTAGACTTCTGAAATTCCGTGGTAGTACTTTACTGCAATAGGCTTGTGACACATTTATTTGCTTTTGCCTTTTTGGCAGGTTTTCTTAAAGGACACTGATGAGAGGGCATGTGCTTATATTGCTGGGCCAGCGCCAAACCGTTGGGGTTTTACGGTTGATGGAGAAGACCTGTTAGAATCAATTAATAATGGTGGGATTTTCTTAATATTTTCTTGAGGCCTTTAAATGACTACTACATTGTCAAAATTATCATTTCAGAATTATGATTAATCATTAAATGCTGAAAATGTCTTCTGCAGATGATCAATTGAAATCTGATGTTCCTCAAAGAAGCCTTCGTGGTCATCCTCTTTTTTTTGGTATAACTATGGGGTTGCTTGCTGAGATTATAAATTCTAGGTACCTTGTTCTGCTCACCTGTAGTTAGCTTAGTATGGAACCTAGCAACCGGGACAAAAGCAATTCAGCCACTTTCAGTCCCAATAATCAAGCCGGTCTGATCACATTCATGCAGAAATCAGGCCAGCTTGATCACCTACATGAAAACGGTTCAACCCTGATTACTTTTTGGGTTGAAATCTGGATAAATGTCTAGGATGTCTTCTAATATTCTATATACATGTGTTATTTGTAAACTTCTTTACTGGGAAAATTCCCAGCTTTGCTTAAATGAGTACTTGTTTTATGTGCAGGCTCTTCACAACAGTCAGAGATTCACTGGGGTTGACTTATGATGTGTCATTTGAATTAAACTTGTTTGATAGGCTGAAACTAGGATGGTATGTGATCTCTGTGACATCAACTCCAAGCAAGGTGTGGGCTCCACTCTTTTAACATGAGCTTCTCTTATATTTTCTGTCAGTTTCCTTGTGTTCAGAAGTTTCAAGACAAATTGATTTGCAGGTGCACAAAGCTGTTGATGCATGCAAGAATGTTCTTAGAGGTCTGCATAGCAACAAAATTACTGAGAGGGAGTTGGACAGGGTTAGTTATTGAATAAGCTAGACATTCATAACTAGTGTCCAAATTTGATTTATTACTATTTCTTCTCCCTTCACATAGACTCGAACCCCCTGCTTTGAATAATTTTATTCTTTGATGATTTTTTCGTTTAAAAAATAAATAAATAATAACCTACCTTTCTGGCTAAAAAGAATGCTTGTGGCGCTCTCATTCTACTTCAAGCTGTGGCTTAAATTTTCTTCTTGTTATTATGACATTTATCATGACTGCAAAAAATTTGAGATTTCCTTTGGTGCTCTTCTTTAACATAGGCTAAGCGGACCCTTTTGATGAGACATGAAGCTGAAATCAAATCAAATGCTTACTGGCTGGGATTGTTAGGTCACTTACAAGCTTCTTCTGTTCCAAGGAAGGTGAGATAGAAATGTCTGAATATTGACATGCAATTATGAAAGTTATTTTTGTTGTGATGAGAACTAGGGCTCAGGTTTTTAGTTCTGCCAAATTTATAATTTACTGAAATTTTTAACTATACTCAAATGTTTCATACTGGTGCTTGTTCTAAGTTATTAATTAACATTGATTGTGGGTTTCAGGACATATCATGTGTCAAGGACCTAACATTTCTATATGAAGTTGCTACTATTGAGGATATATACCTCGCATATGAACAGTTGAAGGTGGATGAGAATTCTCTATATTCATGCATTGGGATTGCTGGGGCTCAGGCTGAACAAGATATAGCAGGTGCAGTAGTACTTTCAAAATGGTTCACACTGGATTTTGTTTTGCTTATTTCTTTGAGGTCCATACCTATCACGGCTTTGAACCTGAAATCTGGACTTCATCTTTTCCAAACTTGAGTAGTAGCTTTGACAATTCATTAGTCAATTCTTAAGTTTGAGCATTAATTTTAAGCCTGAAAAATGCTTTGAACATAAAACTGAGAAATGCGATCCCACTTCTAAATCTGGCCTTGAGTAGAAAGCACTTTTTTTTTTCTTTTCTTTTTTTAACTGGAAAACATCTTAGTGCATCAGATGTTCAGCCTTAGCTTTTGGGAACATTGTCTATGCATTGCTAAACCACTTCATTTATCCTGAAACGAAATTGGAAATAGAAGACTTATAACAAGTATAACAACAAGCTTAGCCTTATCCCACTAGGTGGGATTAGGTACATGGATCAAATGATGTCACATTGTCCTATCATGTATAGTATTTATATTTAAATCATTTAGTTTCAAGTCTTTTTCGATAATTTCTAAATTATGTAATTTTGGTTGCTTAAGTAATTTTATAATCTTTTACGCTTAATATGCACAGCTCCTGTGGAAGAGGTAGAAGCTGGTGATGCTTATCCAGGTGTTATTCCCATGGGACGAGGTTTATCTACTATGACACGGCCTACTACCTGATGATTTGCTTGACTTCTGGTCTGGTCGCTATAATTTCTGGAGGTTAGTCAGTTATGGCTGTTTCCTTTCGTCTGTTGTGTTGAGAAAATAGTTCACTTGCCTCATCAATAAGACTTGTTCTATATGCATTGGTGGTGAGGGTTAAAACAATTTCTTGCACATCTGGACAGGAGTCATGCCTGGAAGTTTAATGACAGGTTATGGTTCAAAGGATTAACAGCGCATGTGTGTCACGAGAAGCAGCTGCTGCATTCACTCACATTCAAGCAAGTCGACAGTGAAGCTGTTCAACCAACCTAACAAGTGGTTCTTGACTTGCGTGTGATTGATTTTCTCAATCGTAGTTTTTAAGTCGAGCCACTGATAAAATGTTATTGATATTTGATACCTTTACTTTTACAGGATTAGAACGAATTAAATATAGAATAATTCGCCACTAAGGTGTGTAGGCGCCATTTTTTGTCTGTCGGCCATATTATTTTTTGGGGGGTTCACTGGCCATTTCGTGCTGTAGAAGATTAGTTAAAAAATTGTAAATCATTGTTTCCGCTCTTGTAAAATTATTATATTGAAACTTTTCAACACTCCTCTCCCCCTATCCAATCAGGGGAAATTTTCTCACCATGATCTTGTTTTCCTTCAAGCTGTACTGTTGTCTTTTCCGCTTGTTTTTCTGCAAGGGAAGTGTTAATATGGACTCGAATTGCAGGGTAAATTCTATATGTGACATATTTTAATGTGTTTTTACAAGATTAATATATTTTCAGTTTTGAATGGTTGATATTTTACTATATTTAGGGTTTACTGTAAACATTAGATTATACTATCATTACCTATCCTGTGAGTAGTGTCAAGGGCAGGGTGACTGGATTTGTCACCACTTTAATAATAATTTGTGGAATCCGTAGATATAGTAAATAATTTGCCCTATATATTTTTCACTTCATGTCCGACATTTTATCCATCTTGAGGGTAGCTTTGATTTTTCCATACATGTCTTTTATAGTGTGATGGACTGATGGTGCTTCTAGTCAATCATCGTGGCATGCAGTGGAGTGGGGACAGTTTCGATGTATTCGAAATAGTTTGTAGACTAATCATGCCATCGTCCAACTTTCAAATGACATTCATGATGCAGCTCTTTAATTAAACGAACAAAATAAAGAGGGTGGGCATACAGTCAATTTCTAATTAACTAATCTGGCGTGTCTTACGAATTTTCATGGGTGTGTTTTCTTTGTTGAATACCAGCGTCATGTCGAATGAAATGCTTGACATAGCCACCTGTTGGAATATGACCCCATTATGCATTCAAGAATCAGTTGTCATAGCCACAAAAGCTATACGAATTCAAATAGAATTATTTTACCGCTCGTATTTCAATCTATGTTAAAGGACCACACAGTTTGCTTTAATGACCTGACTTACCATTCTTTTTGTTATATTTTTCTTAATATTATTTCAAAGTTTAATGTTATTATATTAGAATTATTGTTAAGTTTTGTTTTAATTGTGACCTTGACCAAGTCATGCCATATACACGTTGATATGTTATCCGTTGCAAGAGAAATTGGTTACAACCTCAATGCTTTATTTTCGGGATTCTTTGGTCGTGATGAGACTGCTTCTTTTATCCATTGGAAGCAATTTTGGGTTATATATATTATTCCTTTTTATGCAATATTTTTAGCGAGAGATATATACAGTTTACGAAAAAGGAAAATTATCATAACACAAAATTAACTTCTTCTTCAAGTCTTTTTCTGGTTCCCTTGAGCAATCCAAAAGAGTTGTTCCTGTAGTTTTAGTAGTTCAAGTGCAGAATTAGTAGAATGTGGCTGCTGTATTCTAAGAAGTATTAGCTGTAAAGACCATTTGCACGGCTTTTAAGTTCATGGTGGCAAAATACTCTTAAACCCAGTGCCTAGCACACCTTAGCCATTAATCACAATAAGTCATCTCTTATGTTCTTTATTATTTATTTATTTCATTCGACATTTTGTATTATTGTATTGAATTGATTTACCATTCACAATCAATTGTTGTTTCTATCTATCTATCTATCTATTAATAAAGTGTTATTTCAAGTTAATTTTAACCAACACTTTTTTGGGCTTGTGACTTGGTAGAAACAAAAGATTAACGGAGGGCAGAACTACAACGGATATAAACCTTTGCTCTTGGTCTGGATGTAAATCTTTAAACTATGACTTTTTCACTTGGGCGCTGTTGCATTTGAATGCTACATGATCGGCCTCAAAAATAGTGTTTAAATCTAATCTAAACTGAATTAAAATTGAGAATCAATCCAAGAAGACTGAAATGTACGAAAATAAAATAAAAGGTTTAAAATTGTCCCAATTTTACATATACATAATTATACAAGTTTAATTTTGATGCACTGCAGTGTAAAAGCTTTGTGCAGTAAACATTTATTAAAATCTTTCATTTGTATACTTTTTTCAAGTAGAAATGAGACTTAATTATATTTGCTGATATGAAAATACATAATTGAACGTTAATGTAAACAAGTTTTTCATAGCGATTGCATAAAAAATTAAATCGTATTTATATACTCATTTACTAGATATATTACATCTTAGACATTGTTAATCTATATATGCAAATTCATATACATATATACTTTATTAATATTTTAGTACTAAAATTACTGTTGTGTTCTTGTCATATCTTCTTGGTAGGCTAAGAATTAAGATGATAGTAAAATATTTATTGACATAACAAAAGGTTCAAAGTCATATGGCTTCGTTTTCTCAACTAACTTTGTAAACTTCCTTCGGTAAATCTATTTCTTAAGTGAAACTTTCCTCTCACCAACTATTTAGATGATAGTTAATGGGTGTGATGGATTCGACTTTCTAAACCAGATTTTTTACGGATTAATATGTTGAACAACTTTAGTTGGAGAACAATGACCAATCCCTCCTGCTGATCCAATTAATAAAACTATTTAAGTTTAACGAAATTAGTCCGTTTGTAGCAAACATGTACAACAACGTGCACAAGTAAACTTGAATTATAAACGATCCAATTAACTATTCAAAGAAACCAAGCTCAACACGTAACATGGTAGATCTTGTTATTGTTGTTAGCGAAATATTCCATCTACACGAAATCTTTAGAGAAGAAGGGCTGTTCATTACTTAAAATGAGATAAAATACTCGTTTGCATGCAAAACCTAAACTTAGTGACTTGTAAATGTGGATAATGAGGTCATGTTTGGAGAAAAACCCCACAAAGCTAAGTCTACTATCCCTTTAACCCCCGCATTGACTATTTTAACCATGATGTGACTTCTCTCCTGGTTGCAAAACAGCATAAGACACTATGTAATGTGTCTAGAAAGAAAAGGTTGCATTATTTTTCAGAACAGCTACAACGGAGTGATCCAACGCCTCTCTCTCTCTCTCTCTCTCTCTCAAAATTTTTGTCATATTGCTTGATACTTTATTACAAACCTCTTCTTTTCGTCTTATTAAACATAAACATGTCTTTCAATTTGATTATTCATATTAGATATCATATAACTCATTTTGACAGGGCTTGTTGCCCCGTTATATAGAACAAAAAAACTAATTTCTTAATAAAAGAATGACTTAATTAGACAAACATTAATGAGAGTTAGTCTTATTTACGCATAGTTTATTACAAATAAACCATTATTTGATTATGAAAGGTTGTGTAAATTATAATAGAAATACAATTATTAATAAAAATATTTTTATAATTGTTAAATAATGATTTTAAGTAAAAAGATAATATGATAAATCCTTCTAATCAAGATTCTTTTCCATTAATTTACACTCTGAGACTGTTAGATATCAACCAATTATTGTCACCAACATAAGTGTGGATTGATGTATACTGTATATAGTGATATTTAACAAAAATTAAACTTCCTCCAACAATGGCATTTGATAAAGAAACTCTACTCTCTCTCTCTCTCTCTCAATACTTGCATGGTTTTGGAATACATTTAATGTGTATTTTAGGAACAACCACAACCACATATTTTTAATTTTATATAAGTTTTAAGAATTTTAAATTAAGATTAAATGATTATTGTTGTTCCTGAAACACAAATTAAATATGTTTTGAGAGCATATAAGTATTTCTCTTCTCTCTCTCTTGTGTGTACGGAATCCAAATTTATTACAGGGTGGCCATATATTAGGACGTCAGTTGACTGTCTCCCTTTCAGAATTTCCACACCCTCCTCACGAATAGAAGAAGTTTTAATTACCGTAAGATCGAGTATGAAATCTAATCGTATTTGGTATTATGTTTAATTTTATTTAGCTTCTTAAACTCCTTCGACATGATTTAGTATGTGTTGACGAAGACCTTTTTATTATTATATATCACCTATATATGTTTATGTTACACATGAGATATATGATATCGTTAATTTACTTATAAAACAATAAGACGGACACAAATTAAAATGTTTATAAGTCAAGTTGTACGTTCGGCTGACAATTTTATTTTTCCTGTGGAAATTGTTCTATTTTGACTAAGGGGAATTTGTTGAACAAGAAAATTTGCAGCAGACTCTTAATTATTATCCGGTGTCCGAGGCTAAAACTGAAATCAAACCAGGTTACTCTTTGCCCAGCTCTTCTGTATGTCAACTTGTAAAATGAGATCAATATTAGATGGCATTTATTAGATGACATAGCGGGGTATACTTTTAAGAGAATATATATATATATATATATATATATATATTCAACAACAATATCAAATAGTGCATATAGAGTCCCCCAGTCTAGATCCATTAACATTTTATTATCTGTCAATTAAATATTATGTGTAACATTAAGTGACATCTAAACATATCATGTGTTATATATTGTGGTATAAAGACTCAAATAACTCATTTAGGCATTTAAAATTACACAAAATGAGTTATTATTGTCATAATATTCATAACAAATTAATTCATTTTGTGTAATTTTAAACATAAAAATAATTCATTTGAGTTTCCATATACCACGTCGGCACATGGTATGAAATTGTCTCTGACTTTCTGTCACTATTTGAAAATATAAAGGAATCGCGTTTGTTCCTGTTTATTGAAGGAAAAACATGCATTTTTGTAACAGTAAGGAGCGCTTTCAACAATAGCGACAATGTTTCAACAGCAAAGCAAGAATACACTCGGTAGATCTCCTTTCTTGTGATTAACTGATAAGGTAAGATTAGCCAAGTAATTTTATTTTTTTAATTTAAGAAGCTGATTTCTTTTTAATCAAGTCGTTGCATTATTAATAATGTTGGCAATTCAGTGACACGAGCAGTACATTATACACCTGGAAGCTTCTTATATATAAATTATGAAATCATATGCGATACGGGATCTATATGATTGATTAGTTGCTTCCTCCACAGTTGATCAATTATTGTTTTCCAATAAGGAGTATATCATCTGGTTCAATGGACTATGGGAAGGTATCAAAAAGTGGATGCAAATTATAAAACCCTTTGTTTGTTAAAGGGGTAATAAACAGTTGTTATGGAAACTGAAGATTAGTTGGAGACCCCTCTTTTTTTTCTTTTTAATGAATAGTCGGAGACTCCTTTTAATAAAGTTATAGCATATGTATGTATTTGTATGATATTCCACACGAAGACAATAGGTTTAATTTATGAGAAATATTTAAGTGTATCGAGAGTAAAAGAAAATATAATTGCTTTGATATATTAATTGACATATAAGTTTTGCGATTCATTATTGTTTCCCACTTTCACTATATTTTTAATGTAATAGCTGATTTGTCAATCAATTAATAAAGCATAACGAATACTACTTTATCTTACTCTAAGAGTATATATGAATTTCTCTTAATTTATATGCACTCTCAGTGTAAAATGTTATTTACACTATTATTTAATAAAATCATCTCATATTTTTATTTGTATAACTTTTTAAGTAATTGGTGTAAGACTTAATCATTTTTTACTGATATGGGAATACAAAACTAGATGACAGTGTGAAAAAAAATTTACACAATCAGTATATAGAAATTAAACTCATACAATATTCTGAAATTTCTGTTGCATTCGAAAAGATTTTGATATTATATTGAGAATGATTTTATTAATTCGGACAGAAAGTAGAGACGGCAACTTAGACAATTGGTAGTGTACAAGACTGGGAACACAAATATTATATATGCAAACTTTAATTGACGGCATTACAGTCTTCAGTATGCGTCTACCTTTAAGAATTTCAATTTATATCATGAGTAGTTGCAATTGAGATGCTATAAGGCATTCTTCAAATTTATTCTTGCTCTCACCTAACATAGAAGGTTGAAGCTAGCCATTTTCAATTAGAACTAACAGATATGGATTAGACTAGAGAAAAATATATAGAGCGTTTTCTAATTTCTTGTACGATACATGCGTATACTTCTTTTTCCAATGAGGTCTGAACATGTGTTAAATGTCATGATTAGTTGCTTTGAAATACTGTGACAAGCTGCAAATATATATATGCAATCATTTTCACTTTTACTACCTAATAAGATTGAACAAATGGCTGCTGCATCTTCTGCTTTTTGCTATTCTTGTGTAGATTTAATCAAACACAGTTACTTTTTTGTAATTGATCCAATGGAAAATGTTTCCATGTATTAGGAAACTTTTAGACGGCGCGTGGTCTAAGATGTATACAAGATAATGAAGTTAAGGTCTTCATCTTACTTCATCACTACCATATGCATTATAACTCATAAATTTTGAAAATGTGTAATTCAACCCCCTAAATTTTAAAAAATATGTATTTTAGCCAAAATAAATATATATTGCATCATTTTAATTTTGAAACATATCCAAATTAGCCCCTAAATTTTTCCTAACTATAAAATTCAATACCTTAAATTTATGATTTTTTTAATAATTAATAGAAAAATTAATAGAATAGTCAATTTGCACACAAAAAAAGTTATGAAGATTGAACTGCACATTTTAAAAATTTAGATCCTAAAGTACACATCACTTATAATTCAAGGAGATAAAATACACTTTTCCCTTCATTTGTTAACATCTATGGATTTAAACTACATTCAAGGGGCTAGAATTCTTGCATAAGCAGCCATGCAAAAATAAAGTCTGTACATTTATGCAGTATATCTCTTGTTGGTTTGTTCAATACTATTAAAATATAAAATTATTTATGTGTCTCTACCATTAACTTAAGGCTATGTTTGGGAGATTTAAAATGAAGAGAAGGGAATAGTTATTAATGAAAAGAAATAGGGAAAATAAAAACGGAAGAGAATGGATGTATGCATGTTACACCATTGATGATTGAGAATTTATAATATAAGTATGGTGAATGAAATGGTATGTAAATTATCTTGTTATTTTTATCCCTTTATTTTTAAGCATAGTGTCCACATATAAGGGCCAAAATTGGAAAAAATAGAGAGAGCAAGTGTCCCTTCTTGACCCTCAGTTTGGTGGGATACTATAAATCACTTTGCTGGAGGGCTTGGATGGCTGTCTCTCACCCCTACTATCCAGGCATGTCTTTCCTTTCTAAAAATTCACTTCCAAGCATACATCACATGAAATCTCTTTGGTCATTTCCTGCCACGCTCTAGATTTTTAGGCTCTCAAATGAATCCTAAGTTTTTACAGTAGATGATTTCATGAAAAAAACTCCAATGAATGTAATTTATCTACTTACAAATAAAGGAGCTAGGAATGGAACAAAACATTTCAAACTTTAGAGCATACCCAACCAGAACATGACATCTATCTATTGTATAATTATATGTTGTTATATGGATTCGTTAGGAATGTGTTAGGGTTTAGTTGTGGACCTAGCATATGTAGTTTGCGTGCATTGTTTTGCATGACACGAAACGTACATATAAACACAATGTTGTACACTAGAAATATATGATCGATGTTTTCAAAGGGAAGTTTCGTCTCCAAATGGGCCATGAAAAGTGAGCTTCACAGTCGCTAAATGGTCGCCACGTGGAAACCTACCCTTGTTGGTAGTTTAAGTTCGTTGTTGTTGCTGATGTGTTCCCTCTTAGCCTTTGCCATGTTGGGCTGTAAAGCACGGAGTAGAATATGCTTAATTATAGCTATATATACGTATACATATGTGCCTTGTTCTTGTTGGACAAGTGAAGGTCATGTCATACTCATACATACATCTTCTTCACCTAGCTCGGGTTGAAAAACATGTATCACATGTGAACTTTCTGCGTCATTACAAATCCATATATTCTTTCCGTTTCTTAAATTACTTGCGTACTTATCTGATTAAAACATTAGAGTTATTAACATACTCTGGCAACATGCATGCATGCCTCGTAGGTCAATGGGAAAATTATTAGACCCCAGAAATAATGAAAAATAAAGTCAAAGTTAGAGATGGAAGAGAGTAAAAGAGAGAAACAATTCATTTTATTCAGGAAACTTAGATGTGCTAATTTGAGATTAAATGTGACTCTTTTTTGGATTAAGTTTTTGGTATTAGTAGTTTATTGGATTCCATATAATTTGACTCGATTTAAAATGAGTATATTATAGTTAAATATCTCGATATTATCTTTTGTATTTGAGAGTCGAATTTAAAACCTTATTTAGAGGAGACTAATTATGAATCATTTATACCAACCAAACGTCAATCCAATATATATTATCTTATAATAAAATCTCCATGTTACAACATCTATCGCAATTCATTTAATGAAAATTTATATGCTTGAATTCTTTTCAGTACTACGGTTGAAGACACATCTATTTCTAAGAATGGCAACCAAAAAAATATATATGGGTTTTCAAAGGACATTAAATATTCACTTATGTGCTTGATTATGTTTCTGATTGCATCCACTGAAATTCTACCTTGTAAGTGCCGTATTAATGAGGAGTGTCTGGTGATTGCCTTCAAGGTCGTTATCACAAATATGACTATGTGTATGATACACAGGACAAAGTTGGAATTTGCTATATATATCCTAACATGATAAAAAAGTCAGTCAGAAAAAGCATTTATATTTCCAAACATCACCAGCCTACATATATATATAACAAGTACTTCTCTGCTAAATCCTCAAGTTCCAACTTAACTACTATACCTTTATCTTCCACTTCACAACACAGTTAAAGGTTTGGATTCTTCTGCTGATCATTTTTTTTGTTTCTTTTTGTCATGCAAACTAAATTAACCTTGAATCAAATTAAACTAGTTCATAATTGTGCCATTTCCAATGTATATATACATGCAGTCAGTGATGATGGGAAGAACACCAAGCAGTGATGAAAGTGGTTTGAAGAAGGGGCCTTGGACCCCAGAAGAGGACAAAATATTGGTGGACTTCATTCAGAAACATGGCCATGGGAGTTGGAGAGCCCTTCCAAAGCTTGCTGGATTGAACAGGTGTGGAAAGAGTTGCAGGTTAAGGTGGACAAATTATCTGAGGCCTGATATCAAGAGAGGAAAATTCTCTGATGATGAAGAGCAACTCATCATCAACTTACATGCAGTTCTTGGGAATAAGTAAGTAATTAATCCCCAAACCTCACTATTCATTTTATTTCATTATGATATTCCTAAGAAAGAAGAAAAGAAAGAAAGAAATCTAGTTACGTTATTATATTGAAGATTAGAAGCTGATCACTTAGTTACAAGCCATTTCAAGTTTATATGCTAAGCAATGCTTAATAAGAATGAAAAACTGTTCAATTTGGCCCTGGACTAGTTTGCTAAATTGATTTTATAGAACATTTATACAATTATAAAGTGATTATGTTTGAATATATATGATTCATTTATTTTCATTATTAGGTGGGCGGCCATAGCAACTCATTTGCCAGGGAGGACTGACAATGAAATCAAGAATTTCTGGAACACACATTTGAAGAAAAAGCTTCTGCAAATGGGGTTAGACCCAGTTACTCATCGTCCAAGAACAGATCACCTAAATCTTCTCAGCAATCTACAACAGATTCTGGCTGCTGCTAACATTGTCAGCAGTTTCACAAACCCTCATGACATCAATAATGCTCTAAGGCTACAAACTGATGCCACACAACTAGCCAAACTCAACTTGGTGCAAAACATAATTCAACTCATGGGTGCAAATCCTTCCTCAAACTTAGAGCAACTTAATCCTCTAATTGGATCACCATACTCAATGCCAGAGGGTCTGCTATGTGAAGTTTTAGGATTGAATCATTCTAACCTCCAAAACATTCATAATGGTTCAGTTGGTTTTTCTTCTCATAGTCATCAGCCCAATTTCCAAAACTTGGAAGCACCTCAAGGCAGTACGTATCAGAACTTGAATGGTAGCATGAATAGCACTTGCAGTGAGTCTCAAAAGTTTGATGAACAACTTGGTTCCTCCACAGATGCTACTCTCACACCATCTAGTTCACTTCCAAATCTGGTTTCAGCCTCACCTGAACGTTCATCACCAGCCAAGCAAGGAGAAAAGGTGGTAAACCCAAAGGAATGCCCTAATAATAATAATCCTTCTTCCACCACCTTTGACATGTGGGGAGATTTCATGGATGAGGAAGCAACCGATGCTTATTGGAAAGATTTCATAGAGTAAGTGTGCTTTACACTTTTTTATTATCTCCATTTGCACTAATTAATTATAGGTTTAATTTTCATGTATCAACGGTATAAAATTTTATACACTATTATTTAATTATATTGTGTCATACCCATAAAGGTGATTAAGTTTCACACCTATTACTTAACTAGTCATATAAATGAGATGATGTGACTGGATGATACTCAGTGAATCAGAATTAAACTCGAATTCTTTTATTATATGCTTCTTTGTTATTTGAAGTTTTGAACTTTTGAAGGATGGCATACCCATTTTTCTCTCTTTTTACTTTCTGTTTATTTGTAGCCAACATTCTAACCAGCCATGGTCCACTGTCCCATGAAGATCACTGCATTTGAGGTTCATCACGGCAATAATTAATGGGATTTATCATCGGATCAACATACTGTTCACTTAGGTATATATAATCTGTTGGTTCATCATGTGTATTATTTGACGATGGATTGATTTTGTAATCAAATATTTTAGAAGTTTCCATGTTGTATATTATGAACTTATACACTATTAGGATTATAATAATTAATTTATAGAATACAGGCCCTATATGATGTTCATATTTTCGTGTATTAATTATTAAATGTCGCTTTTCCTTCTTAGATATTCTTTGTGACGGTATACTAAAGTGTTTATTTTTGTTTTAAACTTGAAGCTCGAACGATTACTTGTTGTCTGTCTTATCTAATTTTTCCATAGAAATTAACACCTTAGAAAAAGAAAGTCAGGGAAAATAATTTGATTGAAGACTTGAGTTGAAACTTGAGGAATGGGCATAAGTGAGTGAATATATCAAACAATTAGTTGTGTAGAGAGTGAGACACGAAATGATGGAACTGTGAAAATGACCTATTTATGTTCTGAAGTAAAAAGAGGTTCTGACCAAACAGATGAGACAAACTCAAGTCCAACTGCTCAAACTGTTAATAGAAAAATAGCTCTGAAATTATTTGTTTATGCGACAAATTTTTCCTTCACATTGATTTGAAAGCAACAAAGAATATTGAATGGTGTAATTTACTCAAAAGATAAAGTCAGTATGATTTTCTTCTATATCTTATTGATAAGTATCAACATTTTGATAAAAAGTCAAGAGTTTTTGTTATTTGTTAGGTAAGACTATTTCTATTGATTTTGACCCAATAAAGAAGGCCAAAAAACATTTGACCAATTGAACTCATTTTCCAATTGATCCACTTTGATCCAATATGCAAGGAACCATTCATAAATAACTAATATAAATCATTAATCTCCATCGAATAAAACAACATAAAAAATCGATAAAAAAAAAATTGAAAATCTAAGCTGATCCATATATAAAATGTTAAAGTAAAATTGTTCTTAAAATCTGTCATGGACATGATATTGGTATGAGTTTAACTTTGGGGTTGGGATGTGCAAGGGAAGGTTGGTTTGAGTTGGATCAAACTCAAACCAGACCCCATTTTTATAACAGGTTAATTTTTGAAACTCAAACTCAACTCGACTATAGATCAGGGCAAACTGGGTTAATCTGACTTTTAAACAATATCTAAAAATTTAAACATTATACGTAATAAAATTATAAAATTTTGTAAGCAAGAAATAAAATTTAAAAAATATTTTATCATATATAATTCAAAACAAATCATATCAATATAAAAATAATATCAAGTTATGTAAAACATATTAATTGAATTATAAAATTTTATAATTTATCACTAATTATTATAAAAAAAATATCTCCAAAAGAATTTTTCAAACTCGGCCCGAAAAGTACATAGAATTAAATTTCAAACCTGAGCTCATACCAATAAGCTTTGGGCTAGACCAGATCAGCAAGCTAGGTTAGGTTATGAATACCCCATTTTAGTGTATTGATTATGTCAATCATCTAATTAAATTTTTTTTATTTATATGACTTTTTAACTAATAAATGTGACAATTAACTATATTTACTAATGTGTTAATATATGATTAGGGAATAGCGTAAAACTTTTTTTTACATGAAAATTAAATTCTATTTTTATATTATTAGAAATGGGTTTAATTTTAATACGCTATGACTATCAAAGCTTTTATATTCATCTAATTAAATTTTTTTGTTTGTATAAATTTTTAAATAATAAAAGTAAAAGTCAAACATATTTACTAATACAAAAATACATAATGACAACTATTAGCACATTAAAATGAAGCCCTTAAAAATATATAAAATTCTTTACGTTATCAAAATCAAAGTAATATTACTTGGTACAATTTTTTCATACAAGTTGACAGTCAATCAGATTCTCCACTATCATAGATGATTAAACCCGATAAGGACAATTTGTAACTTCGAATGACTTTCACACACTTCAGAATTTTCCTTATCATTTAATGCAATTCTTCTTATTTTTCCCTCTACTAGACGGAAACTTCTGCACGTTCGGGGTAGATACATAAGATAGAACTGTAATTTAGATGTTGTGTACCGATAAAACTTTCAAGAAAGTAATCCAGACAAATATAATAAAATAAAATAAATAAAGACTTATAGCAGCGAAAAATTACACAACTTACCTATCAACAACTAAAATAATTTGTCAAACGTTCAGTTCCGATATATATATATATATTTGGCTACGAGAATTTCTGTTGCAAATGGTTTAACTCTTCCTTCTTCAACGGATAACTCCATAATGGCCAAATTGATCTACTTATATATTTTAGCTTTGATAGAAAAATGCTTATTTACAATGCTAGGTGATTGTGTATACTCATTTGAAAATTCAACATTGTGTGAATTTTACCATTAAATAGATTTTCTTATAGAACTCAAATTAGAACTCACATCCTCAATTAGTGGTGAGATCAAAATCATGTGAAATTTTCAATCAAGAAAACCCGTTCTTGGTAATAGGCCAAGTGAAGCGGTTTTTAAGCATAAATTTGATGATTTTTTTTTTTGTTTTGGTGAAAGAGATATCCATTATCAAGAATCAAAGGCCCACAACCAACCACACATGGATGATTCAATTGGTGAATATTTAAACAAGCAACATTATTCCAATCCCAAAAATATGTGTTCAATTAAGACACCATTTTATCGTTATTGAATGTGATATATAAGCAGAAATAGTTAAACCACCATCACATCTCAAAGTTTTTTAGGTGTTAGAATAATAATTTTATATTTATAGAAGCATATCTAAATCACTCCCATTGATATCCGAAAGAAAAAATCATTCCTACCGATAGTCGTCCCTCCATTTGAACTTTGACTGATATTATCATCTCGACTATTATTTTATTTCTTGTATGCTTAATTACGATCTACCCAAGCTACTACTTGATAGGCTAGGTTCCTTTTCTCATTACTTAGTTTATTTAAAATACATATGACTTTAACCACCGGTCCTAAGCATTGGAAGAAGGAAGCACTTTCACTCCCAAAGTAGAAAACTAGTAGGAGCCATGATCTGCAGCAAGACGAAAAGGGAATTCTAGCCAACGTGAATGATTCGGGAACGCAAGAGATACCGGTTATCACTAGGCAGTGGACGTGCAATAGTTTATTGCACTTATCACGTTGCGTCTTAGTGCCTAGTTGGCTAAATGACTTTTCAGGAAGTGATAAGCTATATAGCCAAACATGACATGACAATATGACAATATGACTTTTAACTTTTAGAAAGTTAAAAAAAAAAAAATTATAGACAGTGATATCCAAATGGGCCTTGATGATATTTGCAAAGGCTCATGCAGAGTAACAATATGCTGCGTCCAAAGCTTGAAGCTAAGGATTAAACACATGTAAATACGAAACTCTTAATTATATTAATATATACAGTAACTTCTATTCTATGTAGAAGAAACAGACATTTGACAGTTTAGATATTTGTCTATGGCTAGTAATTCATCTATGTGACGAAATGTAAGTTACTAAATCCATTCCATGCTGCTTAAAGGAGAATATACATCCATTCAGGGGAATATCAAGAGACGGGTGGCAGAAGCCATTAGCCAAAAAGCAAACACTGAAATACCTTTCTCTAGTTTGGACAACTTCATGCGCTAAGAGCCATAGAGACCACAGAAGAGAGCTTAAACTTTCGGACTTTAGAAGCCTTCTCAACTTGAAAGATGATCTCGGTACTTGATCTTACTGTTACTTCTTTCCACTCTGGTTCTGATGCCCCTTCAGTTCTATAGTCGCGGAAAGCATACAAAACTTGGAGCCTAGAAGGAGCTGCAAACCATCCCAAGTTAATTGAAGCACCACATATTATTATACAAGTGATATTAGAATATACTAGGATCCTCGGTGAGCTCTACACGCGGTAATATATTAACCATTCAAAATATAATTTAATACTATAATATATAGATACTTAAAAAATCAATCATTAATATGTTCTCACGCGTCAAGGCAAGCATAAAACCGGGTTTATATTATCACCATTCTTATTATATAGAGGATAACAACGCAACTACAGAAGGCTTCCTTCTTGAATGTTTTTCCCACCATCACAGACAGGTAATTATCAGTTGAAACTATAATGTAAATGAAGATAGTTGAGGCACAATTAGTTATTTCAATTTTTGAATCATATAATAGGCAATAGCACATACAAATACATATACATATTTTCCTGATTCCAGATATTATTTCTAAATATCAACTAGTGTATAAGAGTCAATGTTAGAAAACAAATACATATACATATTATCCTGATTCCAGATATTATTTCTAAATATCAACTAGTGTATAAGAGTCAATGTTAGAATATGTGGGAAGGTCAATTCTCTCTAATCTCTTTCCACAACTTTATGTCCCAATTCTTGATCTTGATTCATCCATCTATCTGTTCACCTAAAGCATGATATTGCCATTACTGTTCAAAAACACCAGAATCATTGAGAAGAAAAACTACAATTTATTCCAGGAAGATTACCTAGTCCAAACATGCTTGTCTTTTGGATTACAATACGAGAAACTTTAGATCTTTTAATATGTCTTAAAGCCTCAACATCAACTTGCTTGCCCTTAAATTCCAGGAACTCCCCCAATACATACTTGTTGCTTTTCAGTTCCAACCTGCAAGCCAAACAATTTGTTTTAATAGTTAAAAACTATGATTTGGAATTATTAACAGATGCCAACAATGCTCCAAGAGTACATGAATTTGATGGCATGCACATCTGATTTCCAGCCCCTTTAACAAGTCGTGTCCAGATAGCTCACAAAAGGATTCACATATTTACTTTCCTAAAGATATGTTAGTGAGTTTGGATTTCAGAGAGAAAAAGTAGGAAATGAAGGCTTGTAGTGCAAGATCTACAAGCCTTCCTTTCCCTCCAAAATCCAAACGCATAAACATATCCTAAGCCAAAGTTTTGTCACCATGAACAGCATCCAATTGCATGAAATTTTACCAAAAGAATGGAGTACTGGAAATATGAACATTGATCATCAAATATAAATGACAACTAACCTATCCCATATAGGAGCTGTGCTAAGGACGAAATTAAGATTCTGATGAACTGATTCTTGCATATCTTTCTTTCCACTACGAAATGCATTCTTTACCCAACTAGAAAACATACTCTTTGCTCCTGGCTTCAGTTGTACCCATTCTTCATGGGTAACAACTTCAGATGGCAAACCACTTGCAGGAATGGTACTGAAATACAAAGAGATGACAATAAACTTCAAAATATACAAATAGAGAAAAAGAAAAAGAAAATCAGTTGGCTTTGACTAGAGAAAACCAGATAGGCAGATAAACTTTCAATAGATATAAAGCTAGAATAGATCACAAGCAATTTATGATCATCCTCCATGCTAACTATGATATCACTTAATCTCTTTCTAGCTCTTCATCATGATTTTCATGATCTAATAAGTAATATCTCAGCCTCATCATTTAGAAGCAACATTATCCCTGTCCTCCTCTTTCAATATCATCATAGTATTGAAATCACAAATAAACTCCAAATGATATTCCACCAAATGAAGCTTTGCATTAGTATATTAGTGTCTTAGCTTCTACTCTCTTTTTTTTCACTGTGACTCTACTTTTCTTCTTTGATTTATGATATAAAGAATACTTTTAACCACAAATCGAAAGCTGAGAGCCTTCTAAATAGTAGAAGAAGAAATCAACACTATTTGTAGAGCCAATTCTAGAAGATTCAAAATCATACCATAATTTAGGATTAGGAAGTATAACTTTACAAGATATGTATCCTTCAGGTAGAGCAACTCCTCTTTGCTCAAGATATGATTCAAGGATAGAAGCTTGCTTTCTTGTTTCTTCCACCTGCATAATAGTTGAGAAAGCAGTTAATAAAGAGAAAAGAAAAGAAAGAAAATTAGGCAATCAACCAAGTTCTTCCACATCTAAGGCAGCCTCAATAACAAAGTATCAACAAAAACAAGCCCATTCACTGATCATATCATTTAATAAAACATCCGACATTAGATTCTAACACAAGCCATCCTATGAAACAGCATTCAGGCAATAAAGATGCTACTGTTATGACTTTAAAGAACAAAGACATTTAATCGGTGTATGGTTGCTCACAGGGTCAGGGTGACGCTCCACTTTATGGCTGCCAGGCTTTTCACAGACCCAACTACCATCACCACTAACTGTTAAGATTCCTGCAAAGTTCTTCACGGATATCACCACTAGCTCTCTGCAATATTATTATAGTGAAATCAAAAGAAACAAAATCATAATTTGATCATTTGGGACTTAGCATCCCAATGAAATATCAGCAAGTAAATGTAAAAATAAACAGTAACTACAGATGAGTTTGATTATAGAAAATAGTTTTCAATTTTCTTGTTTTCAGGATATTGTGAAGAAGATACTGAAAATTGAAAATGAAAACTGAAAAATGGATTTTATAATTTTCACAATTTTTAGTAATTCCTTCATAAAATTCAGGTATTTCAGGAACAGGAAATGAAAACTGAAAACTGTTTTCTAAAACCAAATGCACCCTAAGGCCACCAGTGTGACCTTTCTCTATTTAATCAAACAAGACCAGTAAAGCTGTCAGGAGAAACAAACTATAGTGCAGCAGGTTATGCATGCTTGCAGCAACGTGGTTATGCCATTCCCTTCTTTAAGAAACTGGAATTCCTTAATATTATTTCCCACATTGCCCATAAGTAAAACATGGAAAATGAATAAAAAGATACTTGCAAAAATTGAAAGGAAAAAATAAAGAAGGGGGGAAAGTGGTTAAAAAAAATACTCTTTTTTGACAAGAACCATATCAATGCTCTGTCTGGAACCAGTATCAGCATCGGGAATTCGAAGACCCACATACACATTTCCTCCATAAAGCTTTTGAAGCCTGCCAAAAATAAAAAAATAAAATTTCTATCAACCATCAACCAATTGTTCTCCCTCCAGCTGGTTTTTCAATCCAAATGCTGGAAAATTAAAATTGCATTTAGGCTCAAAGCTAATAAAAATTCGAAATTTCTCAAGCCCAAAATTCACACTTTTGAGGAAATTCGTGTGCCCTAAACTGAGAATCATAGGAAAAGGACTAGGAGTAAGAAAGGGACCTTTCGGAGACGGAGAAAAGAGCAGAAAAGTGATCAGATCCTTCAACCTCTAAGATGTCATCGTCGTAGAAGAAGCTTCTGACCAATTTGTAGATTACCAGACCACAGATAAGTGCTGCCCACATCATCTGCAAATAGTTTCCTCAAACAAACAGACAAAGATGAAAGAAGAAAGATGAGAAAGCGCAGAGCAGAGCACAACACAATGAATCAGATTTGGTTTTGCTTTTACCTGTTCACTGCCCAAATAGGTCCTTCCCCAAAATCACTGTTATGTGTAAATATAATAAAGGTCTTAACTATATTCACCTAAGTAAGTGCAAAAAAAATACTATATTCACCTAAGTACCTTGCCTTCACACCTAAGGTTCGTTTGGAACTCTTGTAGCATAAACTTTAATTTTTAATTCTAATCTCTTTAGAATTAGGAGTTGACCTAAAATTTAAAATTTTATGATTCAATTTATAAAGGAATTATAACGTTAATTAAAGTTTCTAAATTTAACTTTATTATTTGAAATTTTGGTCCAAATTTAAAGTTGTAAGACATATTAATATAACAGTAGCCTTTATTAATTAATCAAACAAATAATAGCTTTTATAATTTTATTTGAAATTAATTATTTATTAAAAATATATTGAAATCTAAGGAAATTATATTCAATATTTTTATAAGATTGTTAAATTTTAGTTGATATGATTATTAGTAAATAAATGAAAAAGAAAGATAAACGTAAAGATTTTAATGATAAGAGAAACAATTGGACTTTAAATTTTAGAATTCACGATTCTTTTTTTTTTTTTTCAGTTCTTAAAGCACATATTAGGTATGAAGGAGTGACCATCTTAATTAATTTTAGATTCAATGAAATTAATTTGCAGAATAATAATCCTAATTTCGTATTGTATTCTAAATATTAAATTTGGAATTAAAAAGTTCAATTCTAATTCTGAACTTTGATTTCATGCATAATTTCAAATGTTTATGAGAGGTAAAAGAAAATAAAAGAATCTAAAAAAGATATTGTAATAAAAAATTATTAAGCAAATGATCATTTTGATTTCTGAAATTATTATTTCACTTTAGTACTTAATTTTTTTTGTGATTCAAGTTGGTTCCTATAATTTTTCTGAGAAAACCTCAGAAAAAAAGAAGGAAATGAATATATGATTTTGTGCTAATGAGGGTTTGCTACTCAATTGCTAAAGTTGTGAGATTTTAAGGAAAAATAATAAAATATTTCAAAATTAAAATGTCATATTATGCAGGATTTTAAAATATTATAAACTCTCTCCATATAAATTCATATTTTCCCCTCTCTCATTTCATCACATAGTGACTTTGTGTAATATTGAAACACTCTCTCACTGTCCCCAAGAAAAGATAGTGGGGAGTTAAAAAATAAGAGTAGCCCCTTCTTTTCTTCCTCTTCACTTCATGAGTTTGCCTTTGCATACTTCCTTTTCGCTTCATGTGAAAATAAAGCGTATTGGGGGGTTTTTACCGGAACAAAATAAAAAAAAAACAATAATTATGCGAATAAACGGAAAGAGCGTTAATTATAAAATGGTAGTTGTGGTGGCATGAATCTGGCATGGGGCCGTGCGTATTCATTAACAACATGAATATGCATGGGACTCATCGGTGATTCATTTGTTAATGAATCGCATGAAACCCATCGTATTCTAGAGACTATATATCTTGAATACGCTTGACAGAGCGCATTCACTATTCATTTTCTCAATTTCTCACGATCTTTTTGTTATCATATCTTTCTGTTATCATGGCGAATAATCTTTACCGTTTGGATGATGTTCACATGTCTGCAAATCTAGATAACCAGGTATTTATTATTTAGGTTTTAGAATGCAAAAATAGTTTAGTTTAGTTTATGAATTTAATAATTGTTAGGTATTATTGTAAATAGGTATTATTGCAATTAGTGATATATATTTTAAATTAGGTTAGTTTAGTTAGAAAACTAGAAATATGGTTAGTTTAAAAATATTGAAAGTTAGTAGACTTTAAAATATTTAAATGTTAAGTTTATTTTATCTTAGGTAATTAATATAGTTTGGTTTGTTGGTATTTAATTAGTGTAGCTTTTTTTATTAATATAGTTATTTATAAGGCTAGTTTTATTTAATATTTAAAGTAATTTTAATTTAGTTTATTTCAGTAATGTAGTTATTTATTTTGGTTTAAGTAAGTATAAATTAGTTAAGTTTATTGTATTAATTTAGGTTATTTTATTTAAATAGTGTAGTTTATTTGCTTAAGTTATGTAAAGCTTGTTTTATTTAATTTATTTAAAGTTGATGTGATTTAGTTTATTGCATTAATTTAGTTAAGTTTATTTAATGAGTGTAGTTTATTTTATTAGTTTAGTTATCTAAACCTAGATTAATTTAATTTATGTAAAGTTAATTTAGTTAATTTATTTCATAAATTTACATAAGTTTATTTAATGAGTGTGATTAGTTTAGTTATCTAAACCTAGATTTAATTTATTTAAAGTTATTTTAGTTAATTTATTTCATTAATTTAGTTTTATTTATGTATAAGTTAGTATAGATTAATTGATTCGTTTATCGATTAATTAAGTTAGTTAAAGCTTGTATAATTTAATTATTTTAAAGTAATTTTAGTTGAGATTAGTTGATTAATTTAGTTAGTTTTGTTATGTTTTGTTTAAGTTAGTATAATTGAATTAGTTAAGTTTATTTAATTAATTTAGCAAAGTTTTTTAAATTAGTGTAGGCTATTGACTAGGTCACTTAATTAATCAAATATTTTAATTTTTTTAAAGTAGTTTAAGTTTAGTTTATTTAAGTAATTAAACTTTGTTATTTTTGTATTCAAGTTAGTATAGATTAAGTAGTTAAGTTTATTTCATTAATTTAGTTAACTTCAAAGAATTAGTGTAGTTTATTTGATTAGTTTAGTTATTTAAACCTAGATTAATTTAATTTATTGAAAGTTACTTTAGTTTAGTTTAGTATAATTTAGTTTATAAATTTGAAGTTATTTTAGTTTAGTTTATTTTATTAAAGTTATTTAAATAATTTAAAGTTTTTTTGTTATGGTTTGAGATTTCTAAACATTTGCAATTCATTTTTGCAGCCACGCCGAGTTCTCACCCTTGAGGGCATTTGTGGAGCACCGACTCCCTATCCACGCATGGAGTACTTTTTACGACAGGGTGGTTTCTGGGAGGTTGCCAACTTTGGCAACTTCCATTATGACGCAGTTTTGATTAGTGCGTTAGTAGAAAGGTGGCATCCGGAGACTCATACTTTCCACCTTCCGTACGGAAAAGTGACTATTACATTGCAGGACGTTGCCATCCAGCTAGGATTGAGGGTGGATGGCGATGCCGTTAGTGGCGGTATTGAGGCATGGGAGAGATGGCACCAGCAGAGCATTTGGGATATCTGCTGGGATCTATTAGGTGTGGTCCCCGAGCAGACAGATCGCCATGGGTCTTACGTGAAGCTGAGCTGGCTAAAGAAGACCTTCAAATCTGATTCATTTCCTGCGGATGTAGCTGATGTAGTTGTGCTGAGGTGGACGAGGGCATACCTACTAAAGCTAATTGGAGGATTCTTGTGTCCAGACAAGTCATCCTCACGGGTTCATCTGAAGTGGTTGCCCCTACTCCGTGATTTCAGAGTTACTGGTCGGTGCAGTTGGGGATCAGCAGTGTTAGCATGTTTATATCGCAGCCTGTGTCGGGCTGTGAATGCTCGAGTTGCTGACATTGGAGGGTGTGCAACGCTATTGCTGTCATGGGCTTATTACCGGATCCCCTCATTGCACCCAGGGTACGACTAGGGCGTTACATTTCCACTAACCTCGAGGTATATAGTTTCTTCCACCCCATAAGTTACATGTTTGTCTTGTTTGGTGTGTTTATGTTTATGGTTTATTACTAACGAATAATTTTTGTATATCAGGTAGCGCGGATTGAGGCTTACATCAGACGGGGATGCTGGTAGGCTGGTGGCCTTTCGGGCACGACTTGATGCCATTCCCATCGATGGAGTAAGTGATACTAAGTAAATTAATTATTTCAAATGTATATTATATGGTTACACGGAAGTTTAACTTAAATTATTAAATTTTGCAATTTCAGTGGCTTCCATATGAGGATGTGAGCATCGTTGCTATCACACCGGCACATGTATCTTTGGTGTGTGGGCTTCGGTTACCGCACTCATATGTTTCGAGATTGTGGAGTGGCACTAGCCAGACCGTGTCATGCAGCAGTTCCAGTGTATGCAGTTTGTTCCATATGCTCCATCGAACATTGACAGACTGCATGCTATGGATGGTCGAGACAATGACAAGGTTTGGTGGCGAACCAGAGGACATGCAGTACCACGGCCATTGGATGGCTCGGGAAGCGTAGCGTTGTTCTTGAGGCTCTGCGAGTATATGCTTCCATCTTCCGAGTATCTCAGCTGGTACTCAGGGATAGCACGGAGGTTTTTATCCACGACGCGAGTGCCGAGGGACCCTAGGCTATCACAAGTGCCATGGGATCTCCCACCGTCTGAGCCAGCACCATTTGTCCCAGAGCCCTGGATGCTCCTGATCGCTGATCAAGGCGTGGCGTTGAGCACGAGCAGTACCCGCTCTTCCCAGTGAGACATCCCATGATCTTTGGAGGTGGAGATGAGGCGAGAGATGGAGATGGTGGAGGTGGAGGTGGTGGTGGAGGAGGCTGAGGTCCGGAGGTGGTGGAGGTGTTGGAGGAGTGATGGTGGAGGTGTTAGGCCAGAGAGGGAGGAGAGGAGGGTGGGACACGGGAGAGGAGTGTATGTCCTCATAGTGATGGTGGGGCTCCTATTGCTACACCCCACCATGGATGACTTGTTCAGGCGGACATTAGTCGGCCAGAGTTTGATGACATGTAGTCTTTCCTGGATGCTCCCGCCCCTACTTGATTGCACGGCACTGGTTGGGTTAGGGGCCTCGACGGATATGGATTTGAACATGCCCGATTCACGATCTATTCAGAATGAGCCTCTACGGATACGAGCCTCACGGAGATTGTCAGTCATCGCAAGCCACTAGCGGACTTCAACACCGACCACTCCCGTACTCCGATCCCACATCCAGGATGATGATACCGGAGGGCTTGTCCTGGATATTGTCGGCGTAGACTTGCCTGACATGTGTTCAGCCCAGTGCATTGTCATTCGGATGTGAGCTCCGGCTTGAGAGATAGGGATGAGAGCCGTAGCTAGGTTTTTTGTAGTTTATTTTTACTTATGTATATATTGTATTCAATCTGTGTACATTTTATTATTATGATATTTGTCCATTTTTTGTATGTAATGTTATTCAGTTGAAGATTTTAATACACTCCTATTGCTGTTATATATGGTTCCTGGAGGTTGGGTAAAAGATGTTGCATGTTATCGATGAACACATATAACCATCACTAACTAATATGCATGCGAATACAACTAATTCGTAATAAAGGACCATGAAATTGAGATTGCAGAAACAAACATAAACATTGTTGAGTCAAAGACATATAAAACTAACACAATAACGGAATAAAAAACATAGTCATCAAACTACAATATGAACACATGAACAAACATAAGCACTGTCAAATTTAGCCGTGTTGGGATGAGGATGAAGGTAGCAAGGTTGGGCACGTTCTTCTGGTATGACCTTCATGTCTACATAATCCACATCGCTTTGGTTGACTGCTCTCCACTTCATCAATTTCATTACGAATTCTTGTCGAAACTGGACGACCCTCATTAGATCTTGAGTGTTGGATGCGGGCGTATTGAAGTCAAAGTGTATAGAGGGCATAGATGCTTATGCGCAATGGGTTTGAACTCCAACTTATAGACATTGTCAACCCATTCCATCTTGTATCACAGGATCGTGAAGACCCCACTCAGCACGCATGACATGACTGACAATAGCATGCCGGCATGGGTAATGTAATGCCTGGAAAGACCCACGATGCAGCCGCTCTCCCAAATGCACTCGTAATCTTTTGTTACATGTTCTCCCCTTTCTGTAACCAAACATGAGATCATATCTCGTGTGAAAGGGGTAACAGACATCTTGTCCAAGTATTGCTTATTCTCATCAATCGCTCATAACACATCTTTGTGACCATCTTTGTCCCCACAAGTTGGGCCGTGCCTGACCCCCTTCTCAACAAATAATCGAGCAAGGCGAAAGTATGTGGACTTGACTATGGCGTTGATGGGAAGATTGCGGGTACCCTTCATGACAAGCATTAATACACTCGAGAAAGGTTGGTGGTCATATGACCAAACCGTCAACCCTCATCGACATCGAGCCCCTTTTTCCCTTGCAGAATTTGATGGCCCATTCAACCATTTCATGTTTTTCATCCCTCAGTAGTCCATAATAATACACAAAATCCGAATGGGTCCTTGAATATCTTTGCATTTATCAGAATTCTTTCACATCCTTATTCTTAAAGCTGTGGCAAAGTTTGGCGCAATGTGTCGAATGCAATATACATGATAGGCCATAGGAGGATGCCACCCACTACCCTCGGCCTCTATAGCAGGATATAATATACACATGCACACGAAACAATGAGAATACCTTCTTGGGCGTCACATGTTGTCGAAGATTGGTAAGGAAGAATGGCCAGGTGCTTCTTTGTCTCTCCCTCAACCACTGACAAATGCTATAGGCAAAATATTTGAGTTACCATCTGGCATAGCCATCAACAATGTACCTCCATAGTTCCCATACTGGATGAGTCCCATCAATTGAGATAAGCGGTTTACACCATTTGAATGCCTCAATACGATTGGAAAGGACCGAGAATACATGATGAAACATTGAACAACTCGATTAACAATATCCCAATACGATATGGCTTTGTCAATAAGTGGACAGTGTACCTAGAATGTCCATCAACAATTAACAATAAATAAGCGTCTATGTAATAATGCAATTCCATTTTAGGTAGCATACAGCGATTCTGATTCCAAACATCCTAACAATTGAAGTTATTGAGTAGCCTACGGTAAAAACATATTTATTTCATTCACGTGAACTTACTAATTAATAATCATCGTTTGTATAATTTACAACAAAGGTTTAGTTTATAAGAGTTTCCTGGCATGTAGTGTTGCACACCTAATAACCACCTAGGCAAATTAGTGTATGATTCCTCCCAGTTCCCATAAATCTTAGCAATCGCATTCTGTTTTGCAATCCAAACCTTCCTATATGAAATATTGAACTTGAAAACCGACTCCACATGTCCCTACAACTCTCTGATGGAGACTGTTGGATTCGCCTCAACCATGGGAAATATACTAGTACAAACAATATTACTATCCAATTGCCGATGTTGTTCAAGAACGGAATCATACTCACACGTGTGCCTTCCATTATACTTTCGGACTTCCCATATTTGCCTCTTCTGCCGAAATGTAACACGTATGCTCCAATTACATCCATTGCCAAATTTCACACACTTGCACTAATATTTTGTCTGCCCGGACTTGTATACCTTGAATTGCACTTTTCTTCTAATATTGTAATTCTTTGTGCACTATACGGCTTCTTTATCTTGAAATTGTTGTCCAACCTCAAACTCCTATTCACCTCCAACCACTCTCGCATTGGGTCCTGCAAAGCTATTTTCAGGCTGCACATCCAAATTTATTGAAGAATAATGACTTAGATTTTCTTGTGATACGGACTGAGATTGATTCTGTGATCTCATAAATTGAGAATTCGTATCACGTGTTTCCTCATCACTATCACCATTTCCTCCCTCTCGATACAACGGCTCTTCTTCTTCTTCTTACATCTTCTTTTCATCACCTTGATCTATTTGAAATTCAAAACTAGCAACCCATCAAATATCTATTTGATGGCCCTCCATCTTGCAACGCCATATACCAAAGCTTGGACTCTGAGCGCTCGATCAATCGTTGCCTCAGGGTATGTGGACACATGCTGCTCCGGGTTTTCATTTACTGATGTATGAGGTGCAGACCCAGCAGAGCTCCCATCACAATCTTCAAGCATGACCAACATTTCCATCACTCGGACCTCTGGAAATCGAGCTTGAAATCTAAACATCATGCTTGTTTCATTGTCGCTATAGATGGGAAAACAGTTATACTTTACCACACCACCGCCAAACGCTATAGGCACTCTGTAAAACATCTGACTGATTCGTTTGTGAGGACCTACTTGCTCAAGTATTTTGCTTTGTAACTCCACAAAAGTCACACACTGATTAACAATGACCCCTATTGCTCTCTGACTACAAAATCTCACACCCTCATTTGTAGTATCTTCAATTTTTCCACCACAGTGAACAAGTATAAAACAATCTTCCATTTTCTCTCAAATTTACAATTCACATGACTACTATGATGATTTAATAGGTTATATGTACAAACGGTTATTGAATACGTAAGGGACTGAGACGAAAACAAAAAGCAAAGAATACGCATGGAACTGGGGCGTAAGCAATTCATGAATGAATACGCATGGGGCTTCAGCGTATCCATTTGCCCTTGAATACGCATGGGGCTCCTGCGTATTCAATATGGGCATGAATACGCTAGGGGCTCAGAACTCATGCGTGTGTTTAAACATGAATCTGTGAGGCCCCACATTCGCGCCCTATATTTTAACCCACTTCGGTACCAAATCATTTTTTCATTTATTTTCGTAAATAATGTTTTTCTTATTTTATTTTGGTAAAAAAGCCGCGTATTGGATACGAAAAAATTTAGAGCAATCCCTCATTCTTTTTTTTTAATATATTTTTTGAGTGTCTGTTCATCCAAAAAAAGTATTGAGTAGAAAAAAAAATTAGAGCAGTCTCTTCTTATTTTTTGTTTGTCAAGTAGTTCTTTCTCTTTCTCTTTCTCTTTAGTTTATTTTGTATTACTAGTCCTAAAAATTAAAAAAATAAGTTGATTTGTCCCAAAAAAAAAAAATAGAGTACTCAACATAAAATGAGAGTAGTCCTTTTTATTTTATTTGTTGAGTAGTCCCTCCTTCCTCCTCATTTAATAGCTAGTTTTATGTTCCTAGTTTGGAAGAAAGAAAAAGAGTGGCTTGTGCCTCAAAAAGAGAGAAAGTATAGTAGGTTAAAAAAAGGTCAAAAATAGATACCAATGCAAATATAATAGCATATTTCAACTGCAATATTGTTACAAATTCGAGTGAAAGGGTCACATTCATATGCTAGAATCTAACATGTTTCTTTATTCCATATATTACGTCATTTGTTGAAGTAGACTCTGTCGATGCATATACACTAGGATTCCAAATACAAGAAAATAACATACAGGTGTCCAGTCTCAATTTTTGACAAGTTCACACATTTTCAAGCAGTTGCAATAAGCGACGATGACAACAGGTAACAAATGTTTCAAACATACCATCAATATTAAGCACAAATTTCTACTATCAAGTTGTATGTCAATTTCAAAAAAACTACTTCTACTGACCATGAAGTTGACAATGAGGAGGAAAAACCTCAGCTGAGTAGTTTTCTAGAAGAGAGGGTAGTGATGGTGATGTTGATGATATTAATTATGATGCTGAACCAGAAGATGAGCATGTATCAAACACAATTTGTGGGTAGCATCCATTCGAGAAGCCATCATTCATGTGTGTTTCAAATCTTAAAGCTATACATGAACCTAAGTTTCTAAAGTATGCTACTATGTATTCACCAATACATGCTCACTTGAAATTTATTGTCATATCAATTGCTATTTTCCTTCTTAAATATTTTCTTTTAACATTGCCTTACTACACTCAGTAACACAACATTGCCTTACACCAATAGAAAAAATAATGCAACACGCCTCAACTACTCTTCAATGCTCCGAATCCTCCGATATGCATCTTATAAGTGGAACGAGGCTCTTCTTTGTCTCGACAAGAGTGTATAGCTGTTCAAATATTCCATAGAAATTCCCACATGATACACGCTTTAATGCAATAGGACACCACAAAAATCTCGCATGGTGCAATATTCCCTCTCTACTAAGCTGACATGACACGACACTAACATTGCAGAGATTCATCTAAATCTCGCATAGTGCAAGATTTAGTCTAGTTGAAATGACGTGATGCGACAACTGTGACTAACAGGTGTAGAGATGGATAAGCTCTTTAATTTTTTATTTTTTGCACGATGCAATCTCACATAATGCGAGATTATATAAACCCATAATGGTGTAATTTAACCCCAAATCTCATATTATTAGTATTTTTTTCACTCAAACTCCATTACAAGCTAATTTTTCCGCAAGGGAGTTGTATGTTTCTTTATTTTTTTGGTTAGGGACAGTTTTATGTTTACAGCTTTGACTTTGGTTTCACTTGCCAATGCCATGTTGGTAAAGCTTCCAACACTAGATAAAGGCATGGTATCACAGCTTTGGCTGATGGAGTAATGGTTACACAAGAATCCCAAATCATTATACATGCCACCCTGTTTGGAATGATGACGATAGGGGAATTCTAAAACTCGGTTTACCTTCCAGTCACTGATAGGTGAACAACAACACTACAAAAGTATCATAAAAAGAACCAACATATAAAAATTCCCTAGAAGTTAAAAATAAGTGCAGTTAACCCAAAAAAAAACAACAACAACAAATGCAAGGGATTCCAAATTAACATCTGTACTGAGACATTGAACTTTCTATCTAGACTATAATTAGAATTGGGGTGACATCAAAATACAATCCAACTTGCCACTTCTTTCGTCAAATCTAGATAGGAGGGCAAGGGACAAAAGCAGAATAAAAGGAGAAAAAATAGTAATAATAATAATTCCATCACATACAATTTACTGCCAACATGGAGAACCGCAACCCCCAAAAAAAAAAGTGATCAGAGAAAAATCCTAAACAATATTACAAGCCTCGTCATTCTTTTAAAGCTATTTCAAGAAGCAAATATCATAAACCAAATACGTGCAAACAATTAATGTTCAGTAATATATATAGCTGCCAAAGTTGAATATTGTCATCGTTCTATTTGTGGTTGCTACCACTCTTCTTCTTGAGCAGGCTTCCGAACTTGCCAAGCAAAGGCTTCTTCTTCTTCTTCGAATTCAATTGTTGTTGCTTTGATGGTGAGTTCCCCCCAACATCATTGTTCTCTGCAGCAGCAGTGGCGGTGGCTGCTCTATTTATCTGGTCAAAGCCCTCGCCACCTTCGATCTTCGAGTCAGTTTCCTCTTCAAAAGATTCAGGCTCCTGTTCTCTCTCTGGTGAGAACTCTTTTTTCTCGATCTGGCAGCTCTCCCACATTTTGAATCCACCTTCTGCCGAATCATCTTTTTCTTTGCTGCCATCTTCATTCAGTTTTCCATTCACATTCTCTGGTTTGAGAGATTCAACTTGTTCAGACTTGTCATTAGCGAGAGGGCTCTCTTCCGGCACGCTTTGTCTGTGTCCCTCTTGACTGGCCGAAAGCTCTACTTTGGATATCTCTTCTCCTCCATGTCCATTCTCTTCAGAGAATTCAACTACTTTAGGAAGCAGATCGTAGTCCTTCTCGCTGTCTGTAAGATCCCCATTCTCCTTGGTCGGGATTTTGGTTGTAGCTTCTTCTAGCAGCTTGGATAAATCCTCCACCTTCTTGATAGATTCGTATTCCCTAGATCGGAGTTCCTCATTTTCTTGAAAAACATTCTGAAACTCATTCTCTTTGTCCAATAAACTCTCCTTCAATTTCATGCCCTCAGCCTTTGCCTCCTTCAGTTCTTCCTGCAGGTGGATCACCTCAGCCTCAACTTCCTTTAGATTTTCCTTCAGTTGAGCCTCTTCCTCCCTCTTCGCGCTGGCTTCTTCCTCACTCTGTTTGAGTAGATGAATCAACCTCTTTATTTCTTTTTCCAGGGACGAGTTCTCTTCTTCAGTTTGCTTTAAGCAGTTGACTAGATGAAGTTCTCTCTGCTCCCACTCAGCCTTGGAGTTCTCATTGTTCTTCTTAGAATTTTCAACACTAAATGTAAGAACATCAATCTCGTGCCGTGCATCATCAAGCATGGACTCATATTTTTCATTAGTAGCCTTTAAGACCAACTTTAAATCTTCAATCTGGGTCTCATAGCTTTGATGTTCAGCATCATTGGCTAAAAGCTTTTCTTTGGCATCTCTAGATTCTGCAGATACTTCATGCAATGCAGAAGCTAAGCTTTCCATTGCCTTTTTGCTCTTTTCTTCTTCCTCTCTACAATTCTCTAATTCATTGATAAGTTTGTTTTTCTCTTCTAATAGGGTCTGCACACTTGATGCTGCAAGCTTCTCATTGTTCAATGCCTGAGCTTTCTCTTCCTTAACAGTCTCAAGTTCAGATTCAAGAGACTCAACCTTCTTTGACGTTTCAAGATTTTCTTCCTTAGCCACGAAAAGACGACGCTCTGAGTCCTCTAGATCTCCTTTTTGTCTCCCAATAGTCATTTCCAACAATCCCACCTTCTCTTTAAGACTAGAAATTTCAGATTTTGCGTTGTGCAACAAATCATTGTTTCCTTCTAGCTGTTTCATCACAGATTCCAGAGATACTGATGCAGATCTCTCCAATTTATTTGCTTCTTCAAGCCTCATTTCTAGTTCGTCAACCTTCTTTTTCCACTCCTCCAGCAGACTATGCGCATAAGATTCAGCCATCCTTGCAGCTTCAAGCTCCACATTAAGATTTTCTATGTAAGTCTCTTTCTCCGTTAACTTTTCATCATAACCTTTGGCCTTTTCAAGTTCTTCTTTTAGAGCTTCTATCTCTGTTTGCAGCTTCAATACAATATTGTTTTCATTAGCCTCTGTTTCCAGCTTTGAATCTAGTATGGCCGTCAACCGTGTCAGTTCAGCTGAAAGAGACTCTGCTTTCTCCATGTGAATCTCAGCGAGTTTAGTTGCATCATCAGCATGACTCAGTGCCTGGTTCTTTGCATCGCAAGTCATGGCGAGTTCTTGTTTAACCCGTTGAAGCTCCTGAGTGTTGGAGAGAAGAGCAGCCACATCCACAGCATGCTGGTTCCTCACACTTTCAAGCTCTTTCTGCCATTCTTCTTCCTTCTTCTGGGCAGCTTCAATTCCAGCCTGTTCCAACTCAACAGCTCGGAACTTCTCAATCTCAGAACTATCCTCAGCCCGCTTTTGAGCCACCAGTGCCTCCCTGAGTTTCTCATTTGCTTCCTCGGCCAGCTTCTGTGCTTCTTTCAACTCATCAAGTGCTTTGTCCTTCTCTTTCTCAGCCTGAATCAGCTGTTCCTTTGCTTTCTTTAGATCTTCTTGAGCAAGATTCAACTGGGTCTGCAATTCTGAACCCTTGGCAGCTCTTGGGGGTTGTTTCTGAAAAACCAAGGAACAAAACAACGACACATTAGAGTACGGGTAATCAAATAAAATAATGAGCAAAGAGATTTTTTCCTCCATCAACTACCATGAAAAATGAAGGAAACATCTTCAGCAATTCACTACCAAATACTGGACATCTCATAAATGTCAAATAACTATCACTAACTACCTAACACATGGTAACACATTTCAAATGTTTACTTATTTATTACACTTGTCAAAAGGCTCTAGATATTGGAAAGTTCAAACACTTCATTCTAAAACAGAATTAGCAAAGACAAAAACAGTCCAACTGTCCAAGGCAGTCATTTTCTAATAAAGCCAAACATGACTCAATCTCAAATAAAGAGAGGACACATTCCAAATTGCATTTACTATCAACTTACATCAGGTGGAGTGGAGGTGGGTCTTGGTGATTTCCGCTCAACATTGGGCTTCGAATTCACAGTTCGCGGCGATCTTTCCGCAGAAAGGCGCGAAGTTTGCAAAGGTGACGGCGACTCGGACTCTGATTTGGACACTCCCTTGCTGAGTTTACTAACTCTTGGAGTTGCAGGTGATGCCTTGTTGGGAGTGGCTGGTGGTGCTTTGTTTGGAGTAGCCGGTGATGCTTTGTTGGGAGTTTCAGATAAACTAGATCTATCAGATTTCAACATGTCAAATCCCACATCAGTAATGCATTAAATGAAACAGAAAAAATACAAGACACTACGAATAACAAAATGCAGTATTTTGCATCCAATCAGATGGATGGATCTAAGCCAAAAGAAAGCAACCCTCATACTAAATTAAGCATCCAAAAGCATTGTCAAAGCCAAACTCATCAAACAAGAAACACCCACCAAAAGAGAGGAAATAGAGCTAAAGCAATTCAGTAATCATGATCAAAAGTGCGAATGAGGGTGAGAATTGCCGATAGTGATGCAATCACCTATTGTACAAGCATAAGCGGTTAAGAATTCAGAACAGAAAGGATCAAGACGGCATAAGGGGGGAAAAAAAAAAAGATAGAAATTGAAGTGAAACCCACCATTAAAATTTACGTAGAAACTACATAAAAAGCCAAAAAGCACCGAAATTTAAACAGATGAAGCAAAAGGGGCTTACACACAAATTCAAAGTTATCAAATTTAGGCGAAAAAAAAAATCTACAATCAGCAGATCAAACCCATCAGTCAGAAAATCTCACACTAACTACCCATATAGGGATAAAAAGAAAAAAGGAAAAAAAAAATGTGGAACAGTGCACAGAACAAGTTGAAAGAAACCAAAATATCAGATCTTCAAGCTTGAGTTACCTAGATTTTGAAGCCATTATGATGGAAGTGACAGAAAGTGACCAAAATAATAACAGAAGTGAAAATGGGTTGTTTTTCTCCTGCTCAAAGTGACAGTTGCTGAATTGAGAATGCTGGAGTTTCCAACATTGTAAGGAAAAAACAGAAACTGAACAAAAAATTTACGGATCAGTGTAACAGAAAGATGTCTTTTTATTTTATATTTTTCGTTTCTGGTTGATGATTTTGGAAGGAGAAGATGAAGAAGAAGAAGAAGGAATAGAAAGAAAGAAAGCAGGGGAATTTACAGAGCATAAAACAAAAACCAAATAATTTGAGTTTGTTTCCCTGTCTCCAGAGTGGCCACACAAACAGAACTCACAAAAATGTTCTCTCTCTCTCTCTCTCACTCTTTCTCTCTCTTACCCATTTCTTTACCTTTCCCCTCCTCTCTCTCTCTCCCACTGCTCCAAGACGTTGTTTTTTGTGTGTAAATCTTGAGGTGCAAGTGGTGAAAGGACAAAAGTAACCCTGTGTGTTCTCTGAAAATCTGTCAAAGGCATGGGGTAGCTTTTTCAGAGGTTAGGGCCTGCCTGTGACCCTTCTTTGCTGACCCTTCTTTTTAGGAAAGGAAAGGTGATAATTGCCAATTTGAGCCTTGCCATGGGATTGGGGACTGTCATGTAATTCACTTTTTAAAAATTTTAAATTATAATAATCGGCGGCATGTGCAGTAGCTAAGAATTTCAAAAGAAATTTTTTTTGGGTGTTTGAGTTGGAAAATTGAGGGAGATGAGGTGACTAGAAATTTGTTGCCATTTTGGATTATTTTGTTTTAGAAATATATATATGAGGCTCGAATCGCAAGAGTAATGGATGATTTTCACTTTTGCTAATTCCTTAAGAAACCATTCTTGCATCCAGGACTGCAAGATATGAAAAAAAAAAGGAGGTCGCTTACTTTTTCTTTCTCATATTTTCAAGCTTTGCTCACTGGTATTCGAAGCAAATTATCCTTGTTACTTTTAAGTTAACAAACGTAATTCTATCAAAAAACGTATTTTTAGTTTCAATTATTTTAGAAGTAATTACTCTTTTATAGTTTTTTTAAAAAATCATAAACTATTTAAATCTTAAAATAAACAATTCCTAGGATACTTACTGTTATTCTTGATTGTTTGTAACTCCAAAGTGTTGAATTTCATGATGATAAAAAAAATAGAGTAAAAATTAATAGAAAGTGAAATGGAAAATTTCACTAATAATGAATAAGTGAATAATACAAGAAGATAAAGTCATATATAGATAATAAGTAAAACTAACTAATAATCAATCTAATCAACATGTCGATATTCCTAATAGGAAACTTGCCGGTTTGCAACAGGAGGGTAAATCCAATTGCGTAAGGACAATACACTACGGATATTTAGTTACAAAGTCATGATCATGATTTTGTACATAAACACACAAGCAAAATAATTTTTCTTCTAACTGAACTTCTTTTACGTTTATATTAGCAAAGTGTGCCAAATTGTCGAGCATTGCATTGCAAATCGTAGGAATGCTTTTGTGTTTTAAAATGCTTAAACTTAGGTCCAAACAACATTTATCATGAATCAAAATTCCATTACTAGAGAGACCGACGCTCCTATTCTCAAATTGATCATAGATTTCTAACGTCTCCTTCTAAAGTAACACTTTTCAGGCCTACATCATAAAGTATATGATGATATTTATACTCACAATGTATATATTTTATCCAATAATAAATAGAATATAAATTGGCATAATTCATATATTGGAAGCACAAATACAAATTTTCTATATAAGCAAAACTTCAATCCTTCAAGGGTCACTTACGTTTCGGCACAATATATAGGGCAGCGTTTTGCCCTCCCTTCGCATACACAGTGCCGCCGCCACCACACCCTCCCTTGTTCATCTTGAATCACAACTCTGAGACCTCTTTGTCGAAGATGGCTCCATCGGGGTTAACCTTAAACATATAAAAGCAAGTTTCTGTGATTCCAGATAGAAAGATGATGTACATTAAAAACATCACCTTTCTTGTTTTGTTAATTAAAAACAAAATAATGAAAAAATATAATACAAACAATGTAAAAATACCATTATTACGTTCTACCAAAGCCAAAAGATATCACAATTATTTAATAATATATTTACGTCAATTTCTTGTTTAATAAGGGTATGTTTGAGGGTCATTTTTTTCAATATGGTGGGGAGGCAAAATTTGCCATGAAATGGGTTAGTTTAGCTAATTATATGGTTATAGGGTATGAAATCCCGCCAATGACAGGATTTCACGAAATCTCGCCAATGACAAAATTTCGCCAGTAAAATATTATTTTTTAATTCAAAATTTGCCGACGGTAAGATCTGGATAATAAAAATAATTTTTTTTAGACTAAATCTCATCAATGATAAGAGTTGAAAAATGAAAAATATTATTTTTTAAATCAAATCTCGTCAACGGTAAGATTTGCACATCATATTTATATAAATTTCTACACAATCTCATACATGAGGAATTATTAAATTAATACACCATATGAAACATAATAAATAAAAATAAAAAAATAACATAGAAATCAAACAGGTACTAATAAAGATTTCTTTTTCTACATGTGCATGTACATTAGTACATACGTTTTACTAATTTATTCTTCAAATTGGTATTATAGAAAGCAACACGCGTTAGATGAGAATAGCATGATTGAAGGAAATCAACATGACAAACTATATTAAGAATTGTTTAAAATGAAATAACTATCAACATAATTGCTGATTTCGTAACTTAGACTGTGTGCTTTGTCTTTAATTATTTGATATTTCCTTTGCTCCAAGTGTTCATACAAATATACTCTTTTTATCTAGAATATTGCAACTCATAAGCTGAAAAAATTGCATCTTAAAAATTATCATCCAATTTTTTTATTGAACTTAGATAAAATCATCTCTACAATTTTATTTTTTAACATTTTACTATCAATAAGGAATTTTTATTTGTTTGTCCCAAAAAAATTAATGGTAGAGAGCTATGCATGGTTATAAAAAAAAGAGTAACATTGATATATAATAGTGCTTTAAGGAATTGAATTGAATACCTTCAATGCGTTCCTTATATTGTCATATAACAATCTTTTAGAAGAATAAAAAGATCATTTAGATGGTACAAAAAGTAGTTTTCATAAATAATTCATATAACCAAAGTTATGCTTAAAATCTAGAAATTATTGATTAAAAAGATATCGTTAACTAAATGAATGTTCCTATGTGTTTAATTATAGGGAAGGAATATTCTCCGACTTTGTTTTATCTTTTGCTATTTGGTTGTAGGTTTAAACCTTATTTGCCCTTAATATGTTGATTTTGATGTTCAAAAAGAAATGTAATTGGATTTTTTTGGTACTTTTAAGACGTAATTAGATTACGTTCAAAATATATATATATATATAAATTCAATATCCATAATCAAATTTTCTTTATAAATAAAATGGACATTTTAAAAAGTCATACCTTAACACCCCAATTTTTTTTTTTATTAAGATATATATTAGGAAATAGAGAGTAAAAGTGAGAGTCAAACTCACAATATTCAATAATTCATTGAAACATATCAGAATCTTCCACTAAATTATAGGCTAATTGCCTTCCTAACCCACAACTTGTATTTTACGGAATATAAACATGTAGAAAGTAAGAGTATTTGACAATTAGCAATATGAGGATTGACCCATAGTAATATAATTTTTTTGTTAAAATATAATCATCTTAAACTCTTACTAATAGGTCTTTTGACGTTAGTCCACCCAATCCGGAGAGTTTTATGCTTTGAATTGTAGTGATCGTTCAACTAATAATGGTGAATATTTATATAAAATAGTAATTAAAAACAAGTACCCCCAACACCAGCTCAAAATTTCTAATTGCTATTTTTATTTTATAAATTAAGGATAGTTACATGAATATGTGATTGGATTATTTACTGTTGAATAACGGGAACCACCCAGTTGCGTTTACAACTTTACATAATTGGCGTAATAAACAAATTTAGTTAATTGAGCTTTGCTCAACTTAAATTTGCCATTGGATCAACTTTTGTATGGTGGGAAGCTGACTAGCAACCAACAAACTTTCCTTTATCTTATGGCTGTGGCAAAACTAAACTGATCGATGCGAATTACGTGACATCACAGATATTATTAGGTGCAACTTGAGCCATCTTTCGAAAGGGATGCAAACTTGGGAGGAAACAATGTATATATTCAACATATATATAATTACAGGATTTTCATTCAGTACCCTATAGGTATCAACACCTATTTGATTTTAAGGATTAAGATTAAATCTTTGATTTTTTTTTCACATTCTAATAAGATATATTACTGAGATATGTGAAACATTTTTAATTATAAATAACTAAAAGATACCGAAAAAGCTCATAGTTATGTATGATTTCACGTGCAAATATTGTTGGGCTTTGATAAGTAATTTGTCTTTTCCTTTTGTTTTCTTATCGCCTTCCTTTTGGAATTTAACAAGTGATGGTGATGATATTATTACGAGTCCAATCCCTCATAATTAGGTACTTTCTCTATCATTTTGTTTTGTACGAATTTCTGACTCAATAAAAATATCAAAATAGATTGCGAAATTAAGATCCAACAAAATGAGGAGCATAGTATCCACAGATATCTTAATCCACGCATATCTTAAAATTAAAGGTCATTTGCAGAGCAATCAGCGACCCCCCATTACCGTTCACGTCACTGAGACAAAAACCACAACTGGAAGCATAAAAAGCCAGGAAGGATAAGATTGATATCTTTAGCTGGCAATAAGACCGATTTGAAGACAAATTCACCTTACTCCCAATATATAAAGCTTTGTCTTAATCGACTTCCTTATAACCTGCTTGAAAATAACCCAAATAAAGAAGGTTTAATATTTTTGGTCTTTTGAAAATAATAAGCGAATCTTGGTTTTTCCTTTTTTTTTTCTGGTATTTGAAAGAAAAATTGTTTAATTTAGGTTAAAACATTATAAATTTGCTGAATTGACTAATAGAAGGTCGGCTCATTTATTTTTTATATGATAGCTAATAATTATATGTGACAGAAAATTTTAGAGGACCAAAATCAAACAATGTTTTTTTTCAGAAATCAAAATGAAAATGCACTTATTTTGAAAGGGATTGAAAACATATTTCAACAATAAAATATTTTGAAAAATCAATGAGTTATATTTCAAATGACACTCTGAATCCTTGCTGTGATAAGGAGTTAGTGTTGAATTAGGTTTGGGTCCCTACGCGCCCGCTTTTCCTTCACTTTTTAGCTCTACTTAGAGCTCCTTATAATTCAAACTAAACAACAACAATAATATCAGACCCAAAAAAAAAAAAACCAATAATAAGGATTTATCTGAGAGTATTGATTAAAGTAAAAAAAGGGAATTTTTATTTTGAGAATGAGAGTTTTTACATTTTCAAAGCATACGATTCATTAAAAAAAAATTGAAATATACCCTTTCTTGATATTCTTAACCAAACCCAATGGTTAAAAAAAAAAACCAATAATAATAAATTGCATGTAACTCATGGGAAATTACCAGGTGCTCTGTTGAGATTTTTTATTATCGATATGTTATACGGCTTTGTCGAATTATCGATCTAGACATCTCAATGTGCCAAGAATGATTGAGATATTGAATGAACATATGCGTAGCAGAGAAACTAAGCATAACAACCTTATGTCAGTGACCCAACGTGAAGGAAAACGTTGGAGTTGACAAGTACAGTCTTGCATGCCTTGTTACTTTTTAAATATTCCTAATCAATTTTTGATAAAAGCGGGATATAAAATTAATATATTGTACTCATTTGCATCTCGTTATTTGATAAAAAAAAATTATTTTATTTATTTTATATATTTGTATAATTTTTCAGTAAAAAAAGAATTACTAAAAAAACATAAAATGTCTTTTTTCTAAAGTTATAAGTTTTATTGTCTAGAAAAAAATCTTTTTATAACATAAAAAGGTATTTAAGAATAAATAAAGATATTTTAATATTGCATCTAAATATGAATTAATATCACCTTCAAACGAAAAATAATTTTAATTTTTTAAAAAAAGACCAATTGAAAAAAATATCTTTATCTAAAAATTCATCCAAATCAGCCCATAAGTGCTCGATCTTGTGTTCTGGAGAATGGAAGAAACGAAAAATTCCGTAAGTGCTCGTTTATGCATGTGCCATTATTTTGATAAGAAAATCTGTTTTTACCAGAAAAAATATATCTTGTAATGTTTTGTTATATGTTTGTATAATTTTTTTCTTAATAAAAGTAGAATTACTAGTAGAAAAAAATTAAAAAAAAATATTTTTTCAAAAACTATAATTTTCTCTTTTGAAAAGATTTTCCTATAATATAAAAAATATGTTTGAGAAAAAATTAAGACCTTTGAATATTGCATTTAAATATAAAATAAATTTTACTTTTTCAAAACATCTTATTTAAATAATCAATTTGAAAACAATCTCTAAGACTTCGTGTAAATGATTTGTGCGGGTAGTCTTACTCGTCTTTTGAAAAATGACAGGGCCGTGCACCTTTCATTTTATTTACATTGTGATAATTTGTACTCGTATGATAAATTGATATTAAGGCTTTAGTAAACCACTTTTCACGTGCATTTTGCGTAGCAGCTTGTGCGTTGTGTGTGTATATATATCCAACAAACAATAAATACACAATAATTTATTGTTGTGCCAATATCATCAACTGCGCATCAGTAAATATGATTTTGACATTTATAAAACCAGTCGAGTGCTTTTACCAAAAGTCACTTGTCTCACACCAATTTCATGCTTGTTACATCGTAATAAATTAAGGATGTAACAAATTAAGGATATATAGAAAGTATAACATGATTATATTCACAAGTAAATTTAATGATATACGAAGAAAATATGAAACTTTTGTTTGAATATTTTTTGGATAAACGGCATCTAATTAAATGACAAATCCATATATATTTTATTTTGAGAGGTTTGTTTTGTAACTTATTCTTTTAAAAAATACTTAAAGAAGTGTTTGTTTAATTTGTACACACAGGTGTGATAACATATGAGAATGAATTCTCTCTTATTAATTTTTTACATGATTTTATCACATGTAATCTCTCACCATCAGTTTTTTTAAAAATCACATATTTGAGACCCATTTTTAAAATCAATGATAAAAAAATCATACATAATAAAATTATATAGAAAATTATGAGAAGACTCATTTTAAATAACATACAGATCTACACATACGTGTTCCAACGTGTTTGAATAGGCAAAATTTTCCCGTTGAGGTGAAAAAAAAACATGTTGAAAAAAATTGAAATGGTTTGATTTGCAATTTTACTTTTGGTAGAAGTATTTCACTTTTAAAAAAAAATTAATTTTAGTGAAAGTGAAAAATATTAACTTTTACTTTTCCATCTCATATCAATTATTCTAAACTTATTTTTCTAATATCTTTTTTAAACACAAATCAATTCTTTTAAAACTAATTCTTGTAAAATCAATTTTTTCAGCATCATTGATTTTAAAAGTAATTATACTAAAATCTAAACTAAAAGTGTCTTACGATTATTGAGGAAATGGGGAATGAGGAAAACAGAATGAGACACAGAGATAGAAAATCCAAAGAAACAAAAGAGAAAAAAATACATAGATGAGGACAACAAACATGGCATCGACATGGGGAGTGGGATCAAGGTCGAAATGGCAGAGAACTCATGAGTCATCAGATTCAGGCAACGACAGCACACACGTAACAATCATTCTGATGTGGGAAGCAGCAATGAGAAGAAGTTTTTGGTGTGAAGATCTAACTTTAAATATACAAATTAACGTTTAAACTAACATATAAATTAAACTATGCTTGTAATATTAAAAAACTCTTTGTTAATATAACTTTATACGCATCCAACATTAGCTTACATTCCTAAACTAAGAAGTTCATACCCAAAATTTTTTATTCAGCTCCGCAAACTATCATATATTCCTTTTCCCAGGCCACCATCTTTCTCTTCAACACTTATTCTTGGCTTCTGCTGTTCCGCTAATGATTATACTGAAGATTTTGTCACATGCATGCACAAATGTCAGATATATATTCCCCTTCTTCTTTTTGTTTTTTTTTTTCCCCTTTCATCATTTATCTGGCAGTTTAAAATCTGGTAATAAATGTAGGTTGTCGTAAGGGTTAATCAGAAGTGTAACAAAACTAATGTATTATTATTTATTAGTTCAAACAGCTTGTGAAGTAGCTCAGTATAAAGTAAATGCATAAGATAATGATTTGAAAAACCAAAAAAAGTTAGTACTTAAATAAGTAGTCATGTACTCCTTACATGATGAAGGTGTTATATTGCATTCCGCTGGTTTAATGTTGAATTAGATCCAAGTCAACGAGAGCATAATTCTTCCAAAGATATATCTAGTTGTAAAAGTATACATGTGGAATTCTATGATTATTCACATATTACCACTTAGAACTTGTAATAGAAGCAAACACAATCTCTGTAGTTTTTTTTCTTTTTTTTTTTTAAGCCCTTTCGGACCCCACTCCTTTTTCTTTTGGGAATTAGGTGTTCTTTGTTAGATTTTTTATTTTGTGGAGGGGTGGAGGGGACCAGTGATCTTCGAGAATAATCCAATGAGTTTATAAATGGTATGGGAGAATCGCTTACAGCAAATGGAGCTATATGCAGCTGAGATAGTATAGTGAAGTGCAGAGAATATGATCATCAAAATTTGTTTGTGCGTGGGAGTATATATTGCTGAAGAATTTAAAAGTCATACAGATATGAAGGTGAAAATGATGTATGTATGTAATGCATGTTAGTAGATTGTCCAATATCCTAGACACAGTAATGGCATTGTGGTCATAGAAGAGAAAATGGTTAATACAGCTGGCGAGAGGGCTCAGGGTCCTCATTCTCCAAGTACTTGGCAGCATACGGCGAATCATTGGTGCCCAATTCATGGTACCTTCATAAATAAGAAAAAGGGTAAGAAAGGATATGGAAATGGAAATAGATTAACTAACCACTTGAACCCAAAAATTCATCAAGCACCAAACAAAAGGCCAAAAAAAAAAAGTAATAATAAAAAGAAAATCCCAAGTTGTCACCCTAAAGATATGTTTGTGAGTTAGGATTTTTGATGAAAAAATAGGAAAGGTTTTAAAATTTTATATTACAAACTCTTCCTTTCTCTCTGATATATATATATATATATATATATATATATATATATATATATATATATATATATATATATATATATATAAATTGTGTTTACCATTTATATATATAAATTTTGAACATGCAATTTTTGTCAACATAAATTGTGTTTACCATAAATTGTGTTTGCATTTTGAAGTTTTCTTTTTTATTTTTTTTTCAGAAAATTTGAGTAGTCTGTATTAAATTTTGAAATCACCTATGTTAAATATTATGTATTTAACTTCCATCTTGCTTGCTAAGGTGATGGTTTCTTCTTCTTCTTTTTCCCTGGTGAATGCAGGGACTGTCATTTTTAAGTTAATTGAAATTACCAGATATCATGTTCTTTTCTTTACCCTTCCATTCCATGACACAATGTCTCCTATTTATGGTAATAGCACATAACATGGCAATGACAACTGCACACAATTGGCAACATTTCTTTTCTTTTTAATTATAAAAGAGATCTCACAACCTGGTGAGGAAAAGGATAAGAGTGCCAATAGTATGTGCATAGATATTTTTTGATAAACTTTAGATCAAATGCTTCACAAAAGAAGGTTGGCACCTCTGTTTAGTGCACATGGCATTTCAGCAAGACAATGTATGACTAGGGCCACTGGCCTATATTGTGTGCAGATGTGCAAATACTCAAAAGCAAAGGTAATGCACTCGAATTTCGACATAGCTTTGGATTTAATTTGTAATGTCCACCTGCGTGATGTATTTTGGCTCGTGAGCACTGAGCAAAATGGGATGTTCATGAACCTCTTTGTGGCTCTCCCAACTGCTCTGCGAGTTTTCATTGCAGATCCGGCAACAACATATTGCGAAGATAACTGTGATATAGTAGTACTTGACAATTGTTTGAGTCAGTTTTTCTTATTCAATTTTCCATTATTTCCAATTTCTTCCTCAATATTACTCCTTTCTAATAAAATTGTTTATGGTAATATGATTCATACTTGTTACCCTGTATTTAATATTCATACAAAGTTGGAATTAAACAAAAAAATAGTTAGAACTTGGAATTAATGCATGCATTTCAAAACTGGTGAATAATAAGTAACTCTGCATCCCCCTCTTCTCTTCTCCATCTCATTTTTTCCAGTCCTCTCCCTTTTTTTGTTTTCGAGTTAAACTTTTGATTGAACCTCAATGGAATATCACATGACATTCCTGTGAGGGAAAACCGCATCCTCTTTATCAATCTCTTGTGGTGCGATCAAATAAAAATAACTTTAATAAAAATACACGGAAGTTATAAGACATAACACGTATGAGGGTAAAGAAGGTAGTATAACCCCCCCTTTTTTTTTTCTCCTGAAAATTTATAGTGAAACCATATAATGGCTTGAAATACTATTTTTCATCATGATCCATTTACACATTATCACTGATAAAAGTCCTTGCTCCATAAAGATCTGTAGCAAGGTATTTGCTGTTCTTCACGCCTGTGCCTTGTGCATGCCGAATCAATTACTCTCAAATTCCTTCCCTATGTACCTGTTAGCAAATCCCGAAAAATAATGAAGACTTATTTTAATTACCTATAGAATATGCATAACGACACATACTAACTCTACCCAGCCTCCAAAGGCACCATCATATATTATATATGGTACGGAGAGGTCTTTCAAAACATGGGAGACCAGGAAATAGAGTTTCACTGAAGAGAAAACTTACCATAATTTTGGTGCACTTTTGTGTAGTTGTAAATGGCTTTTATTAAGGAACCATATCTCATGAACTTCAACGATCCCATATGTCTGTAAATAAACATGTGTCAGAATCTATACAAAGGGAAAACCAAAAAAAGAAGCTATCCACAAAATGGAACTTCTTATTACAGGCAACCTATGCAATGCACGGAGATTTATTTTAATGCTTCTGCAATAGAACTGAGGAGAGTAATAATTTTGTACGATCCCATAAAGAAATTTTAGCAGAGAGGGAGACAGAAAAAGCTAATAGAAAGAAACCATATCAGGTCGAAAAGCATTCACTGACTGCTAGAAAGATTATAATGAATTTTCATTTCCAAGGACTTCTATTGCAAACTATGGCTACCTCAGCTAATCACCAACAGACTTATCCTTGTTGATAAATATAACACAGAAGGCCCTCGTAACAGAGTTACTGCTTCTTCTAGCTTCTATGCAAAAGGATAGTAGCAGTTCATGAGAACCAAAAAATAAATTTATTTGTAATAATAACAATAATGCCTAGAAAGAACTTACACAATCTCAGTATACCGAATTCTCCATGCGGGAAAACCAAGGTGGCTCCTTACTGGCCCATAAACCAGTAAAAGGTCAGGTTCAGGGCCTTTGCAACCTGACAGTGAAACAAGATAATTATTGATTGGATAAGTGATAAATTGCACATGCATATCAATTCTTTAAACTATTAGTAGCATTAGAAAGCAAACATACCAACAACTTGCAGTGCCTCATTCAGGTGAGGCTCTGACAAGGTTTGACCATCAAGTTCTCCAACAATGTTTTGTTGTTTCAAATTCTCTACAAAAATAAAGTTGGCTGCTTTGACAACAGCCTCCTTCCCGTCCACATAAGATATAAATTCTAAAGCCATGTGATCTGGAACATGGAGTGTGACATCTTCATTAACTTCCTGCACTGAGTTAATGCTAGATCAGATCAAAAAAATGACAAAACAGTAGAAGTTATTAGTGAGGTTTTGACAGTGATGGCCACTGAATGGATATTTAATCCATGCTTTTTTTACCACCGCATTGTTTGAACATGGAGAGAAAATCAGAAGAAGAAAATTATAAAAATGGTATTTTTTTCTTTTTCTCTTCCTCTTTTGAGCAGGAAGAAGAGGAAACTTTTCTTCAGGAAAAAAATGATTTTCCTCTTAATGAGGTGGGCAGTTATGGAAGAAAAAGGACAAAAAAAAATGTGGCTGCAGTAGACAGTATGTTCTGTCCCTTTTCACCTCATCTTGTACAGAAGTTTTCTTAAGGCCTCAAAGGTACTTTTTTCATGCCTCTTTTTTGCCACTCCTATTTTTAGCCTACCATTCAGCCATTCCCTTGCTTTTGTCTCCCCCTAGTTTCACCCACCAAAATAATGCATTAAGTCTAGACTCAAGATTTGAAAGTCATTTTGCCTATATAATACATCAACAGCAATGTGTATTCCGTCAATAATTTTCTTAGATGATACATCAACAAAATTATAGGCAAGTCCCATCATGTATGAATTTTTTAAGATAAAAGGTCAACTGGAAATGAGACAAAGTATTTTGTTCAAATATCAGTTCTAAAACCAATATAACTTAACCAAGGACACATCATCTTCCATGGCTTAAAGAAATGTACGTTTATATCATTCTACATCCAACATATGCGCACAGGAGAAAGAGTCAGTCAAAATAAAATAAGGCAAAGGTGGGAAATACCTAAGACCTTGTGATTAAATATGGCCAACATATAAGAAACATTGTTTGGTCAAATGCAAGTTAATATCATAAGGCAGGAGGGAAATTCATTAACATGTTATAATAGAAGCAATCTACCAAATAAATGTAGATGGTACCTCTATTGATTTTGCATTCTTCAATTTTTGAAATATGTCTTCCTTAGACTTCTTCAGCACTCCTAAAATGTGGAATTCAAGGAAAATATTAGTGTATGGACTGAGTAACAGAAAGTTTACCATCACTGGTTCTCCAAGCTTCATACCGTTCATGTCATAGAGGCAAACACTCTTTATACCAATAGTGTCCAGCCACTTTAAAAGTCTGACAACTTTTGACGTTTGATGAGCATCTTCACTTTCTATGACAATGGCAAGGTGCCGAAGCTTTCCTAAATGAAGAGACTTGTATTTCTTCAATACCCCATGAGAGATGAAATAGCTTTCGAACAAATTAGCCATGGATAATATGGAATACCAGGTGCTGACAATTATGTGTAGGAAGTGCCAAAGTAGTTGAAGCCCAAGATTGCCAATCTGTACAAGCCTTAAAACCCACAATGAATAAACTTCAAAAATTTTAGATTGAATGGAAGAGTATGTGGCACTTACTTGCATAGACTATACAACCATGTTAAGCAACATTTGTGTTCAACAATAATAAAATGGACAAAATCCAGTCAAAACATAATAACAGCTTGGACATAATCAAGAAAAAACAATAACAGGCATGTAGGTTGGAATCTAGAAGCATTCCTATGAATCCTGTAAACAGAATCAATTTACATTAAATATGCCCAAACGATAACTTACTTTTCTTTTATAATAGGTATATTTACTTAATTAGTATTACCAGTTTCGTACATGCATTTAGATTATGAGTTTCTATTAGAACAGCTATATACTACACATCAGATAACATCAGAATGTTGATATTTCTTTTTCTTGTCTTATTCTCTAATTTTCTGTGTCTCTGCAAATGACATTTATAGCTGATACTCATGAACCTCTTAAAATCACAAAGATGCAATTCATCAAGGAGGCCGAAAATCGAACACTTACAGTAACAACACAAGAAGACAGCTTCCGAGCTCGATAACTTAAATCCATGATCCTAAAAGTATGAAAAGCATGAAATCCATCAATCGCGATGAAGTTACTACAGAATTCAGAAAAAAATAGCAGAGCAACGCCAACACATGTAACCATGATAATAATATGATCAGTAACTAAACAATTGTTTGAATCAAAATTGGAAACGCTAAACAGACGCGAATCCATGTGCGGTTGTGGATTCCTGAAGCGATAAATACAGTGATGAATGAAAAAGGAAGGAAATAAGCGAAAGGAAAAAGAAATTCAAAATTAAACAACAGGAAAATCAAATGATATGACATACATAGAACAGAATTGAAATGAAACGAACGAGGGAGAAGAAAAAAAGACGACGCGATTAGCATTACCCGCCTTTGACGTGTTGCAATCGCTGCAACCCTAATCAACGCAAAATGCGTTATGCGGCAATGGATACAAGAAACGCGCGAATGACGCTTTTACTATTACTATCCTATTGGGTTGGTGTTAGTGCTGGGGCTAGGCTGCTCCTTCTCTGCCATTTTCACTTTCTTTGCTTCCTCTTTTTTCTCAATCTCATCAGAGCCAGGGGCAGAACTGTCTTTTACTATATGGAGAAACGCAACAAGCCCACCATTCCAAGTTAGGTGATGTTAGGTATACAACTAAATTATATAATAAATACACACCACACACTTTATCATCGTTAATTTTGATGAATAAGTAAGAAGAACAGGGACTATACATCACATCCAATAGTAGTAAAATATATAACGTGTTTTTATTGTATTATGCTCTAAACATGGTGCGTAAGAGGGCCAAGGCCCAAGTTTCATCTCATTTTAATTCATCTATCTGCCTCCCCTTCCAATAATTAGTTATTTATAGTATGTTTGCAATTTAACTGCAGTAGCAGCAGTAGTCCTTTGTGAAAGGAAAGCTGTGTGCTTTAACATGCAAATTTGATGCATCATGTCGTTTGGAATATTGCTTAGAATGAGTGATCTCTCACGGGATACGCCTCCTCAATCGTTAGAAACATGCTTAGGGTGCTTGTATACGTGCTGGGTTTTGATTTCCAATGTGAATGTAGATTGTAAAGCGTGTGTTTAATTTGAATTATGATCAACGCTAAATGGAGCGAAGCCAAAGGGGGGAGCTCTATAGGCAATGGCCCCAATCTCCTCAATTTATCTTATATATTTATTATAGTTATATAGTATTTCTAATGTGATACATAGACTAATGCTTTGTATTGGCCCTCCTAATAAAATATTTCTGGCTCTGCTATTGAACGTTAACGCGTGTTAGTCACAAGGAGTTCATGGTTTTCTTATTGTATGTTTGGTTTAAAATGTCTTTTACGTTAACACGTGTTAGTCACAATAAGTCTCTGGTCATATGTTAGTCACAAGAAGTCCATGGCATAGTTAATAAACTCGGATCGGTGATCGACTTGGCTGCACCATCGAGTCACTGGGTCACTGGTTGAATCGGTTGAATCAAATTTGATTAAATAAATATTTAAAATATAATATATATAATTATTGTCAAACTATTTCACAAAAATCAAGTTAGTCTAGTGGTTGGTATACATAAACTTCAAGTACAAGTGAGGATTTCGAACCACCGAGGCTCAAAATTGCATTTTAGATTTACTGACTTATTTGAATTAATGTGTAATATATATATTTCTTGTCACATATTGTAACAAAAGGCAAGTTGGTCTAGTGGAAAGTGACCATGCTTCCTATCGACCTCCACAAGGTTTGAACCACATAGAGGAGTTTTTGAAATTAATCATCAATTTCTATATGTGGTCCTTTGTCAATGGGTCAAACCAGTTCAACTTCTAGTTGACCGACTAGTCCAACGTGGTTTTGATCGAGTTTGACCAAGTCACATGCAAATCCGGTTCAATTGATGAACTGGATCGATCAGGTGGCCGGTTCACTGTTTTCCAATTCGAACCTGCCGGTTCGGTTCAGGTTTTACAACTATGGTCCATGGTCATTTTATTATATGTTTGGTTTAAAATGTTATTCACATTAACACATGTTAGTTATAAGGAGTTTGTGGTCATCTTACAAATGTTATTCAGGTTAACACGTGTTAGTTTGCGGTCATTTGTTAGTCATGAGGACTCCGTAGTCGATTTATTGTATGTTTTGTTTAATATATTATTCATGTTAAACCAAATATTAAGGGCTTGTTTGGTTTGAGTTTTCAATTTTCATTTTCAATTTTTCAGTTTTTATGAAGGAAAAACTGAAAATTCTGAAAACTACGAAATCCAGTTTTTAATTTTCATTTCCAGTTTTCAGTTTTTCCTTCACATGATTCTAAAACTGAAAAACTGAAAATGAAAACTAGAAACTCAAATCAAACAGGCCCTAAATGTTCAACTTGTTAAAATCTAATACTAGCATTTATAGCCACCCTATGATATTTCAGTTAATATTTTATTGTTGACTATGCTATGATTTACCATGTGCTTAGAAGAAAACCAATCTCATCATGTTTGCCATGCTTGTTTGGCATTAAATGTAGTTGTTGAAGCTTTTTTCTCTCTCTCTCATAGTTATAGCTTATAAAGGTATCACTTGCAACGTATTTAAATTATAAGAGTTGAATGAATGAATTTAAGTGTTTAGAAAACTCTTCCTCTTGTTTGGGATCATGTTTGCTATGCTTGTTTGGCATTAAATGTAGTTGTTGAAGCTTTTTTTTTTCTCTCATGGTTATAGCCTATAAAGGCATCACTTGTAACATATTTGAATGACAAGAGTTGAATAAGTGAATTTGAGTGTTTAAAAAACTCTTCCTCTTAGTGTGCTACGTCTTTTATTTTCATAGAGAAAAATATTTAGTGTGACTAATTATGTGGATCTTATATCAATTCACATTAACACGTGTTACTTACAAGGAGCCCATGGTCATCTTCATGTGTGTTTTGTTTAAAATGTTATTCACGAGGATCTCGTGGGCATCTTGACACATGTTTGATTTAGAATATTATTCATGCTAAAATATTATTCCCGAGGATCTTAATGTATGTTTGGTTTAAAATATTATTCACGTTAATTCATGTTAGTCACGAGAAACTAGTGGTCATAATATATATTTGGTTTAAATTTTCTCAATGCTAATATGTATTCGTCACTAGATGTCTATGACCACCTTAGCGTGTATCTCGTTTTATCAATGCTAATATGATGTATTCATCACTAGGTATTTGTGGCCACCTTAGCATGTATCTTCTTGTTATCAATGCTAATATGTATTCATCACCAAGTATCTATGGCGACCTTATCGTATACTTTGTTTACACTATTACCAATGCTTGCACTTGTTATTGCAGATAATCTGTAGCCACCTTGCTGTATTTCTCGGTTACACCAACATCAATGCTTACACGAGTTATTTGCATATAATCTATAGGCTTAGCTCATTTGTACTAGAAATGTCAATATTTAAAGAGAAATGTTATCTTAACACCCAAAAGTGGGTGTCTGTTTCAGACACCCACTTTTGGGTGTTAAAATAGCTTTTCTTATATTTAAATGAGATGATCGTCATTTTAAGCATAATTTTACCTAATTCCAATAAATCTAAAATGAAGACCTATAATATAAAAGGCCTTTGACAGGGATCGAACCCAAGTCAGCGCGTGACAAGTGGGAATACTCACCACTACACTACAACAGCTTGTATAAACAATACTTCAGGCATAATAAAAAGTTACTACAATAACCATAAAAAAAGAAGAGTCGTTATTTCTCTATGAAAATGTTAAAAGAACATTTCGGAGATGTGGTAACTGTGCCGTTGAATGCTCATGATTAGCTCATGCATCTTTATTTTTTCTTTTGGTCGAATTCATGCATCTTGTTTCGAAGAGAAATCCTCGAACGAATGAAGAGATCTCGGGCTGAAGTGCGCGCCGTTTTTGGACTATGGTTTTAGCTTTTATTCAAGTGTTTTGGTGTCCTGCATTCGCTTTGTGATTGGTCCTTGTAATGAGTGCTCTGAAGAAATTTCATATATATCAAATGATATAAACAACAGATAAAATCCCTATATCTCAATGATCAATTTAATCCTGAATATAACATGTTCAACAACAATGAAAAGATTGGATTAGAGTTACCTGGAAGGGCTAAGGAAGAAGACAACAGAGTCATAAGCATCTCCTAACCTAAATACAAAATGCAAGCAAAACAAGGGATAGAGAGAAATCCAATAGTGAGAGTTAGAAGATTTACTCATCATATTCCATATTAGGTTTTGTGTGTCATGATCTGAATGGGGCAACCAAGCACCCTATATAATGGCTAGGAGGAGGGCCTCTCTTTGTATTAGTAAATTGTTGGGCTAAGCAACCCATCACAGCGAAACCCATACACAAAGACCCATAAACCCACAATAAATAGTGCTTAACAATAATTAGCCCAATAGCAACACTGATCACAAATTATTGGGCTTAAACAATAAACCCTATTTGTTTGACATCAAATTAATTTGGGTCTAAATTAAATTCAACATTGATTTATATCAATCCACAAAATTATTCCAACAATCTCCCATTTGGATAACATAAATCAAAACATTATAAAACAATACCCAAATTAAACTACAATATGTGGGAGTAACATACATGATGTCAAAACTAAATAAGCACTTAAAACCAAATGGTCCATAATGGAATAACAAGCATCTCAATAATGCAAAAAATCATACTCGATGGAGTACTGATATCACACATGCAATATACTCAATTCCCAGCAACCCAACAAAATGTGGTATACAGGTAAATGGGATGCACAACAAAATTGGCATAATAATATGTGATCTTAGTGCAATTCCCAATCAAATGGCCCAGCATCCGCCCAAGATGCTAAATGAGATCTAACAAATCTCAGCACAACAACAAAATGAGATTGAGTCCAAAATGTCTCCACAATGTGCTATATTAACATAAGAGTATGCATAACAGCACCAACAACAAATAATAACAACACAACAATAACAATAAAATATGACAATATAATTAAGCATCTAGCCAAGATACTCTTTGAGATTCAATAAAATATCTCAGGATGACAATAAATTGAAAATGTGTCCAAAATATTTCAATAATTTGCCATTATACCAACTATATCAATAATTTTGATGCACATGCTTAAATGACAATAACATATGAGCTCACAATAAATATACAAAACTAGCTCCCACTAACCCAAAACACCACAGAGACCTCAATATATCCATATGGGTTACATAACTGACAAAAAGCTTTAATGGCTAGCTTTTGGTTAGGGGATCATCAACAATATGTTATGCAATAACTCGAGAATAGTTTATCACGACTTGCCAAATTAATCTCTAGACAACTACATAATGATAATAATAGTGTACACCTCTCCCACTGATCCAATACATACCAAAGCATAAAAAACATTCCCATTAGAGATAACAAAATTTCAAAATATTCTAATGGTATAATAAATTTTAGTGGGATCAGTGATAACTCTATAGTAGAGTACTCAATGTAAGGGTTTGAACTCATCACTATTCTCTCTAGCAACAAAATTATAAAATAGAGAGACACAAGAGTTCAGAGTTATTTCTGTTTATAATAGAATCTCACAAAATTATTTAACATACTCTGTCTAAATGATTTGAAGAGATCATCAATGTCCAATTGACATTGTACAATAAATATCTCCTCTCTGTCATCGCAAACTAATAACCAAATACTCATTTGAGAGCAAAATGAGTTGTTAGTAGAAGCCTTTTAGACCTACAAATCAACAATAAGGACATAACACAAAATATAAAGTCTCTAACTCTCACTATAACAAAATTTTGACATTAATGGGAGCAACACCATGAGATAATAGAGACGCAACAATGTCCTTTATATAGGTCTTACAAAATACAGTGATGAAAAAATAACAAGAGAAAGAGAAAACCATACAACAAATTATTATAATAAGCATAAAATTAATTTAGTTTTCTCGCGTTCAATTAATTGGGCGATTAATTGAACTAGAGTCTTTGTATCATTGCAATCTTGCCGAACGGTCCTGGATAACAATATACAAGACTTTCCAACGTGATAGAGAAAAATAATAACAATAATATAAAATTCTTAAATAATTTAATTTAAATTATTTTCTCTATCATCCAATGATTATGTCAAATAATGTCATACCGAAGGGTATATCTATTATTTGCATAATCCAACAACATTTGCAATCCAACACAAAAATTATATCAGATAATGTCATACCAAAAGGTATGTCCACTATCTACATAATTCAACAATATTTGCAAAAGATTTATAAAATATTGGATTGCTACAAAATTGCCCAACAAGTGAGTAATTACTCCTAATATTATTAATGAGCTAATGCTCATATACAACAAAATCATGCTGTTAGAGCTAGTACCGAGAGGATACTGAAAACTCTAAAACCATGATTATCAACTCATTAAGAATTATATCAATAAAGACAAATTGAAGGATAAGTTCATTATCAATATAACTTTTAATACCATAACAGTTGCAATATTATTCAAAGTAATAATCTTAAATTAGCCATCATAAGCAAAAAATTGTTACAATCAAAATGGGAGTAAAACTAAAAATTTGAATATATCCCCAAAAAAATGCTCACAATATCCAGATGAGTACACAATGAACAAGTATAAGATTGTGAGCTAAAATTCCCTTAAAATAAATCAACAATGGCACTAAAAAGAAACATAAAGAGATTTTTCAAACTTAATTATTTTCTTATTTCATAATGGTGCATAATGTCACTTAAAACAATTTTCTCTTTATGTTAAGTTGGATTTTAGCCAAAATCAAATAACATTATGGCCATAAATTTTTGCATGAGCAGCGGAAAGTCTCAAAAACTCAATATTTTCATAAAACAATATGTTATAATATTTTTGCTAATAATAATTTTGGATTTTCAAATTAAATCCAACACTAATTTATGCAAGTCCACACCATCCACATAAAATCAAATATTCTCCCAATTGGACCGCATAAATTAAATGGCGATATTTTACAAAAGAATTATTCAATATAATATGGAAGAACATATTATAACCATGTTCCTAAACTTTATACAAGAGAAAACTTAAGACAATATTAAACTAAATCAAACAATTGTAGTTTCCCATAAAACTACAATGCATAATTATATTTTCCCATATGGAATATGATATAAAATATTGGATAAGATAATTCATAATTTTCAAAATTATATAATACATAATTTTCACAAATAACACTATAACAATCGGTCCCATGAAAACAACCTCATAATTATGAAAGTTGCCTAACAATAGTTTCAAATGTTAGTAGGCAGGGACTCTCAGTATAATATTGTGTAAAATCCAACAACAATTCAAAATTGGTCTAAAAACAACATATCTCATAATCATAGATATCACAAAATTTTATAATAGCAATATGAGTTAATAATCACAATAATCAATAATATGCTCATAATAGAGTACAAAATTATTTAATTAACCAAATGATGCCAAAATTGAGAATATGCTGAACATAATGTGTCTAATAGTGTTAGAAATATGCACAAAAAATTTCAGACTAAAATTTGGAGAGTATCCAATATTTTTAAGCAATTTATGCAATGGGAAATTAACAATAATTATTTCTGATGCCCAGAAAAAGAAATAAAAATCACCAATAATTTTAAAATACCAAAAAACCTCAAAATGAAAAATAAAATGGGTGAAAGAGGGCCCTGGATGGGCCCGCACGCGCCCCCACGCGCCTAGGCCTGCGAGTGGGCTACCTGTAGACCCTATTCATCATCCCCAAGCTCCAGTCGGGTTATGGGTCGAATTTTCGCGACTCATGAACATATAACGGGTCGAGGGTCATATCTCACTCAATTCTCAACTAAATTGAGTGATTTTAGTGTCTATGGATTCGTCTTTCAATTCTCTACAAAACCCATATAACTTTGTTTGGAATCATAGCCTATAGAATTCCAGAAAACTCCACGAAAAACTAAGTGGGTTGCTTTTGCGACCCATGAACATATAACGGGTCGAGGGCCATATCTTACTCAATTCTCAACCAAATTGAGTGATTTTAGTGTCTATGGATTCGTCTTTCAATGCCCTACAAAACCCATATAATTTTGTTTCAAACCATAACCTCTAACAGCACAGAAAATTTCGCGAAAAACAGAGTGAGTATGTTCGGTTTTTATGTAATTTCTTTCTCTATACATGATGAAAAAACATGATCTTGGTGACAATAGATTCAGAATTTTATTCTCTATAAAACCCCTAAGATAATCGAAACAAATTCGCACACATATGGGTTGGGGTTTCTAAATCCGAATTGGGTTCAAAGGTTAGGGTTCATAGTTTCAAAATCAAAATTCTCTCTTTATACTAATCCGTTTCTTATGATCTTTATGTTGATTTTCTCAAGACATTATCAGTAACAAAATCCCTCAATCAATTTCAAATTTAATCGGTAAAATTAAAAAATTCCGAATTGGTAACTTAGAGTTCATATTAAACATAAATAAATACCCAATCTTACAATAATTCACAGTCATAATCAAATATTAAATTGGCTCTGATACCACTTGAAGGAAATTTCATATATATCAAATGATATAAACAACAGATGAAATCCCTATATCCCAATGATTAATTTAATCCTGAATATGGCATGTTTAACAACAATGAAAAGATTGGATTAGAGTTACCTGGAAGGGCTGAGAAAGAAGACAACAGAGTCATAAGCATCTCCTAACCTAAATACAAAATGCAAGCAAAACAAGAGATAAAGAGAAATCCAATAGCGAGAGTTAGGAGATTTAGTCCTCATATTCCATATTAGGTTTTGTGTGTCATGATCTGAATGGGGCAACCAAGCACCCTATATAATGGCTAGAAGGAGGGCCTCTCCTTGTATTAGTAAATTGTTGGGCTAAGCAACCCATCACAGCGAAGCCCATGCATAAGGACCCGTAAACCCACAATAAATAGTGCTTAACAATAATTAACCCAATAGCAACACTGATCACAAATTATTGGGCTTAAACAATAAACTCTATTTGTTTGACATCAAATTAATTTGGTTCTAAATTAAATTTAACATTGATTTATGTCAGTCTACAAAATTATTCCAACATGCTCCACCTCTCTCACGGTGTTTGAGTCATTAATCAATTATCGATAAGATAAAAATATTAAAAGAACTAAAGAGAATATCATGGCAATCATGATGTTATATTCTCGGACTGTTCCGAAGCTAGTCAGGCCACAAGATTCACAGAAGTCTGTGCACTAGGCATATCACAAAGGGAAGCATTGCCTTTGTTCCTAACTTGAATCGTTTACTTGATCGAATTGTCTCAATTTTTTGGTCTTCGGTTAACATAGATCATTGAGATTCTACCAAGTCATTAAAAACAGCTTTTGCTGTAATTCATCAAGAGAGAAGTACAAAAAGGAGGATAAGAAGTACCTAAGCTCAAAGGCACTAAAATTCCTTGGTAAATCAATAATGTGAACCCCCTAAAATTAAGCTACACAACTCCATGTGTAAAATTACACCCCAACCAAACATACCCTTTGGAAGAAAATAACTCCCCAGTCAAAAACAATAGGGATGACTTCCAGCTAAAAAGTCAGGCTGTATTCGACGAAAAAAGGGACCAACTTGACCCCACGGGGGTTTGTAGAGGTCAAGTTTACAGAGCGAGTGGAGATGCTATGGTCAGAAATCAAATCCGCAATCACCAAGATAGACACCACACACTGCAAAAAAAGCTCAATGCCAATGCATTTAGCACTCCTTACTGCCGAAGTCTCTCAAATGAATACAACAGTTAATCCAAGTATTCGTGATAAACCCGTTGCCCCTCAATTATGCCACAAAGCTGATTCCAAGGCTGCCAGGCTACTTCATAATGGAAAAACAGATGATTATTGTCGCTGGATTAAAAAAAACACACAAGTAATATAACATACAAAATTATTATCACCTTACCAGTTTCACAACTAAATCCTGAGCGTTGGAGAAAAACCAGCATGCATAGTTGTTGGTAAAATAGCATGGCTGATTCGTCAGGGTGACAAAGTCCTACATGGCATACTAATCTCTATTGAATCATAGGTTTCATAGAATAATTTATCAAACAGGGTAAAATAACGAAACAGTAAACAAAACAAAGGCCAGTCAATTCATACATCTCTAGATGAACCTGGCATGCAAAAGAGGTCTGTTTGCAAATTATAGAGGGGAAAAACATCCTGTTTAGCGCAAGTAGGTAACACTACATATCAGTTTTATCTCATTCGCGAATATTAACCAATAATTAAAAACATTTTGTACCATTGCACCAAAAGACATCAAGCTTAAAATTTTGATTTTTATATACCTTGGCACTAACTAGCATGCGCTGATCATAGACCATAAGATCATTACCCTCAGAATGATGAAATGATTGCTGAACAAATACACAAGATTTTGAACCTTGGAGATTAATTGGGACTGAAGAGAATCTTTTCAACATTTCTTCAAAATCTCCTGTATGGTTACCTCAACTGCAAAAGCCCACTAGTGAATCGAGATCAATAATAAATGTATGGCTTCACAAAAGATTTGAAGTTAAGAGAGTGCAATCTCTTACCAGCTTGACCATTTTTTCCATCCTACCTCTGCTCATTTTCCTTCAATTACATTCAATTTGTACACCATAAATCTAATTTCTACCCGTTCCCTCTTCATGAATCCAATGGATATTCTGCAATGTTGATAGAGAATGCCAAAAAAATTGTCAGAATAAATCTCCCAGAAGTAATAAATCAAAGGACAGCTATACTGCAGTTCTGTTGGGAATACTATAATTAAGTTTGAAGCATATTTCTGCCACTAAATATGCATAGAAAATGCTTAATGTTAACAGATTTAAAATGATTCTTGTTTTGTTTTGTAATTCATGAAGTTAGAGAGACTAAGTTTGACAAACCATTTGACATATGCTGTCTGATAATTGTAGTGCTTCTTGCCACTTATCAACCCGGGTTAGGCCTTTGATGAGGTGGACAAATGTGCTAAACTCAGGAACAACATTCTTCCTAATCATGCTCGCATATAGCTCAAAGGCTTTATCAACCTTACTTGAATGAGAAAGACTCTCAATCAAAGAAGTATACAAATACTTATTGGCAACAGCAAGGCCTGGAGATGATGAAATCTCTTCAAGCAGATTTACTGCAACTTCCAGTCTCCCAGCCTTTATATAATTATCAATCAAAATTCTGTACAGAGAATCAATTGGCACTGATTCATTCTCACTCAACTCATCTAAAAGTCCAATTGAGGTTATAAACTCTCGGTTAAAACCTTCAATAATTTTACAATGGCTTGATATATGCCTTGGCCAATATGTTTGTTTCATTTCATCTAATAGTCTGTGAGCCTCGTCAACAAGGCCAGCGGAACAACAATGATTTATCAAGACTCTGTAGGTTATAAAGTTTGGAGCACAACCCTTTGAGCACATATCTCTCAACAGCTCAAGGCACTGTTCAATTTTCCCTAATTTCCCCAAGCCATCAATCATTGCAGTATAAGTAACAACATTTGGATAACAACCCTTTTCTTCCATCTTAAGCATGAGCTTGTAGGCTTCGTCTGTCTTTCCAACTTTACAGAGGCCATCAATCATCTCTGTGTAAATAACTACATTAGGAGCAATCGAATTCTCAAGCATCTTGGACAACACTTTCAAAACAAGATCCAATCGTTTGTCTTTAAACAGACTATCAATTAAAGAGCTGTAGGTGTACAAATTTGGACAGTATCCACGCTCTGACATTCTTGCAAACACCACTTGTGCGTCCTCAAGCTTTCCAGCCTTGCAAAACCCATCTATAAGAGCATCATACACTATCTGGTTAGGTTCACACCCATGAGCTGACATAGTATCCAACAATTCACGTGCCTGTTTAACCCTGTTTGCCTTGCATAAACCATCCACTAAAGCCCCATATGTAATAACATTTGGTCCATCACTGTTGTTGTCATCTAGCTTAAAATACATGTCCATATCAGATGTTTCTATGTCACCTCTCATTCTGGCATAGATCTGGCAAGCTTTGTCAATCTGCCCAGCTTTACAATGACCATCAATTAAAGCTGTATATGTAACAACATTAGGCTTGCAACCTTCGAGCAACATCATCTCAAATAGTTTATTTGCATCAGAAATCTTTCTTGCTTTCAGGTATGCATGAATAAGTGCAGTATAAGTCACCACATTAGGGGTGCAGCCATCCCTCAACATTTCATCAAACCATTTGCGAGCCTGTTGAATAAGACCAGCTTTGCAGAAGCTATCAATCAAAATAGTATAGGTGTAAACACTGGGAACAACCCCATTCCTTTTCATTTCTTCGAACAATAGAAAAGCCTTCTCTACCTTGGAGGCATTACATAGGAAACCAATCACTTTAGAGTATGTACTATCATCGGGAACGAAACCCTTGCTCATCATCTCACAAATAATCTTAAAGGCTTTATCAAACTTCCCAGCCCCACAGAGACACCGTGCAAAGTTGCTGACGTTGACCTTATTCAATACAACCCCGGAATCAAGCATCTCACCATAAGCTTTTTCAGCCAATTCTAGCTCATCAGAGCTTGGCAGCTCCTCATTGCTACATACACCACCGATTAATATATTATAGACCAGATACCCTGGTTGGCACCCACATTTTTGCATTTTCTTAAACAACTTATAGGCATAAGAGTAGTCCCCCGATTTACAATAAGCGTGTACAAGAGAATTAAACATCTCGCGATTCGGATAACAGCCTTCAGTGATCATCATACTAAGAATTCTCTTACACCTGCCAAGCTGTCGTTTCCTCAAACAACCGGAAAGCAAGATCCTATAAGTGACAACATTGGGAATGCAAGAACTAGACCGCATTCTGTTCAAGATATCCATAGCTTCTTCAAAAAGCGAAGCTTCACATAACCCAGAAACCATCCTATTGTAAAAGACAGTATCAGGGACAAACCCCTCCTTCTCAATCAAATTCAGAGCATCCCTGCACCTCCCTGCTTTGCACAGCGAATAAGCAAAACAACTCAGAGTATACCCATCCATACAAAACCCAAAACTTTCCATCTCCTTGTGAACCAAGTAAGCACTATCTAACTTTTCAGCACCAAGAAAAACCTGAACCAAAGCATTGTAAGTGGTTCTCGAAGGCTTGTACCCAAAATCCTTGAGCCTGCCCAACTCCTCCAAAGCCAAGTTCCACGACCCGTTCAGGCAACACTTCCGAATCAGGAAATTGAGCAGCGTCTGAAGCAAGTCCCTATCATCATCCCTAATTTCTCGCAAGAACTTCTCGGGAACCCTATCAGCGCCATTGCAAGCCAACACGTCGAGGAGCGCATCGTACACCGCGGGAGTGTGGGTGTACCCTATTTGTCTACCCGCCCAAAGGAAAAACTTCACGCACAATGCAGGGTGCCTCACATTGTTCATAACCTGCACCACTAGAGACTCGGTTAATCTGCCCCTGAAGTTTCTGAAGATTTTATGCGTTTCGACGCCGAAGCCGTCGTTGCTATTCCTGATGGCGTTGGAGATCAAAAGGGCGTCGCTGGAGGAGGGATCATTGGGATCGTGTTTTGGAGTGGTGGAATTGAGCAGAGCACTGCGGAGGAACTGGTATTGGCGGGTTAGATCGGGGGTTGGGGGCGGAGCGTCCTGCAAGAAAGGGTCATCGGGAAGGACCAAACCCTCAAGAGTGTCGTCTGACGAATCGGTGGAGATGGGTCGCGAGAAGGAGTGGGAATGGAGAGAGGAGAGTAGAGAGCGAGAAAGGAGAGTGTTCAAGTTGAAGTCTCGCTTGATCATAATAACCAAACCAGTGAATGAGAGAGAGAGAGAGATAAGGGGGAAGGGAAGGGAAGGAAAGAGGAGCGTGCCCTTCGATATAGGGTTTAAGAAAGCAAAACCCTGATCCTCCGAGACGGGAACACGCTCGCAGCTTTGCTCTCTGCCCCACTAACGTGATTACACCTAAAGATTTCGGTAGTACGCATTTATTTTCTTTAAAACAGAAATATAAAGAAAATAAACATAACAGAGAGATAGAGATATAAATAATATATATATATATATATATAAATATTATTAAAAAAATATTAATTTTTGTCTTTATATTATGTCCTTATATTTTAGAGTATAAAAATCTTATATTTTTCTGTTATCTGTTTTTATCTCTACTATCAAATAGATTTATGCTTCTAGTGTTTCAGTATTTCTATTTCTAACAAAATAAACAAACGCTGCCTCATAAAACATTTTTTTTTACAGGAATTAAACTCTAAGGAATATGTATATATTATTTCGTTCATTATGTTTTTTCTTGATATTTTAATGGATGATAAAAATTTAAGTAATTAACACCAAGTACTCGTGGCATTTGTTGAGGTTGCATTTCACTCCAAAGTTTCACCACAAAAATTACACCTCACTCCATTTATATAACATTGCATAAAAAGATAAGGAAGTAAGTAACACAATTCAATCGAGGAAGAAGGCAATTGCAAAATCAAACCAAGCATTGAAAATATATAGACAATGACTAATATTCTTAGCATGATCAGAGAGGAAAAAGTGAAAAGAGTTTAAGCGGCTCATCTCCATCATTGAAATTAGAATTTCAGATAGATCCCTATCCAAAATATACATCAATTTAGAAATTTTGACGGCTGCAAGTTACACATGGAGTTTAAGTGGAGGAATATGAGAAAAATATCATCTTCAGTGACCTACGATGCCCACAAATGTTGTCTCCCATTACTGCTACAAAAAAAAAAAAAAAACTTGTGACTTATCATCTAGTATGACAATTTAGTAGGAATAGGAAAATCACTGGGAAGAGGGAAAATGGTTCATTACAAGGAGAAAAAGTACATTGTAGACATGTGAACTATTAAACCTTTCTCGTTGCTGCAAAACTCATAATCCCTCATAGTAGCATCCCTTTATATGATCTCATAGGATTTATTATTGTTCGTAGAAAAAAGTGTGGATGAGATTAGCTTTTGTGAGCCTTTTTTTTTTTTTCCCCCAGTTCCCTCTGCTATCTTTAGTTGTTTTGGCTGTACAAGGGGACACTTTTTCAATTCCTGCAAAATGTAATCCAGTCGCCGTATTATACATAACTCTGGTTGGTTTTGGCTTTGTTTCTTTCATTAAGAAAAAATGTACCATAGTTAATCTCTAGTTGCATCAACTGCAACCATTTGGTTTGGAGAGAAGGATACCATGTGTTGATTTTGATTGAAATAAATCATCTTAGAATAAGTCTCACATCACAAAAGATTACAAGTAGAGAACAAAGTATCTTGAAACAAATTCTATATCGCTTAAGATTGTAAGGAGAATTAGAGTTCAATACTATATATGTATATATACCAAATTCCTTTATTTTAACTTGTACAAGTTAGAAATACTTTAGACTTGCATCTGATTTTCTTATTTTTTCCTCGCAACTTTTGTAACAGTTAATATGTCAATTAATAAATAAAAAAGAGTAAGAGTTTTCTTTTTACTCCAGGGTCACCTAAGTATTTATCTAATTATGCAGTCTATGTACAATCTTTTGTGATATGAATAATATAGAAAAAAAATCTCTTAATTTAAGGACGGACTTAGTAGTATTTCACATAAATTATGAAGTAAATCAATAGCACCTAATATTAATCATGACATAAAAATAATTGCATTTTCATTCATGTGTACCACTACTGTCACTAGCTCAGTCCATATGCTGACATCATAGGATTTGATGTGTGGAATATTAATTCGAAAATTTGATCTAAGAATTAATTATACGGGCAAATGTAGACCACACTGATATCTCTGTATAGCATTTGTATTTGATTGATGATTCAATCCGCGAAAATGACTAGGCGAGAACTCTGCCAATTTAATGCAAAAGAAAACTCTGCTCTTGCAGTATACACATGTGGTGCTTAGGATGCATATATGTGCATCAGCCATAGTGTATCGGGTTTAATTCCAAAGATATATCATGTGTGAAAGAATAGGTACAATAGCAGCTAGGATTGTTAGCCCTGTAGCTGGGCAACAAGAAACCTGGCTTAGAATTTCAGATGCAGTCAAAATTAATTAGCTTAACCTTTCGCATTTCAACTATGATACATCTTCCACTATTCCGTCTGATCTTGGTACCAATCACTTTCCCAGCTTCCAATCAGATGACACAGTATAACCGTTGATAGCTCTTGTCCAATTTTCCGACATTTTGTCCTTCTGAAGTGAGTCTTCCATCATTGTTATTGAGCTCGTTTGGATAAGTTTATAGGAGGAGAAAAAGGACTCTTTTTTTTTAAAAAAAAAAAAAAAGGGTTTCTAGAATATTTTTGCATGTCTGTTTGTGTTTTTAAAAATAAAAAAATAAAGTAAAAAATAACCATTTATTCTGCCTTTTTTATAAGTTGGTCCTGTATTCTTTTAGTAGTAGCAGAAGCAATAGAGGAGTGACAATTCTTCATTAATTTTTAAAATTATTTATATTTTAAATTTATCCTTACATATTTTATTAAAAAAAAAAACCTTTCACTAAATCACCTTCACCTTCTCAACCTATTTTCACTATTGCGGCTACAATACTGGTTATTCTCCGTTACATTTTACTTTGCTAGTGTATTATTTTATAATTCAATACAATATAACTCAATAATAATAAATACGTATAAAATTAGTTTAATAAGCCAACTAAATAATAAATAAACATAAAAACATATAAAATATTAAAGAATTAATTTTATTTTATTTATATATTTTTTATTAATTATAATTAGTTAAAAATAAATAAGAAATAAAAATAGTTTTATATTTTGAAAAAAATTCATGTGCAAAAATACTGAAAAATCTAATTCTTTTTTAGAAAATAACTTTTTATATCCTTAATTTTAATTTTACACTTCTATATCTACTTTATCTAAATAGTTTAACAACTTCTTATTATAAGAAAAAGTATTTCTATAATTACATATAAACATATGAAAAAAAAAATGGTTGTGCTTCTGATTCTGCTTATGCTTTTAAAAAATCTAAAGAAGGACTTCTAACAGAATTTTAACCAAATAAGCTCATTTATTAGGGAAGAATAAGATGGTATATGGTACATGGAATATGTGTTAGATATATGCCTGAGTTTATATTCATCAGCACGTTTAAATTGGGTGATTAATTATTTTTCAGTCAAAAAAGATTGGCGTGCAATAATGATGACAAAATTTTGATGCTTATTGGGCCATGAGAAATGTTATTTATATATATTATTTATAGAACACTATACTTATATATTTATATATATTATTAGATGGAATATAGATTCTGTTTAATTTATGATCCACGTCTCATTTAATAATAAATGAGAATATATTAGTATAATATTTCATAGTGTGTGAATACAAATAACACTGCTTATTCAACCATTTGACCATTTATCATTCTTCCTTCCACATAATTGCTCGCACTTACATATTTCAGCCCCACCAAAAAACTGTGCTTGTACTTACAATGTATTAAAAAAGTTGTCTTTTCTCATAGAAATGTGAAGTTTGTATATTTTTATTTATCAACACTGTTATTACTTGTCGTCGGCATATTATTGCAATACTCCAACGCGATTCCATTAAATTCATGAACCGGATAGGCTTGGTTTTGTCTTTCATATGCACTTGTTGCTTACTTTCTTTGATTACGGTCTTTGTACAATGTTGATAATATTAATTCCAAGTTGTATTCCATCTCAAAGGCCACAATCACAGTCATGTTCTTTGGCCTCTCGCCCACTACCAGCCACCATGAGTAATTTATTAAATATGTCTTTTTAAGACAACAACAATAAAATGTAAACAATATTATACATCATATTCATGACACAATATTAATGAAGAATATATTATCTTGATTCATTTTTATAATTTAGAAACGAACTTGTATTGATTTGGAAAAAAGTAAGACATAATCAAAAGATACTGGCTAGACGTTGTTTTTTTAATAAAATACTGTTTTATAATTTATAGTTTGGTAAATGCTTTTAACTTAAGATCGTAACATCAAACCAAAAAAAAAAAACAATATTATTGTACGATGATTAATATTTTAGTTTTTTTTTTTGGATCAGAATTAAGATCGTAGTTTGGTTTCAGTAAACTGAGTAAAGTATCTACAAGGGGAGTTTTGGTTCATTACAAAGAAATTGCTGGTTGACAAAAAGTCATAAACACAGATTAGTTTGCAATAATTGAGGTATTATGGGACACGTGGTAAAAGGTGATTGGGACGAGAGAGGCACGGAAACTCAAAAGGAAGGTTAGCGGTATTACCGGCAAGGGTTTCTACAAATAGAAAACGACAGTTATTATTATTATTTTTTCCTTCTTGATAAAACGACACAGTTACATTACATATAAATCAACATCGCTCTCACATCAATCGCCTCCAACATCCAATCGACACGATCGTTTATGATATAAATGAGAAGAATTAATTTTAACCGCCAGATGTTATATAAATAATTAAGATTAAGATATAAAGTTATGTGATCTTATATTTTATTTTTAATTAATTTTTAATCTCAAATATTCATATATGATATTAGGATTTAGATTTATTCATCTTACTTTTATAATAAATCACCATCTTACGTGATAAACTTTCTAATTAGGTCTCTATAGTTGAAAAGTTTATATACTTTATTAAAATTTTTAATCAAGTCACTATAATATACTCCCTCTATTGCATATCAGCTATCCATTTATTTTGAAATATTTGATTCACTTTATCTATCTATTTATCAAATTAACAAAAACATTAATTTTTGTTTACCAATTATATTCTTATTGCAATTAAATGTACCTTGTCTATTTTTTTTTAAGGAACATAATCATACTTGAAGACCATGATAAATATAGGTAATTTTGTCAACAAACACATTTTTATACTATTATCAATATTCATTCATTGATTTCTTAATATGTGCTTGTTTGTGTCTTTTTTTTTTTTGTAGTTTTGGATTGTTAAGATGTAATAAAAGGAGTAATAATTTGTTATCAAGTCTCTTTACTATACAAAAACTTTAAATTAAATCCCTATAATTTAAAAAATTGTGATCAAATTCCTATAATTTCATACAATATAGAACTTTATTGAAAATTTTTATATAATATGGAAGCTTAATTAAAAATTTTTGTAAAATATAAAAAATTGATTATAAATTTTTAAATTATGGGAACCTAGTTGAAAATTTTGATATAATATAAAGATTTAATTATAAATTTTTAAACTATCAAGAATTAATTAAAAATTGAATAAAACTATTGAAATCTCTAGGATAATTAAATCTTTAACTTATCCCTACAAATTTTTATCATATTTTTATCCCAAGTTAAACACTTAATTACGTAAGAAGTTTCTAAAATTTTATTGTCTTTCAATATAGATCTCAACCGCATATTTTACTTCCCAAAATTAAATCAGTATTATGTTCACAACTTAAAACAAAAGAGGAGACTAAATAATTATATATAATCTAAGGAAAAAGAACAAAAAAGATTTGAAGTGGTAAAGGCTGACTACATTGTTATTATTATTGATAAAATCAAATCAAATAGTATACATTATGTGTCTTATTCCTCTGTGCATCACAGTAATCAAGCTATTACTAATTTATTGTCATTTATTAAACCGTACCAAGTCAAGCACTAAAAACAAGGAACAGAAGCCCATCAAAATTCTGCAATTTAAACCACTCATCCACCGTCCCAACAGAACATCATCATCGCACTTTCAAGTCTTTCAAGGGACAAAGACAATGGACATATACCAAACCAGGGGAATATTTTAATAATCATGATACAACACTTCTATCGTCTAAAATTACAACACCTTTTTTTCTACAAACCACTTTATACATTTAGCATCTGATACCAACACATCATATGCATGCTATGCTATTCTTTAATTTCTTGTACCAACACTCAGTGTACTCCCACTCTATATTCTATAATTATTTCATTTTCATCACACATTTGTCCTTTTTTTTTCTGGATTTTCCTCCTATTTTTTTTGTTCTATACAAGATAGAGCAGTAGTTCCCAACACCGGCCTCCATGAACAGGGCTCAGGTATGGTAACTTTGTAAATTCTATTCCATCCATTCCTTAATAAATGTCGCTTTGACTTTTTTGGTACATTCATAAATCAATATATATTGATACATTTTGTATCCAAATGCATTGATTAATGAATATAGCAAACAAAATCAAAATGACATTTATTATGAAATGAAAGGAGAAATAAAGCATGCCACATTGCCACTTAAGGAAGTGGCAACAACTGTTGTATCTTTCTGGGGTGTAGTTAATTATTGTTTGCTAAGCGACCAAAACCCACCACATGATATGTATAACATTAATTAGACATTAGTATTCTATAATTAGTCCTCCCCCAAATGGAGCTCGATGTGGGATTCCCTTCCTCCTCTTAGCAGTCCTGTAATTGACCACTGTTGGTGGAGGCGTTGATGGTGTAAAGCTCTGGATTTTGTTCCTGCCAGTTCGATTGCTAATGCCATTCATCGATTCTTCGCCATCAGACCCATCTGTTGTCTCAGCTAACAGTTTCTTCTTCTGGAATTTCTTGGAGGTTCCAACTATCTGAGAAGAAAAATTGGAAAGTGGAACATTTACTTTATATTCATCCACACCCATAATCTTGCTTCTTACTTTTTCTAGGGGAAACCAAAACAGAAAGCACTACAACTTGAATGTTTAGGTACTTTATATAGCAAAACTGAAAAATATAGGAGCTAGTAAACTACTTGTCTGGAAATTAGGAGATTAAATTCACCATAATTTGCTATAAGTAATGTAATTCAGAAAGATTAGTTTGAAATCCCATTTCAATGCTGCCAAATACTCTCTACGTTTCTATATATAAGTCCATTTGGACAAATTGACATATTAAATGTCAATCTATCAGTTTGTTCTTTCAATATGCAAATTTATCCGAATAGACTTATATTTAGGAACTGAGGAGTAAAAACCTTCCATGGACCAACCATTTGCTTAATGTTTACATATAAACAGGAAGAAAACAGACAAAATAATAATGGGTGAAAAGCAACATGATATAGCTAGATAGGGTTATAAGAATACATACCTTACAACCAAGAGAGCAGAAGCTGAAGGAATCAAGAAGGCTGCGCTCACAGACCTGGCAGGTATTGGTGACCCCTTTGCCAGGCCTAGGCTGTGGCCTTTCATTCAGGAACACAATCTTTGCACTGTTTATAATGTAGGTCTGGACCCCTGCTATGTCCAGAAATTTCTGAATCTCAGACACCCTTATCACATCATGGTATGAAGATCTCCTTATCTTTGAGAAACAACAAAAAATTACAAAAGTAAAAGAAAAGATATCAGAGAATATTATTCACATTTTTTTTTATTCTGACAAAAATAGAAAACCAAAATTTTTGGAGTAAATAATTATTCACATAGGGTGAATCAGTGGGCAAGGCATTAAAATTGGACTAATAATCAATTATTCAGTGAGGAGAAAATTCAAAGTGCAAAATTTTAACTGGCCATCCATAGTTGACTTTGGAATTGGAAATTCAGCATTGGAAGGCATGTGTGGCCGATAAAACCAATGTAAGAGACAAATATTTTTAGGATCAATCAAAGAGGGATTGGACATAACAATGCAGGAAGGCTACACAATCAGATTACAGGCACTCAAATCCTTGAGTTTTTTTCTGACTTTTTTTTTTGTGTTCAAATCCCCAGAGAATTGGACCATAGATAGATCCCCAAAGACAAACCATCAGTTATACTACGAAATCTTTGACATAAAATTTTGTACCTGAATAGCTCTATGTTCTTTGTGAGAAGCCAGACAAGCTGAGCAAAGGGCTCCATTCATACAGTCCAAGCAATACATATTGCATTCACTTTTGTGGGAATCAGCATGGACTTTGCATTGAACAAAGAAGCTTGTTTGGAGAAGTGGCTTCAGCCACGGTGGCCACTTGTTCTCAGCTTGTTCATTCTCTCCAACACCACCACCACCACCTCCTTCATTCACACCTCTCACCCCAACTGGACCTTCTTCACCTTCCTGCTTCCACATAACCAGCAACAAAAGCAAAGAACACTAGTCAACAATTCAGAAAGATGAGAGAAAGAAAAACGAATTTTTCAGAAAAGAAAATAAAATAAAAAAGGGAAAAAGAGAAAAAGCAATGGCCATGTGTGGTGTTGTGAGAGGGGTTGCATTGGTTGTTGGTACTAACCATGATTTTTGTTGGCATGCTTTTTGGGTTTGAACTGATTTTCTCTTTGTGGTGGGTTATTGATCTTGTATCTATGATGACAGCCAAACCAAGTTTCTCTGCTTTGGAGGGCAGAAGAAAAAAGAACAACTTTCTCTCAGTATTATGATACTATGTTTGTATAGAGAGAGAGAGAGAGAGAAGGGGAGAAAAGGTAGGAATTTTGGGAGTGGTAGGAGTATTAAGTGGGGCTATTAAGTTTTGTAGTGGTGGGTGGCGGATGATGAAGGGAGAAAGTAAAGGTGGTGCTTATTATCTATCTGTCTATCTATCTATCTTGGCTTTGCCTTCTTCAAAGTCCACAACCAAACCTCACTCCGAACCCAAACCAAAGTCAGATACGTTTTCCACAAGGAACAAGGAATTGACCTGGTGTGCTGTACTGTGGCCACTCCTTTTATTATTGTTATTATTATTATTATTATTATTAAGGCTTTGCAGTTTCGTGGTAATTCGGTGTTTCAGTTCATAATTTATTAATGTTAATTAACATTATTCACCATCTCATTATTTGATTCACTCTTAGTCTTGGGAGTTTGTTTCTGAGATGAACCAAGAACAATATACTTATTGTACCTCTTTTTAAGAGTTTGAGCCACATTTACCTATAAGTAAAAGGTCAAAAATAAAAAAACATAATTTATGCAGAAAATCTATATAATTAAGCAGTGTTGCTGTAATTTGTTTGGCTTGCCTTTTCTGGCTGGGAAAAAAAAAGGAAGTGGAGCTCGGACATTGTAGGTTAAGGTTGGCAACACTATCCGTATTCATGATTGACACATGAAGGCTGAGATGTTGACACGTGGAGGAATCAGAAGATTAGTCAGCATTTAATGGGAATATATGTAACAGAAAATATAATGGAAAATGGATGACCATGTGTTGGATTATTGGCAGGGCAAGTGGAGCATGCGTTTTCCATTCCTATCATATATGCTCAATAGAAGCCTCTATACACCACTGTACAATAATTTCTAGGATTATTTTCATTTAAAATTTAGAAAAAAATGTGGGAAATTAATTTTAATATGGATAATGAGTGAATCATTATCGTTAATATGGGTTTAGGGCAAATATTATAAATATATGGACTTATAAAATGTGAATTACTAGTCAAAACGTATGTGAGAAGTTGGGATGTCGTATCGCGTCACGTTGCGTCAGTCGAGAATCTTGCCAAAGTCAAGATTTCATGAGAAAACTTGTAAGTGGCGAGATTTCAGTTCCTTGTACTCGAACGGATGCTAAATAGCAACTGCATTTGATACATGCTCATCATCTGCTTCATCATCTAGCTTCATATCATCAACACTGCCATCACTATTTTCATATTCGTTTGCAAATTCCTCGTTAACACTTTCACTATTGTTTTCTTCCCATTCTGCCTCTCCTTTTGGAAATGTGCTCAATCCTCTTCCTTCTCATTGTTAACTTGATAGTAAAAGATAGGACTCACTTCTTTAAAATCAACATACAACTCGATAGTGGATATTTTTGCTCAATGCTAGTGATATATTTGAAACATTTGTTGTATGTAGTCATTATTATTGATTGTGATTGCTTGATATTGAATAAATTCACCAAAAATTAATACAAGATACCTATATGTTATTTTCTTCACTGTTTTTAGAGTTTCATGATCTATGCATTGCCTAAAATCACTTTCGAACTCCGAAAATGACGTAGTGCAAGGAAAAAAGAACACATGTTGGATTCTCTCATACAAATGTAACAACTTCACTAGTATTTGTAATAATATTGCAATTAAAATATACTATTATATTTATTGTATCATCCATTTTTACCTCTTTCTTCTTACTCTACTTTCTTATTATTTTTGTTTGTCTCAACACCTTTTTGACACATACATATTATAATATTTTTTTTGGTAATAGGACTATCAACATGGAAAACTCACCAACATAAAATAAATAGATGAATAGAGAAGCAAAAAGAGTGAGAGACCAAAATAACATTTTTCTTAAGACTAGAAACAAAAAAAGAGACTGAAATAATTAGAGGAAAAAAGGGGAGGAATTACCCAATTTGCACATATTATAACCCATTTTTTTCCAACTCTATCTCACTCTGTGTAAAACACACATAGCACTCTCAGACCTTTAAAATCCAAACATATCGAATGAAATGAGATGAGACGGAATTGAGTTTATATAGAGAGAATATAATATTTTAATATTTTTCTGAAATTTTATATCACTGTCAATATTTGCTTTGAAATCTTGCCACTAGCAAGTTTTTTATTGAAATCTTGCCACTAGCAAGATTTTGACTATAATCTCGACACTACCATTGTTATTTATTCTGGTTTTTGGAAAAAATGAAAGTGGCGAGATTTCATTGATACCATATCCACATAAATAAATTCTTAAACCCATATCAATACATATTATAACCTCAAAATCGATATGAAAAAAAGAGACCCAAAAAATGTCTACTTCTACCAGGATATCTTTTCCATTTTCTTTTAAATCCATTGAAATGTGAGCTGAAACTAGGTTAGCCGCATTTAGTAATGGTCTGAATTTTTAACAGCCTTTGCAGTATGTTTTGGAACAACCAAATTTGTGAAGAATCGCATATTACCCCACATTACTGGACTGTGTGACTAAATGGAGAGGATGTAAAGGAAACTATACTTTTTTTAGGGAGGAGTACACTTAGAATTCTGAAGCTTTGAATCTTGGAATGCTAGCCAAAAACCGAGTGTGGAAGACAATAATTACCTGCTTTTGTACAAGCTCTAGTTGCTTTCACCTGTTGGAGTTGGAGAAGTCCTATTAATGTTATGTTATGTAAACGGGAGGGTGTGAATGCCTAGGCTCAGGAGGTCCACGAGTATCCCTCAATAATTTATTATTTAGGATTGTGACCTAGTTCCACTTGAAGGGAACATCTACATTGGCTAATCCATTGACCGAACTAACTGCTCATAGCATTACATGGAGGCAGCATTGGTGAAGGATACTTTTCTGAAAACCATTGCCTCTGAAATCTTACCTCTTGGAAATGTATGGCTATGATGGTACGTCAGGTTAGTTTAGAAATTGGAATTGTACCAAGTAAGCACTTTTTGTCGTGGGTATACGGTAGTTTTGCATGGTGTAATGTTGTTAGTATTCTTTATTTGTGTTTATTATTGAATAAAATATGAATTCAAACTAAATGCAATGAAGTTCACACCTCATTTGGTAATAAATAAGAGTGTGTCACGATTTTTCATAAAAGATAAATATAAATAATATTTTTCTTTTTCACATGAACCAAAAATACTCCTTAGCAACGTGATATATTATATTATGCCTTATAAGCGTCACTTACAAGATCAAATTGTTCCCTTTAGCAAACTTTATGCTGCAAAATCCAAATGAAGGTAACTTATCATTTTTACCGGAACAAATTACACTAAATTCTTATGAGATTGTGTGAAATACCTCTTCCAATCTATTATAACCACCCCTGAGTTAACAAAAGACAAACATTATTACCTACAACCAAGTACTCAAATCAAGTGTGGGAGATTTGGGTGCCGAGAAAGATTGTGGACTGTGGAGAAACAAGAAGAAAAGGTACTGCGGCTCCTTTATTTGTGCTTGTATTTGTATGTGCATGTAGACACATTTAAAAAGAAAGATTGTTTTTGTTATTATTATTTTTAGGATTTAATTGAGAATTTTTTATATAGTCATCCAATCATATATTGTTACATAAATCTTAGGTCAACTTTTGTGCTCACTTTCATCCAACTAAAATATTTTTTATTAAACAGTATAAAATAATTTTTTTACATTATTCATGCATCAAAATTACACTTTTATTTTTATTTGTTGGTTATGGAAATTTTTGTACAATCTTTTTAAGCATTAGAGTGAATGATATATACCTTGAAGTGCTGCAAAACTCGTCCAGCTTTCCCCCATTCGAGAAGATTATGAGAGCAACCTCGGCATCGCAAATAACGGAAACTCGTGAGTTTTCTTCAAAAGCGCTTTCCTTTGTTTTGCGAAGGTCACTTGCCTGTTGATTATGTTAGCACATGAGAGATCTAGACGGGACAAATAACAGAGTGCTGAGTTGAATTTCACAATGTGTGATTAGACTGTGTTTGGAGAGATCAAATACTTAGATGTCCTCGTAATAAAAATATATATTTACTCTGCATATTTAATATAATAGTTAATATGTATTTTATTGAATAGAATAAAATAAATATATTTTATTATTTTTAGAGTAATCAAGAAATTTTCATGTTTAGATTACTGGTAAACAGTGAAGTTAAGGAGAGTAGAATGGACAGAAGAGTGGAGTGACATGACTATTTCATTCTATTATTTAAATATATTAATAATGAAATGATGATAATTTTATGAATAAAACATATAAAAGTAATAAATTTCATCTCATTCATTTCAAATTGGAGAGAAACAAACAATAAGACATAATGAAATTTGACGCAATATGTTTCATTCTCCTCCATTTCATTCCAACTATCTTTTGAGCATCCAAAACAACAGGGCTTCAAATCATTCCATCTTATTTCCTTTCATTTCATTCATTTCCATCCATCCAATCAGAAGAATCCAATATCGGCCAAATCTTGAAAACTGCCAAGTCTTGAAAACTAGGGCGGCCAATAATTAAGCTTGGTTATGAGAATTGATTAGACGAGACCACTTTCAACTAGTTGTCATTCACACTAATGAAATTCTCCACTGCAACTGAAATTGCTGCGGGTACATACACCTTTTTTTATTTAATTTATTTTTTTATGATTTTAATATGTGAATTATTTTTGTCTTGCTAGAATTTTGATGCCACTTTTCTAAAAAAGTTGAAATTCTATATTATTCATTGGCTGCTCATGCTTTAGAACCGGACTTGATTCATTGTCTATGTATCATGAGATTATTGAAAACATAAAAATAACTCTCCGTTTCAACTCTATTGAGCTAAGAGAGAATTGATTTTGGATAGTTTCGTTTCGTTTAAGGTGCTTGAACACGGTTCGGATACAATGCAAGCCATGTGTTTGACAAAATGTCTGAGCTGGACTTGAGTGATTGTTTTGGCAACAGTCTGATAGTATCTAATGACAAATTGAAACTTGTTTGAACTTGGTAAATGCTATTGAGATACAATGATTATGCACTGTGTATAAAAGAGACATTAACTGTAATCTATTGCAACTAACAAGAGGTTTCTCTTTTTGATTCCCCTACTGGGTGAAGTGTGAAGAAACCTGCTTGATTAATCTATTTGGAATGCTTTATGACTTTTCATTGTTGTAAATATTTCAGATTGAAAATCTCACAGCATAGGCTTGTGGGGTTTGAAAAGGAGTTAAAATTTTTTATTAAGTAGAACTCCTGGCATACTGACTGGGACTGTTGCTGAGAGCTGCTTATTTTCTGTTTATCCATATGCTACCAAGTCATGCAATAGACATCCTGTAATAATAGTAATATGGCCTTGGCCAAACTCTAGAAGGAATTTCGAGACCTGTTGTTTCTTAATGAGTCTAATAGACCAAGTATGCTTTGCCTACCTCGGGGCCTTTATAAGTTTTGATCTTACTGCTGATTCTTTTTCTCTTTTCAGATCATAACAAGCAGATTGCTCATATATAATTGTTGCTGGGTTTGTGTGGGATGCATCTTGGATCCCATTCACTGGCATCATTATCATTGACTTGTTATGTCAGATTGGATTCTGTTGTTGGATCTGGCCAAAGTTGTACAACGATACCTTCTTCCAATCAAGGGCTATACATGTCTTCAATAACTTGTCAGTGCTGTTGTTTAATGTCCAATTCTTCTCCAGTAGTGGTAGCTAATGATAAAACTAATGATGTGAGGCCTACTGATTTTACTAAGATCCCTTCATGGATGTCTTTGAAATGTAATTATTCTTCATTGAATACCCCTAAAAATCCACAAGGCCAAGTTGAAAACTTGCATTTGATTTCTTTAGCCAAGCAAGGGATGCTCAGAGAAGTTCATGATTTCATTGGAAGCATGGACAAAGCAGGCATTTCCATTAATCCTCGGTCATACGAATACCTCTTTAAAATGTGTGGGAAGTTGAGAGCTCTTTCAGATGGAAAATTATTTCATGATAGATTGCAGAGTACGGCTAGCAGCAATAAGTTCATTGACAACTGCATCCTTCAAATGTATTGCAATTGCAGGAGTTTCATAGCTGCAGAGAGATTCTTCGATGAAATGGTTACTCGGGATTTGTTATCTTGGGACACCATGATATCTGCTTATGCTGAGGAAGGGCATTTAGATGAAGCTATTAGACTTCTCTTGCATATGCTGGATTTGGGAATCATACCAAGCTCCTCTATCTTTGATACTCTTATAGGGTCCTTTGCAGATCCTTCGCTGTTAGACCTTGGCAAGCAGATACATTCTCAACTGATAAGGATTGGGATTACTGCCAATAATTCAATTGAGACATCAATCTCCAATATGTACGTCAAATGTGGGTGGTTGGATGGTGCTGAAGTTGCCACCAATAAGATGGCTATGAAAAATGCTGTGGCTTGCACTGGGTTGATGGTGGGGTATACTAAAGCCACAAGGTACAGGGATGCTGTGTTATTATTTGCCAAAATGATAAATGAAGGTGTAGAATTGGACGAGTTTGTCTTCTCGATAGTGCTTAAGGCGTGTGCTGCTTTAGGAGACTTAGACATGGGAAGGCAAATTCATAGCTACAGTGTGAAACTTGGCTTGGAATCTGAGGTCTCAGTTGGAACTCCACTAGTGGACTTTTATGTCAAGTGTGCTAGGTTTGAAGCTGCACGTCAAGCTTTTGAGAGGATACGTGAACCAAATGACGTTTCATGGAGTGCCACAATCAGTGGATATTGCCAAAATGGTAGATTTGACAAGGCTCTTGAGGTTTTTAGAACACTAAGAAGTAAACGGGTGTCACTGAATTCATTCATGTATACCAGCATTTTTCAGGCATGCTCTGCTGTCCCGGATTTAATTTTTGGTGCTCAAATTCATGCAGATGCAATAAAAAAAGGACTAGTTGCATGCCTCTCTGGGGAGACTGCTATGATTACTATGTACTCAAAGTGCGGCAAAGTGGACTATGCCCATCAAGCATTTTTGGCCATAGATAAACCTGATACTGTTGCATGGACTGCTATAATTTGTGCGTATGCTTACCATGGCAAGGCTCTTGAGTCACTAAGCCTTTTTAATGAGATGCTAGAGTCTGATGTAAGGCCTAATGCTGTCACATTCATTGGCTTGTTAACTGCTTGCAGTCATTCAGGCTTAGTTAAAGAGGGAAAGCTGTATTTGGATTCAATGAGGGATAAATATGGTGTGGACCCAACAATTGATCATTACAATTGCATGATTGATATATACTCTCGTGCTGGATTACTACAAGAGGCTCTTGAGATGATACATAGTCTGCCATTTGAACCTGATGCACTGAGTTGGAAGAGTTTATTAGGAGGATGTTGGAGCCATCGGAATGTTGAGATTGGGATGATTGCAGCTGAAAAGGTCCTTCACCTGGACCCCTTAGACACTGCTACTTATGTGACCATGTTCAACTTATATGCTTTGGCGGGGAAGTGGGATGAAGCAGCCCAATTTAGGAAGATGATGGCTGAAAGGAACTTGAGGAAGGAAGTCAGTTGCAGCTGGATTATTGTGAAGGGTAAAGTCCACCGTTTTGTGGTAGGTGATAGACACCACCCCCAAACAAAACAAATATACTCAAAATTGAAACAGCTCAGTTATTCTGTGAAGAAGGGTGAGGAGTGTCTTCTTAATGAAGAAGATGCACTATGTGACTTTGCTGAACGGAAGGAGCAGCTTCTTGATCATAGTGAGAGACTTGCTATAGCCTATGGCCTCATATGCACCGCAGCTGAGACCCCCCTTACGGTTTTCAAAAATACTCGGTCATGCAGAGACTGCCATGAGTTTGCAAAGAGGGTCTCCACGGAAACTGGTCGTGAATTAATTGTGAGAGATGCCAATAGGTTCCATCATATTAAGTCGGGGGAATGTTCTTGCCATGATTACTGGTGATTTCTTCTCGGTATTTGAAAAGCAACTAGCTATGGTGTTCAAGGTCTTACTAGTTTTAGTTTTTGTCACTGCAGCCATAATATTGAATCAAATTTTATTTAACACTAATGATCGGGTGATAGATATTCATATTAGCCCTCCCTTTACCGCAGTGTCATTTTAACCACGCAAATAGTTTATATTGTAACAATTTTTTAATCTTTCATCAAAAGAGTTAAATTCATTCAGGATCAAACAAGGTTGACCGGTGAAATACTATTTGGAACTTCGACGCTATCTTATATAAGAAACACGTTACAGACTATGATTTAATCTCCATAACCAAACCGTACTATGCACAGGAACAAGATCATCCTCTAAACAAAAAAGAAGCAAGATTTTGACAGCTTTGAAAATGAGTCTAGCACCAAGACTTTCCCTTTCAAACCGTAAACAGTAAAAAATTAAGGAAGGATAACAAGGATCCGATTTGTTATATTTCCACTACTTTTAAGGTATCAGGGGCAACAGGATCAAACTAGAAGCGTCTCACATGGTAGCTTCCACTTCAGGATCACTCTCTATCTGTGCAGCGGGCACGTTATTGCCACCTCTCAAACGTGAAGATACATTGTCAATGGCAGAATTTAGTTGGCTTATCTTTTCGTTCAAGGTCTGCCGGGTCCTCTGCTTTCAGTAACAACATAATTATAACAAACTCAGCATATTCCAGTAATACAGACGAGTTGAATGAAAAAGCCAAGGGAAGCCGAATTACCTCTAACCCTTCGTCATAATATATTGGTCTTTTGGCTTTGCGAAACCCATACTCATCTTCATTTAACAGAGATCTTCTGATCTGCATCACACAAAATGAAGGCAACGTCCAGACTTAGTACTAAGAGCCTTCAGGATGGCAACAGCAATGACCATTATCAGTAAATAGTAATAGAAATCCTCGCTATAAAACTGAAAATGGATGATGCTGTGCAAAAACAATTCTTGCCCCTAAGTGAACAACCACTTCAGTTGTGGTAAGGGAATAAACACAGCAGAATTCATAGCTGTTCAAAATGTCACATATACTACTTAAGACATGATGGTAAAACTAGATCCAAAGATGGAACAGTTAGTAGCGTACTTTTACAGACATCTATGTCATATTTGCCAATTAAAATTAACATTTGTAACTCTAAGCCATCATGGAACAGATTCACATCATTGGTCATATTGCAAATAAAAGAGAAAGTTCATAATTTTTTATCCAGTCTTTAGAAAAGTAAACTCATCCCTTAAAGCATAATGCAAATGCTTCGCAAGGTAATGAAACAAAAGCAGTCTAAATAATGAACAGTCCACTGTTGAGTTTATCCTGTTTTGATTGCATCCCCTTGCAAAAAGATTTTTTTTATAAAAAGTAGTCATCTACCGCATGATTTATCCATCTTCTTTTCTCTTTCTTTGTGAACACTGAATAGTACAATGAAGCTCAAGCTCATTCATCATACACTGTTCTAAGTCAAATTTGCCAGACTTCTAATAAATTTAAAATTAGAGAAACAAGAAATCACCTGGGGAGCAAAGATATAAGCTAGAGTACCAAAAACTGCACCACCCAGAAGAAAACCAGCAACAAAATCCCCACCTCCACCTCCTCTACCATCACTGCATAAGAGAGATAGTAAATGGAAAGAACAATAAATCTTCACATAATCTTCCAAAACATGAAACCAATAAGATCATGTTCCATGTGCAAATTCCAACCGGTACTCTTAGCATCCAAGAGAAAAGTAGCACCAAAATATTCTCAGATATCATGAAATGAATCAGTAATTATCATTTTTTTTTCCCTTCTAATTCATTGCAGGGAAAGCAATTTCAAAAGTCCTTTCACTAATTGTCTCTAAACTCGTAGTATAATATATGTTTCAAGAAAAAAGAATCTTTAAATTCTAACAAAAAATGATGAAATCAAAACAAACAAGTGTCATCCATGGTGGAAAGAAACTTGGAGCATCACTATTCTTTCTTCACCTCTGGCCTTCCATTGGAAAATGGCAATTCAACCATAGCAACTCGTCTGGAAGATTATTAATCTAGCACCAAAGATACGATTGAAAAGAAACACCAATTTGCGCATATACCACAAATAAATAGAGATTTCTTCAATTTTATATTTAAAAGACTAGCAGAAATTTTCCCAAGCTGGTCATGTTGAGGTGAGAAATAAACCATGATGCTACAATCCACAGAACTGAAAGCATAAGAACCAAATACTCCCTCCATTACATTATGTCCAGATACAATGATATTTTAATGTACCACTTTGTCCAAAGCAATAGATATTTTGAAATGGGGGAGTATAAAACAACAACGAAAGCTTTACCCCAGTAGAGTTTGGTTAGATGGACCAAGCAATACCGTGTCCTATAATAACAAAAAATACAGTGATATTGAATTCCTAATAAGGCCAAAAATAAGAGGATCGCAACTCAGGATGGCATACCGGTATTCAGCACAAATTGATGAACTGCGGTTCATCCTGCTCACAAGTTTCAATTTTCTTTGAACAGGAAGCTTAGTTCCAAGTCCAACCCCACATGAATTTCGCCACAGCTCAGGTGACTTTAGATGAGAACCACCTATTCCGAAATTAAAGCAGAAAGAAGTCATAACAATACAAGAATTCCAATATTTATTTGAAACATAGCTGAAGAAAAAAACATACAAAAGCTTAATCTAAACATTTCCTCCGATATTCCAGAAAAATCCTAACTCATCACATTCCACAGACAGAAGCGTTCAATTCGTTGACAGGAATCGACCGTACAAAAGCGTGATAATTTTTTAAAAAATACAAATTGAAAAAAAACCTAAAATCAACGGACTAATGACTGATATCAAAAGGGATTTTTATTTTTTATTTTTTTATTCCGATTCGCCGTGATCTTTCTAAAATTTTGAATCTTAGGAACCTCAGAGTAATCAAGAAGAGAACCGAAAATTGAGTAAGAGGATTCACCTGAAATCGAGAATGGCGCGAAACAAGCCGCCATGAGAGAGTGAGAAAGAGAAAGAGAAAGAGAGCGAAAGGAGACAAGTGGTAGTGTCTGTGGGTCTGAGTGAGTGAGGGAGGGAGGTGGTCGAAGATAGGGAAGAAAGATTTGAAGCAGACAATATGTTATAATGGTATTATTGTCTTTATCATATAATAATAATCACCACATTTATTTATCTGCAAAATTAATCCGTTTATCTATGAAATTTCTTTATCATTTTTAAAAGATAAATTTCCTAATTAGGCCTCCTAAAAGTTAAGTTATATAGCCTTGAATTAAAAATGTCATTAGAAAAAAGAGGAATCAGAAGTTAAAGAAATATTTTCAGAGTAACAATATATATATAAAAAGGCGGAACAAAATCATATTTAAACCTAAGAAATTTATTATTTTAGACAGATTAATTTTGACATGGTTATAGTATAAAATTAAAAGAGATTTATATTGTCATATAATCATATTTTTATTTGTAAGATTTCCAAAATAGTGTGGGTGGTCAAGTTAAATACTATTGTGCTAATAGACTGATGGACTTATGAGTAAAATTTTTCCAAATTAATGGTAGACATAAATTAAATTCAAATATTTCAATTTTTTTCATGGGAATATATAGATAAAAAATGTGTTTAATTTGTTCATATTGGTGATGAAGAGATAAATATAACAACAAATTTAAACAGTATCATTAGTTATATTGACAATGTTATATTATTCTACATTGTCATCCAATTAAATAATATTATATTATGATATTGTCAAATTCATATAATTGATCCATCTAGTGAAATAAGTCCCTTTGATAACTTTTTAAATAGTAATGTAAGAATAAATTATATTTACTAATATAATAAAATATGATTAAATAATAATATAGAATATCAAAATTAGATAAAACTATGATTTTATTTTTAAAAATATAACTAATTTGTCTACAAACATGATTTTTAAAAGAATGCAATGATGTTTGGTCCAGGTAACCAATTCCATCCGGTGAAAAAAAAAACACTTAATTTGTGTTATAAAAAGAGAATAATGTCTATATACTCTTGCAAGGTATAAAACATTGTTATTCGATAAAAATGCAATCAAAGTGTCATGTAATCTCGAACAATCTATTGAATTCCTATTTTCATAGCCATTACATAAATATTATTCTCTTCCAAAAATATGGCTTAGTTTGCGTAAAAAGAATTGCATCTTATTCAATGACAAATTCTTTTTGCAACATTTGGTAGAAGCTAATCAGTAAGAGTCGAATTCATGAATCATGAGAGACCTTGTGATGGCTCAAATGGTCATTTTCATTTGGATTGCTGGAACCTTGAAGTAACACTGTAGGCTGCATTGATCTGATGCATAAATCACCCGAATCACATTGCAAGAAAACACAGCAGAAGTAATAACACCACTGCCATTGACATTTAAAGCACAGCAGAAGCAATAACACCACTGCCATTGACATTTGTCCATCATAATCATATATTATCATCCGGAGGAGCAAGCAAGCAAGCACGGAAATCATGAATCTCACTTCCACTAAGCTATTTACCAAGAGTCCAGATTGGACCTCTATTAGTATAAAACTTGTCTAATAATTAAGTGCTTACCAAGTTTTTTTAAAGCAAGAAAGAGTGACAGTAGAGCTAGGAGCAGAGGAAACCCTGCCATTAAAATCCGCAAGCTCCTACTAACATTTCTGAAATTATGCCGGCTTGGATTCTCTCTATATACAAACAGCCGTTAACTATGCATTCTAAACCAAAAGGCTAATATAAAAACATGTATTTGACAAATAAAAAGAAAGAAAAGAGAGAAACTTATTGACTCTTGCTGGGGACTATGGCTCTTTTTGTATTGGGGCTAGAAGATTATGATACAAGATGGGCCATTTGGAACATGATAATGTACATGATTAGCAACGGGTAGCAGATTTATTTGTCTGTGTATCTCCCAAACAGGAGGAACGGAGTATTCACACGGTGCCCATCAGGTAAAACCTCTGCTTTTGAAGCAGATTTTTTGTGCTCCTTGTTTGAAGATGGGAATGATAGAGAGAGGGAAAGAGATGCAGCAACACCATCATCCTCCTGCCCGTCTGCCAAGCCGTCTGGACGGGTTTCCTGGCTATTTTTCCTGTCTACTGCCCCAACAAGGAAAGGAAGCATGCCCTTGAGCGGTGGCGGCGGTGGTTTATTTTCACCCCCTAAAGCAAGCTCTAGATTTGGAATTCCATCTTGGAATTGGTCCTCATACTCGTGAGGACCTTTCAGCGACATGCTGTTGAGCACCAAGTGTGAGTCACTGATATTCTGCGAACCAACAGGAAAGAAGGTTCTTTCCATTGTTCCCAAATCCTCACCTATGAGTTTCTCACCACGAGCTACATTAAGAGAGTCCATACCTTCAGAACCATAATATCCGTAAATCCCCCTGAAACCTGTCTTCAACTTCTTGCTAGAACTTCCTCCATCCTCAAATTTGCCATTTACAACATCCCAAGGTCGATTATGACTACAAACTGCAGAAGCCTGCATAACTGTGTCCGAAAGATCTACATACTGAACTTGTTTATCATTTGGGAGCTGACAATCGTCCCCTTCTACAGCCATGTCTCCCTGGAAAGGTGCCTCCAAATCAATATAGTGATCATCTTTCTGCTTCATCCTAGGCCATCTTTTATCTTCGTCACCGTCCATTCTCCCCAAAATTTTATCCATACAAATATTGCCTGAAGCACCTGTTTCATTATCGTCAACAGCTGCCTCCAAGTCAATATAGTGATCATCATTCTGTTTCCTCTTAGGCCTTGGCCGATCTTCATCACCGTTCATTTTCTCAGGAATTTTATCATTACTAGTACCTGTTTCCTGATTTCCAACACTTGCCTCCAAGTCGATATAGTGTTCATCTTCTTTCAGTTTCCTCTTAGGCGTTTGCCGATCTTCATCACTGTTCATTTTCCCTGAAATTTTATCCGTAATAGTATTGCTCTCAGCACATGTTTCTTGATTTACAACAGTTTCCTCCAAGTCAATATATTGATCATCTTCCTTCAGTTTCCTCTTGGGCCTTTGCTGATCTTCATCACTGTTCAATTTCCCTGAAATTTTATCGGTAATAGTATTGCTCTCAGCACATGTTTCTTGATTTACAACAGTTTCCTCCAAGTCAATATAGTGATCATCTTCTTTCAGTTTCCTCTTAGGCCTTTGCTGATCTTCATAACTGTTCACCCTTCCTGACACTTTATCCTCACTAATAATGCTTGTGGTACCTCTTTCTTGATTGCACAAAGAAGGAACCCCTGGAGACAAGGCTTTCTCTTGCTTGACAGGAATGCCAAAATCAGTTTTTGTTTCAACAATACTACTACTTACACTAGTCCCCGTTGCTTCAGGAGGTTCAGACTCTCTGCACTGACCATGTTCTAGTACATTAGCTTTCTGCATAAAGTGAAAGCATCGTTTAAAAAACTGCGAGATAATTGATAAAAAATATAACTACACCTACTCTTGATTAAATGGTTTTCTTATTAGTTATCTCAAGGTAGGTATAGCTTCACAGCATAGTTTACAAGCACCAAGAAGTTATACAAGTACAAAAGGCCTTCACCTCTGAGATCTTAATATTCCCGCTTGATGTAATCTGATCTTGGTCAACAGAAGTGGATGGGACAAGTGCACTGCATACTTTATCACAGCCAATTGATTCTTCACCCATGTGTATCGGCAAACTGTGCATTTCAGACAATGTCACAACAGCAGTTGAAGAATCCTCTTTGACTGGCATTGCATTCAAACTGGGAATACAAATATTTTTTGTAGAATCTGACTGAATGATCCTCCTCCCTCTAAATACACCCCATAAGAAAAACAACATATTCCAGCCTGCCAAAACACATGATTGGCAGAAGTCTTAACCAATGCAGTAATAAGTGAATTGAAACAATTTATTTTTGTATTAAAAAAGTGGTTGACATGCATGTAAAAAACCTCAGTACCATACTAATGATCAAAAGGGGAACAACTTAGTGTTTATGACAAACTAATGCTAAATGAATACAGGACCAAATTGTCATTATTGACCAAGTCCAAATTATGTATAAAGCACTCTGATTCTTTGCAATCCTAATGCATTTCATCTACGATAGTCTTACACAGTACAGACCTCTGATAAAACAAAATATAGAACTAGAATCCTATATCAAAACGAATAGGGATCCCGAATCAGGCATATATATATATATACACCCAAGTAACCAACCTTTTGCTGTTACCCAAAAGAAAAGAAAAAAAGAAAATCCTTTTGCAAAAATGTAAAATCTAAAATTTACTCTGGAATGGAAGGAAGCTATTCGCAAGCCTTCTTTCCCCGAGACATTTCAAAATTGCATATGAACTGGATTTCTGCAGTCCTTGAACACTAATCCATCTAGGTATATACTTCAGCTCAACCCCAATAAGAACCCATTCACAAGTTGCTTACTATGTTGGTTTGGCAAAAGAATGGAATAATTCCTTACGCTGTGAATTTTCAGGAAGCAGATTGGACGGGAATATGAGAAGTTCAATGCCATCAAAAGTTCCTTTAAGTGCTAAATCATTTTGAATCATGTGATCCAATTGATCCTTGTAGTATCTCCCATAACTGTATCAGAATATCACTAGAAAGTCAATAGTTGCAACAAAGAAATAAGATTGCACTTCATAGCCTACTGTCAGCAAAATAGTTAAATTCATAACTTGCCTCTCAATATCTTTGGCAAAGAAGTAAAGAGCAATATGATCTTCTCTTGGACCACCTTGATGAAATTGTGAAGGCCATGTACTCAAACGAGGAACTTCATTCAGGGGAACTTTAGGTAGAAACTTGTTAATTGCGTCAAGAACCTTCGGGGAAGCACAAGAGGATAAATGTGCCTGGACTCCAGCACAAAGGTCAGGAGGCTTTCCGATTCTATGCACTTCAAAGACACCCCTGCAAGCAAAAAAAAAAAAGCTCATGTAGACAACACTCGATTGCTAAGCACAAAAAGCAATACAGCAAAAGAATTCCAGAATTCCAGACAAACTAGTTCATGAAAAAAAGTTCCATACTGCCAGACATATTTGTATTCTGGGATAACCAACATCTTCGAAAGACCACTTGGGATTGCCAAAGCTTGATTAGACATGTCTCTTACTAAAGGCTTTCCAGTGTCAAGACCAATGGAATCTGACTTCCCTTGTTGGGAACAAAAATCAATCGGACAATTGTTAAGTTGCTTCAAATCATTAGCAGACGAGCATTTGGAAGAATCAGATGCAGAATTCTCAAGGATTTCCTGCTGTTCATGGGTTTCTTCAGCAGATATACTATTCTTTGGTGTGCTGGAAACCATCAGTAGGTCTTGTGAACTAACTTCACTATTCATGTCTGTGCTCGATGTAGAAACTTCATCAGTTTGATTAGGTACTTCTTTCTTCTTGTATATTTCAGGCCTTCTAAGTAGAGCAGCCTGGATCGCTGCTTTCAATCTATTACCCGTATGCTTCTCCTCTTTTGAACTACTTGAGGCAGTTACAGATACTTCAGCTCCAGGTTCCTGGGTACTACCAGCTGAGCAATGTTCCAGAACATGGCCATTTTCCTTACATTTTGGACAGAATGGGCTTTTTGAAACAGTAGTGACAACCGGCTTCACACGATCACCAGAACTACCTCTAGTTTTCTCAACCTGATTTGCTGTCTCTCGCGATCGATGCAGGACATCCTGTAGAGCTTCATCAACACTGGTTGATGTTCTCTCTGTAAAATTCAAAGAATAACTAAGAAATACTCTTTCGGAAAAAAAAAAACAATAGTTCCAAGCACAAAATCCACTACTGCAAGATGCTCATATTGAAACAGAAACAATGGCAAAATATATAGATAATGGCTTTATTAAACTGAAACAAAAATATTCACAGTAGCAAATTGACCCAAAAAACAAAGGTAAAGTAAAATACTATGGCAGGAATAATATGCTTCCGATTGAGGTCACACCTGAACTAACTTGAGATTCCCAAACTTTCCGGCTAACGTTACTCATCGACTTCGGTAATGTACTTAATTTTCCATCTTGGTCAACCTTCAACTCTCTATTGTTGTTAACTGCTGAAGATTTAGTGGTTTCACCACGAGATGTAGGTTTCTGCTCACCCTTAGCTGTGGAAACAACAGAACTAGCCATTGATGAACCAACCGCAGGCCGATCAATCCTAGATGGAAACTTCCTGTCAAACGCACTTGATTCTTTCAAATGTCTTGATCCTTTCAATTCCTGAGAAGTTACAGACTTCGGCGAGAGCATTTTAACTTTTGGTTCAGTCACACTGGAACGACCCAAACTCGAGGATTTGAATAATGTTGATTTCCCTGTCATTCGGGCAGGTGTCTCCATATTCTTAGAAGTCTGTTCACCACCCCCTTTCGGTTGTCGGGGAAGAACTTCATCAACAAGTTTGACTCTTGGCTTGGGATTTAAGGTGTTGAATGAATTACACTTCGACAGTGTACCTACCCATAAGAACAAAAAACTGTGCTCAATATCAATGAAAAACTAGGAGACATACATGACACAAAATTGCCGAAGAACCCAGATGCTTGGAAACCCAAACAATAAATATAGGAAGTTTCAAAGAAGCAAAGCATATGAAAGACAAATCCAGACCCTTAGGAATTTGACTTCGGGGACCAACAGAAGGAGAACGAGCGATTTCTCTGTCATCACCAGAAGGATTACGAATAGGCATCACATGACCAGGCTTCACTTTTCCTTTATCTAAGTTCTTAAATGAAGATTCACGAGACAGTGGAACTAATCTCTTGGGGCTTGACCCCTTTGGCGATCCTGTGATTGATTCAAGAGCTTGCCTTTTTGCAGCTGGAGCAACTTCAATGTTTTCCGAAAGTCGTTTGCAAGAAACTTGTGAAGATGAACCAACTTTGAGAACTTTTTTCTCCTCAACATCTGGGCCACAAAACTCAGTTCCACAAATGTCAGCACACAACCATAGGCATATAGACAAGGATGCCTTACTGCTAGTGATACCCTCAACATCAGACACATGCAAATTCACTTTCCAGAGAGAAATCATTATGCACACACAGATACAATAAAGTGTGTAAAATGTCAAGCCACAGAAGAAATTTCATAATACCTGATACATCTTCACTCTTACCTAGCCTTTGATTTTCGGTCTCCTCTTCATATTTGCATTCTTCACATGACCAGTGACCTTCAGGGACCTTCTGAAGCATTTCTCGCATGCAGTAGCTGATTCAAAGAAATAATAATGGTGAGATTCATTTTAGGGAAAAGATTTTGTAAAATATAATATATGTGAAGAAATAAGGTGAAAAATTCTTTTGCATACGTGTGCTCTGCACCATCACTGCACCTACTACATATAGCTAGGAGATCCTCACGACCAGCATCTCCACATATGTCACACACCTTTACCTATTTTCCAGTCAACAAAAATCAGAAATTGAAGTTGAGGTTAAGCATTTCCACAGATGATATTATATCCCACTCCTCCCATTTTCATCTGCATCAAGTTTGGTTTCAGGAGAAACAAAAGAAGGGGAATGGTACTCACATCATGTTCCACAACATCTGATTCATCACTCTCATCTTCAGATTGAAGTTCCTGCTTAGTAGGTGATTTAATCAGCTCCTCAGCCTTCTCATGCTGTCCATCTTTGACTGAACATTTATGGCCGTCATTTTTAGCATCACCAACATTATCAGTATCTGCTTCTGACTTTGGACATAATTTCGGTGAAACTTTGGCAGTACCATCAATAAGGCTATCCTTATTAGCAATAGATTTCTCACCAGAGACAACAATAGTTGGCGTCTCTTTGGGCAATGATGAATTAGAGTTTTCAAAAGAGTATTCTAACAACTTTTCAGGGATATGAGAACATGGATCCCCTTCTGGATGCATTAATCTTGGACTACCCGAGAGACATTTACCTCTTTGAGATTGTCCAGTTAGGTTTTGTACACTAGGTGAACTATGGCCTGTATCTGCATCTTTAGAGGGTGGAATGTCAGACAAGCCAGACATATCAACAGATGGAGCACTTCCAGATCCTTCTGGCCCTAAACGACTAACTGAAGCTGAGTTACAAGAAATATTTATTCCTTCTGCATTCCTTTTATGGCTGTTGCTCTCTAAATCAACATCTCTGACCCTACTAATACAAGAAGTGTTGTCATCATGACCTTCTATATACTTTGAATCCTGATACTTATTTGACAAGGTCTGTTTACTCTCGACATTTTCAGACAGAGAATCATGACTAGAATTAACACTAAGCATATGACTGGTTTCACTGACAGTATGCTGCAAGCCTTCACAAGCTCTGCTCCTAATAGAAGATAAATTGCCCTCATCCACAGAACACTGACTATTAGCCTCCCCTATGCGACAGTTTTCATCAGAAAATTCTTCGGCTTTTGACCCCATGAGAGCATGGTTAAGATGCATGCAAGATGAACAAGGAGCTGAGCACACATTACAAGTCCCTGATTCAAGTCTCATATCAGCTTTCTGAATCATAGAATGTTTGACAAACTTCTTTCCGCTTACAGGTGACAGTGATCCCTAATCAAAACAGAACACGAGTTAAAGAAAGATGAAACATTTGACCAGGACTCTAATTAATCAGAATTTACCTCTATCCAATTTCACATGGCTAAGGATCTCTCCAATGTCAAAGTTTTACTATGTTACTGCATAGGACAACATAAACGATTCATCACAAGCATAAAAACTGCATCAGGAGGGATCCTAATTCTCAATAGCTATCCTCTAGCAATTAAACATAAACAAAAAACGAAGTCTATAACCACAGCCCGAATTCTAGTTTTGCCACTGTGGGACTTTGCAATGATCAGCCATTTCTCAATATGGATGATATGAAATAATAAAACCAAAAGTATATACTGAGACCAATGCACATGCATGAACAAGATACATCCATATTTCATAGACGCCTATATTTAAATATAAAGATTACGACAGCACCTCCAATCTTCCACCTTCAATAATGATGAAATCACTATTATTGACAAAAATCAACAATGATGACAACTTGTCAGGCATAATGTCAATCATATTTCACCTTCCCATCTTTCCAGTTTAGCAACACCAATGTGATTCAGATGCAGATGCAGATTCGAAACAACAGCCAGATAAAAATGCATAGCAATAAAAGATGAAAAGGAAGAAGTACTCTGTTATCTCAGAACATTCTCCTGAATAACGTGATACCTCTAACTTGATGTCCCAGAATCTCCTTCTCAGCACTGCTGTGTCATGCAGATAATAAACCCAAATACCATTAAATAAATTTGTCCGCAACTTTTTAACAAAAAACACCATCCAAAAATTCAATCCGTGCAATACTTATCCCAAAACCAAGAATTAAACAGCCATTACAAATTTGCAAGTACTAATTCAAGTGAGCTCACAGTCCCAAACATGAAAAAATAAAATAAATAACAAATAAACAAAATCCCACTAGACCCAAAACCCCTCCCCACTGACAAAATCAAACCCTAAACAAACAACACAATGAAATAGCTCAACCTATCAAAATCAACAAGTACCAACCTTTTTCCAATGCATTCACATCGAAACCACTAAAACAGCTTCCCAAAAACAAATTACGTAATAAATCAATCAAAAATAAAAATGAAAAATCAGCAATCAAAAACAAAAAAAAAAAAACCCTAACTGGGAAAAATTCACATCCCACTGGAAAAAGGGACCTTGAAGGCATTGCAAAGGCTTTACCTTGGCGGTGGCAACAAAGACCAGAGTGCCCCTCCGATGGCACACAAATCTTTGCCTTTGAATTTTTGACGAATATATATTGACAATCAATCAATCAGAGCTCTTCAGTGTTTGTAACAACGACCCAACAAATGAGGGATTCTAAAGTGAAGAAGGGTTTTCAGATGAGGAGAAGAGCATGCACTCAGATATATTATGCAAATTACACACAAACACGATCTCATACAAATCCCTCTGCATTTATTTATATGTAATAAAAAATTTCTTCCTCCCCTCACTCTCTATGTCTGTGATCTGAGAATTAAAAAGAAAAGAGGGGAATGGGGGGTTTTGGTTTCATCAGAATCCAGAATTCATCTAACCCAGCTGGCTTAAACTGCTCTCTCTCCTCTTCCCCTATCTCTCTCTCTCTCTCTCTCTCTCTCTCTATTTTTCAATGCGTTCCTAGAAATTTTCTGTTTCACTCTCTAGATATTCTAAATGAAATTAATTAATTAATTAATTAATTAAATTATAGTCCGAAACCTACAAAAAGAAAATCTCAAGAGTCTTTTCCATATACCATGTTTTTCTTTCAAAATATTTTGTTTTTAAATTAATTATTATATGATATCAATATTTATATAACTATCATCTTATCATATATTCTTATTTATAATACTTATAAAATAGTAAATAATTTAATTACATATTTTCATTAAATAAATAATTGAATTGAGTATATAAATCAAATACTAATATAAAAGTATTATTTTAAAAACCGATGTTTTTCGGTCAGAGAGAGATTCGGGGCTGGCTTAATTTTAATTTACAGTTTTTTTTATTTTTTATTTTTTACATTTTATGAAAAAAATTAAAAAATTATAAAAGTTATAAAATTTAATTTTCAATTTTTAATTTTTCTTTCATAAAATTTTAAAAATTAAAACTAAAAACTAAAAATTTAAAATTAGAAACTAAAATCAAACTGTGCTTATGTTTTTAACATTGCTTGAAAAATCAACAACAAACTTGAGTTTTCAAAGATTTGAAACTATAATATTTAAGTTCTAAAAAATTCAGACATTCAGTATATATATTTTATTCTTCTAAACACTAAACGTTATGGCACTTCAATCAACGAAAAATGATGATAAATAAAGTGTGAATTTTTTGGGACAAAAATGCATGTAATTTTTATTTATTCAATATTGTTATCAATGTCATTTTCTTTGGTAATTATTTTTGTTATGTTTCTTCAACCAAACATTGGGATGCGGAAACAAACAAGTCAAGGCGACTGAATGGTGCGTCCCGCACGTGTAAATCTGCAGTGACACGAGTGAGGCTGGTATGGGCGCGTGGGCACATGGCGCGTGAAGATTGCGTGGGTCAGCAGTAACGCCTCAGTGGCAGGGGTGCGTGCCTCACATTTTCTACATATCTTGTAATTTTATTGGACGGGAATTAGGACAAAACATTATTTTAAGACGACTAGTTGATTGATTTGATTTGATTTGGTGAGTCCAAAATTCATATATTTGTTTTTCCAATTGAAAAATTGAATTTAACTTTAATTGATTCGGTTGGGTAATGAATTTTAATTTTTTATTTTCTAAACTATCACTGTGTAAATTGGGTTGGACTTTAACTAATTTGCTTTAAGTCGGGCTAATCCACTATTTTATGGTCAATCAACTGTATTGTGTCAGAATACACTGTCATACTTCAAGTAAATATGAAATTGACTTCACCTTCTTTTGGTCAATGAACAATAAATTTTCTTAAACATTGTAATAAATGCAGCATCGATAAATATATACAAAGGATTTCATTTCTAAACATTGTTGGGGTAAAATTATTTTTCACAACCATCATTGACAAACAGAAGTATATGATAGTGCATATGATTTAATGTTTTACATGATCAATGTATTAACATTAATTTTATATATAAATTTTTAATAGTAAATAAATTTTAATCAAATGCATTTAAATGATATATTATAATATTCTCCTTTAGATGAATGCATTATTTGCTTTTTAAATTTACCTTTTTGTTTAAGTTGAAGGATAACATATTGCCTAGTAATCAATAATACCGATCTTATATATTAAAATTTAATAACACAATACCTTGCTTCTTTTTTTTTGCATAAAAGAAAATAGCAAAAGCATTAGTGTCCATTATTTTATCTGTATTAACCACACATAATTGATATCATGGGATTTTATACCGACCAAAATCATATAAGTAATCTAATACTAGATTATTGAAAATGTAGTTATTTTAAAATTTTGATAAAATGCAATTATTTATATAAAAATTGCATAAATAATAACTCCATTAATACTTATCATCAAAGAGAAAAATGCATTTTTCAATTAATGATGCTAATGTTAATAATTATTAGAGAGTGAGTCAACCTTGTGATATAGAGGTCACGGATTTAAATTTAAGAAATAGCTTCTCCACGAAATATGGATAAGACTGTGATCAACCCTCCCATATCCTACCAAGTTGAAGCCTTATACACTAAGCCGCCCTTTAGTGTGGACAACTACTATAAACTAAACATTGTCATCTACCTTAAACTAAAAAGATAAAATGAGTTTTTTGTTTTTCTCTTTTATCCAATTGAAAGAGTGAAGGTTAGCATTCTTTTGGTCCAATTGCACAATAAACATAACATAAATTAAATGTAAACAATCTTAGTTATTTATTTGTAGTTGAGAGCAACTTAATTTAGATACATATTTTTTGCTACGACCTAATTTAGACATGATAACATGCCTAAATACGTATAATGTCGTCGAATAACTTCAACTGTTTAATGCTTAGTCTAGTCATAAATCATATCACGTGATTGAAAAGTCTAGATCGGTTAAGGGATAGATGTTGGGTCTGGTCTAACAATAAGTCAAAACTCAGCAAGAAAGTGTGCCAATGCGGACAAAGGAATAGCATGTAACATACTTGAGGTGTGGTGAAGATATATACCAAGTTATATTAGTTATCAACTATTGTACAGCTCTATCCATGACATGGACTGCGAGCTGGATTTCATTACCATTTACTGGACTTCAAGTCTTCTTTATCTGTGATTCGATGCCATTTAGTAGACTTCAAGTCTTTTTGTCAAGTTGTGATTCAAGAGATCTCCAAAATTCATATCGGTACAATACTCAGATTTTTACAACTTGCCAGTGTAGCATAGCTAAAACAGGGGGACAAAAAGAAGAAGAGATAAATGTAAATGAGAGTGGCATATGTGATCATAGAATCAATCCATTCCCATAACGATACGGGTTCAATTTTCACCGACTATTGTGAGACTTTTATTCATAGATAATCACGTAAAATTCTCAGTAAATGCTCTATGAGCCATGTCTCATCTAACCTTGATAAGAAGAGTGTTATTAAACTCATCTAAACTTTCATAAATAAAAAATAAATAAATAAGAGATAAATCTCATTGGTGAAATGTGAATACCAGCTACCATACTTGTAACCAAAACAATGTACGAGTACACGTGGAACTTGAAACAGCAAAATGCCAATCTACGAGGATGGTGTGGAAGCTATTAATAGGTCCGGCCGTCTGGTGGCGTAAGGTATGAGGAAAATTTGGGCCGTTGAAACGTGAACACAGTGACATCGAAAGAATAAGTGTTCATTATGACCAAAAATATACATAAATAAATGTTAATTTGTCTCTACATTTTTATAAGTGATCACTTTAATTCCTAAAATTTAGGACTTGGTTTCTTCGGCACAAAATTATAAACTAAGTTACTCTACAATTTCATTTCTATCACTTTGTTACAATATTTTTGTGTATATATCATATTAAATGATACACTAATAATAAATTGACATTTTTTTCTATTTTTTTCTTGTTGTCGAGGGTATCTATTGTTAATAGCAGTGATTAATCCCTTCTAAATGGGATCTCTTCTAAGAGTGCAAGCCTTTGGTTATAAAACTTTTTCCGCATACACCAATAAGGTGACTTAATTGGTGACTTAATTGATTAAGGTCAAATTGCTATGATATGTTAAATATATTAACAATATTACTTATATATAAAATTAATGTTATACTCTTCAATTATACCTATTTTCATGCAATCAAATTGACAAATGTCAAGTAGGAGGTTAGTGTATCACTGATAAAGTGATAATGTCAATTAACGTGAAAAATTGCCAAAAATCGGAATCATAGTGACAAACGTTTAGGAACTACTTCTTAAACGTGATTTACATTTTACAAATTCAGTGCCTACAAAAATTGATTTTTTTAATTTCAGTGACTAGAATAACTCATGCTTTCGAGTCTCCGAATTTAGTTCGACATTTACTCGCGATTGAAATATTGAATCGGCACATGATTCAATATTGAAAATGCATTACTTGTTATGCCTTTTTTGTCTTCGCTGCTACTTGGTATGCCTTTTGAAAACATTTGTGAAAAACGAATTAAATATGCGTTGTTCTTAATAATATAATAATTTTTTTATATTTTTATATTTTAAAAAAGATTTTATATGCCAGTTATATGTTAATTTCAATCCTTAAAGATATTTTAAAATTTATAGTTAGCATTTACAAATATTGGAAACTTTAAATTAACTCTTCTAAATATTTATAAAAATAATAATTTTTTTTATTAACTAAAATTTTTCATTTAGCCTTTATATATATTACGATTTAACAAATACACTGATACAATAAATATGAAAACCAAACATCTTCATGAAAATTTAGACCAAAACTAAACCTTTTTATAGGAATCAAAACCAAAAGTCACTGTATTCACAAGAATTAAAAACATATTTAAACACATAAATAAATACTTACTAACTAAATTTTTTATAAGCTCTCTGTGACTCAATTCTTTTTAATTGAAAAAAAAAAAAAGCCTCCGTAAAGCATCTGAATGATGAATCTGTATTTATTACCCCATCTATTTCCATTTCACTTAAAAACGTTACTTCTATCACAAACAACTTTGGCAATTTCCCCAATGAATAAAATTAATAAAAACTTGACTAGGAGAACACAGTAACACAAGGCAAATACGAGGCAGATCATAATTTGTAATGGAATGTATCTAGAAAAACATCGGACTAGCGAACTAGAAATCACATAGAACCCCAATCTGAAGGAGTGCAAAAGAAAAAATGAAAGAAAAAGGAAAGATATAACATTGTAGTTTCTTTAGAAGTACAATCAGTAAACCCCCGAATATAAGGCTTGAATAGATAATCAAACTACTCATCGACTACACAATACATCTTTAAGTACACCATAAAGAAATCAAGGGGCTAAATCCCTGCCAAAGAATAAAGCAATAGGTGATCAACCATTCTCCTTACACAATACTGGTACATTGGGTTGATACATCATTTTGATGTATTAGCAACTATCCAGTATTGCATGAAGAAACCATCCATAGATCTTGTTGTCCTACACAAGCATTAACTAATCAATTTCCATGGGGCTGAAACATTCTTTACTACCCCATTAGATCAAACTAAGAATGCTGTGTTCCTCAGTTGGCATCTTTGCTGATGAGAAATCTTCATGTATCATCCTAACCAAAGACAGTGCCGTTTCATTTTAATGTAGTGTAACATTTGGCCATTGAAAATATGTAGGAGATAAATATCAAGTCATACTATCACAACGTGAATTGAAAAATTAAACCAAAAAACACAAGCAACGTGATTGTCGATTTTTAAGTTAAAGCGAAATAAATAGATGACTTGTTGAATCCATAAATAAATTACAATCTAAGGCCGTTTAAGACTTGTTCAACTTTTATTTTATCTGTTTAGCAATAAGGCAAGTCAGCAGCACACTAACTGGAGTAATGGACTCGTGGAGATATAATTTCCTGTTCTTGTTTGGCGCAATAGGGTTGGTTACTGAAATTAAATCAAAATCCTTGCTACAAATAAAGAAATAATAATGTAGGGTGACAAAGACACAAAAAAGCAAGTTTTTTTTTTTTAATGCAAAAAGATGATTACACATTACTTATCATGTGGAAAACATGATGATCATTCTTTATATTTTTCCTTTTTAAAAAACTTATCCAACCATGCTTTTCTAAGATATCTTCAAATCACATCATACATCAATAATAGACATTGTATTATCAAATCAACATTACACCGTATATCTTACTTGAAAAGTTAGCGCATGTACTTATACAATACTCAAATAACGCTTAAGCAAATCAACATATTGCCCAGTAATTCTTTCGTTCAAAATGTTCCACTTTCAAAAGAAGACTAATCCAAAATTTGCAAACTGATTTGGTAGTATTCCATCTTTTGCTATTATTGAAACAAATATCAACCCTCACCCCAATGATCACTTTTAGCATCATATGTTTTAGTCTGCTAAGCATTGGCATATAGAAACACTGAATAATATCTATCCACTGTCAAATAAATACACCCTCATGAAGGATATGAGCATATTAATTTGGAAACACGATATCATACCTTTCATGGCCTCAGGAACTATACACAAATCTAGGGAATATGTTTCCTGTCCCATGTACAAATAAAAGAGTGAACAAACTAATTAATAAATTTCCCTAACAAGTAAATTCACAATTCAAAATGGCTATTAGAAGACTGGCTCATAGATTAAATGACATAAGTATACTCACAATCAATTGGGTGTTTGTCAGTTTGGCGAGCTGTATAATGTGCTGATAGTAAAAGCAGTGAAAGGAATGCACTGGCCACAAAAATTGCATCAAACCACCGGTGATAGAAGTCAAACTGAATATCACCACCTAATACCTCTGTTATGATAATCCTGTCAAGAGATACGATTAGAAAGCATCAGTGCAAACAATGATCATCAAAAAGTTCAATGAAGTAAGAACCATGCTGAATTTGCATTAGTCAAGACAGGTGCAACAAACCATAAATTTAGGAAAATATCCACACGTCTTAGAAGCTTTCAAGAAAGCATACATACGCCATAAAAGCCTTCAAGAAAGCATACATCAGTCATAAAAGTTTTTAAGAAAACATTCATAAGTCGTCATAGTTTACAAGAAAGCATGCATGAGTGCAAAAAATATAGCAAACAACATCACATATAACTTATGGACTCACATAATTATTAACTTCACTCTCAATCTTCTTAAACCATCATCCAAACAAATCATTAGATCTCATGCAATGGTCCCTTAGATGCTCCATTAACTTCTCATCTTTGTTCCCTTTAGTCATTTTCTCCATGTGACCACAAAGCCCAATAAAAGTAATTCTTGAAGCCCATCAAGAAAAGCTGATTGCATTACACACATTCTACAAGTTTGAGACCATTTAAAAGAAAAAAGATAGATGTGTCGGGTTGTGTGGGGTGAACATTTCCAAACCCACAACCATAAATTTAAAACCCAGACCGGTGCTTGACTCAACCACACCATTGGGTCACTAGTTTAAACAATTAAACCGAATTTAATTAAATAAATATATAAAGAATATATTAGATATGTAATAAATATAATTTTTGAGACATTATATCACAACAATGAGGCTAGCCTAGTTGTTGGTAGGTGGCCAGGCACAACATGACTTTCTCAGACTACGTTCAAACCACATAGCGAGGAGCCACGCAGTTCAAGGCTGGCTCATTGGTAACCAGTTCACGCTCTACTCGGCTAGGTTTGACTGGTTTTGACCGGGTTTGATTCGTGTTGACCGAGTCAAATGCTTGCCCAGTCCCAATGGAAAACTGGATGAGTCTGGAGGCTGGTTCAACGATTTCCGGTTTGAACCAGCCACCCAACACATCAAACCAATCCAAGTAATAATTTGTAGATTGGGTTGGGTTGAAACCCGTGAGTTTGTAGGTTAACCCGACCCGATGAACACCTCTAACCAAGTTCAAATTGAACCAAAATACATAAATAGCCTCAAAGTATGGTGCACTTCCAGATAATTCCATTACTAATACTCTAAAGGGTTTCAACTTTAACAAGTTTATAGGAACTAGGAAGCCATGTAACATATCCCAATTAGTCAGTCCACATCCTTTCCTCCTTTTTTTGTTTTTTCATTTCCTTTTATCATGCAATTCTGTAAGAGTGTCATTATAATCACTCAATCACTTCAGAGTGCTCAATCATTACTGCAAAAGAACCTAGCCCCTGACAGTCATGCTGGTAATGACATACATTCCTTATGATAGATATCAATTATTATTCCTCATTTTCTTGGAAGACCATTGAATATGGAAAAAAAATCCCAATTAATCATTTTCAACTCCTTACTGATTATTTGATTAATCAACAGTTCTTATCAACATGTTTTAGTGCATTGTTATTTCCAGCAACATGTAAGAATAAAAAGAACCTAATTCTAAAATTCTAATCACACTGGACAGGTTTTTGATATGCAAATTGTTTTGAAACATTCCTAATGCACATTGCTGATACCTGTATTCAGTTGCCAAGCTTTTCCTGATCAAAAGAATAGAAGATACAAAATACATTCCCATTATCTCTGACAGAAAGAGAACTACATTGCTTGAAGATCCACTTCCAACTCTTGAAACAGCAAAAAAGAACTGCATGCAGGGGAGGCGAAAAAAAAAAAAAAAAAGAGATGAGTGAAACTTAAGCTTTACAGTAATTCAGCAACACAAATTATACCCTTTCACTTGTGTATTTGGTTTGCAATAAGAGTTTTTGCAAATGTGCATTCTGACTGCTAAAGTCCTTTTAGTAATTGTGGGAATAATTCTGGTTTGCTATAAATATCCTCCCTGAAAATGACGAAGCTCTCTTATAGAACTGATGCCCGAAAGACTTAGCTCAAGTGACACCAAATCTCTTTGGGGACATCTTATCCTAGTATCAAACTCCACCATGGCTGCTTTGCTCAACTTGAGCCCACCTGCCCTTCCCTGCACCAGGTCTTAGACCTCCTTTTCAACCCCAAAAAATAGTTTACTGATTTATTGAGAAGATTGTCCATTAATATTTTTGAATGTCCAAAGTTATGGCCCTAAATCACCTTAAATGTAAAATACTAGCAATCAAGAGCTGCAGCAATACCTTCATTAGATTTGTTAAGAATCCACGCACTGATATCACAACCAACATTCCAATGAACAGTAAGGAAATGTACTGTACAAACAAATACATAACAAAGTCAATAAAATACAACATCAAACCATGCAATACCACCAAATTAGATTGTGTAAACCGCAAAAAAATAAAGAAATAAATAGAAAATTCTAAAGAAAATAATCCTAAGAACAGGCTAAAAGTTCTTGATATTCTTCATTATAAATAGAAAAATAGAGAGGTTAACCAGAAGAGAATAATAAAAGATAAACCTGAAAAGCGATAATAGACAGGTGCAATTGTATACCAACAAACAAATGTAACAGCTGACTTCTCACAAATTTTAAGATAGGAATGCATCAGCATTGGATTCAGATTGAAAGAAAACCAACAACGACTCTAGAAAGGCCTTGGAACTTGGGAAGCAACTGGACTCTAACCTGTGATAATAAGGCTGCATCTATTCCTATATCAAAGAACTGTAGGAATATTTTGATTATCATTGTCACAGGATCAACTGAACCAGCCTGTGATAATAGCAAATTTATCACCAAAGGAACATATTAGTTAAACAAAAAGTCAGCCCAATAGCTGGGAAGATGCAATTTGATTCAGAAAATATGATCAACAGCAAGAGATAGAATCATTGAAAAACAAAAGGTACCTGTTTGAAAACAACACTTTGCAATGACTGCAAAGAAAAATTGAACCAATTAGCCACATTAACTACAATGAATTCCAAAGTGAAGATGAACTCACATTACCACAAAAAGACCTTTATATTATTACTATGATCAAAGGATTATTAACATAAAACACCATATGCTAAATCTATTTTTATAGGAATGTGACACCAGTAAAAGAAATAACAATCAATGATGCATGATATGAGTATTGTTAAGTAAAGAGCTTTCAAGTGTGAGCCTGAAGTCCAATCCTATTGCTTGTAAACCATTTGTGCCCTAAAATGCCCACAACAATAAAGTGATAAAGCTTCAACCCAGCAATTCTTGAGTCTTGACCATTAGTCCATCCAACAAATCCTAATTCTAGCCTATAAAATACCAATTCTGAATTCTTGTGGTCCTACATCATAATACCTTGATCATTTTATACACACAATATGCAGAACAAGCATAGCCAAGCAGATTCTGCATGTGCCCTTTCCAAGTTCTAGAATAAGCAGCAGCTTCCTGCACATCAGAACCAGTTTATTTAGAAGGCAGAAACTATACAACAAACTTCAGTCGGTCAAGTAATTTTTGGGAGAAAATGAAGTCAAATGTAAGTATGCACATGTATATTCTGATTGAAAGTCAATCACCAAACAGCCTACATTCATTTACATTCCTCAAATGACCATGCCAAACAGCCTACAATCCAATAAGAATATAAGCCATTGGGCCTGGGATTGGTTTTTGAGGGAAAGAAAAGATGAATTTAACAGATTTGATGTGACAGAGAAAAAGAGGGATAGAGAGGGAACAATATAAAATATATTTGACCAATAATACTTCAAACTAAAAATATGATTATAAAAATTAACAAATTCAATTAAGAATATCATGCCTTTGAACAAATGAAAATAATAGCTGTAATGATTTCTAACTGAACATGATGATGATGATGATGCTGTAGAAAGCATTTAAAGCAAGGTGTCCAACCAAGCTTAATTCTCACGAGCAAACAGGCTCCACAAAAGGCTAATGGAGAGTGAAAGGGTGAATCCTATCAAATAAAGCAAATAAAGTAAACCTTGGCCTGCCGAAGCTCATAGATCTCCAAGAACAATTGCTTTGAAAGCTCCTCTAAAGCCAGCACCTCTGCTTCCATGTCTTTGATATCTTCACATGTAAAAGATAATATTAAATTTTCTAATCTATAGCAAATTTAAAGCAGAATAAGCTTATCAAAATAGAGCTAACACTTTTAAAAAAAACCTTACAAGAAGTATGTCAAAAAAAAAAATAATTTGAACAGATGGACAAATTTGGGTTCCAAACAAAATTTAAACACGCTATTAAATATTGGCCAGAGTTAAAATATCCCCAAAACTGCCAATTTCCTTGGCAAAGTGGCCCCCTTCCAATTCTCAATGTTAGGAAACAAAGTCATCTGGATCAAGTTCTAAGAGAGAAGTTAGCAGCAGTACAGCAGGAAAATGATCATCCTGATTTAATGATAAAAAACTAATCACATAAGTGAATGGCTGAATGCTAGACCCACAACACTAAAGGAAGGTTCACCTTTCCATCATAATCTGAAATATATCAAACTGATAAAACAACATTGCAATCACATCTCTGTAAATGTGGAAGAACCACGTCAGGAACATCTCCAAGTAAAATTCAGCTCTCCATATGGTTCCAATTTCTATATTTGCACTCATTTTTAATTCCAATATATCTTCAGTTCTTTGCCAATGGTTTCTTTAAGGAGATCTTACAACGCAGTTTGATTTCAAAACTTAAAACTTTGAAAGGCCAAGTAAAACTTTGCAAGAGTAAGAGAAAAATTACCTTGCACCTTTTGGTCCTCTTGCACAGATCGAACAACAGTACCAACTATACGTTTAAATAAAGATCTAGCATTCATCTTCTGCAACCAAAAAGTATGGATGAATAACAAAGTATGGGGGGAAAAAAGAAAAGAAAAAAAAAAAACTCAAAGGTTATACACTAAAAAAAAATAATTCACACCACCCTGCCATTGAAAATCAATAGTTTATCCCAGTTTTGTGAACATAAGCACATAGGAAATTGGGAGAATAAAATGCACTTACTTCTAAAATTAAACGAATGTTAAAAAAACAATGCACAAGTCAACAGAAATTTTCCGTTTTATTTTTTAAAAATTTATAAAGCTAAAGCAAAAGTGAATATATATTATACCAAAAAATTCATTAATTGTTGTAATGAACCAAAAAAGAAATGCCTTATCTTTCGTATTAACATGTACATGATAAGTTTTAATGGTATTAAAACTTTTGGCACTCAGTGCAAGCAATAAGCTCAATTTTCTAGCAGTGTGTGGTCTATGCAATTAGCAGCAAAAAATTTTGGTCGTAGAAAAGTGTGCATATTTTCAACGATGTTTCTTTCCCCTATTATTTGTTATGGCATAAAATTGTGTTCAAGGCCTCTCTTAGGTGCTTTGCCAATGGTAGCTTCAAAAGAAATTCTACAAACTACAACAACAGCAGCAGCAGCAAAAACCCTTTTCCTCTAGGCAGGGCAACTACACAGATCAAACGATGCCATTGTTCTCTTTTCCAGAACACACAATTGCAAATAAATTGATTTGAACAGCTTTCATTGCATATTCGAGACATTTTGGCTCACTTGTCTCTGTTCTTTACCTCTAGTTTAGCAGATTTCAAATCCACACCCATACCATATGCACTTCCACTAAAATAAATAATTAAACAAAGCGCAATCCAAATGAAGAATAAAATAATAAGGTAAAAAGAAATAACAGTGTCCATGAGAAGGAACACGTTGAAATGAAAGATAAGACAAAATGTGAAAACCTCGTCAGATCCTTGGGTATTGTCGATCTCAATCTGAGAAAGAATAATCTTCTTCTTCTTCGCTATACAGGTCTCAATGGACTGCATTAGTTGCCTTTCCAAGGCCTTGATCTCAGACTCCTCAATTTCTCTAATCAACAAATCAATAATCAAAAAACAAAGCATGAATGAATGAATGAATAACTGAATGAATAGGTTAGTACCTGATGAAAAGGGACAAGTAACTGAAGGGCAAGTTGACGGCACCGAAGCCAGAGAGAACGGCCATGACGGTGACGCCAATGACGCCGATCCGGCTAACGAGTTGAGGCATAGTGAAGAAGCCTTTGTCAGGAGAAGGCATGGGGAAGTGGATGCCCATTCGCCAGAAAGCGTAGAGGAAAGCGAGGAGGAAGAGAACGGCACCAAGTGCGGCCCTCTCGTTCCTAACGGCACTGTTCTTGAGCATCAGGTAACAGTGGTAATAAGGGAGCATGAACACCAGCAGCAAGATCAAGCAAAACAGGTCCAGCTTCCAGTTCAGCACCCTTGCCCTAGGAACAACAAGGAGAAGGAGAAGAAGAAGATTAATTAACTAGATCGTGAAGAATGAACGAGTGAGTGAATGAAAGAGAAGGAAGAAGCGATTATCACTGTTTGGAGAGGATGGGGATGATCTCGAAGAGGACGAGCTGGAGGAGGTTGCAGGAGAAGGCGAAGACGACGGAGAAGATGATCTGAACGAGGACGCGCTTCTCTTCGTACTCTTTGTAGAGACGGCGGTTAAGGAACCACAGACCCGCCCAACCGAGTAAGCAGAGGGATCCAACCACCACCACCCCTTCGTACACCGTTCTTCCCCAACCCATCATCTCTCTCTCTCTAATTCCAATTCAACTTCTTCAACATGACAAGAACTCAATTGCTTAATTTCCGTTTGCTCTGCTCTGCTCTGCTCTGGCATATGGTCTGGATCTTGTTCGTGTCATGTGTCACTTTATCCCGACTCAACTCACAGAAAAGTATGTAACCCGCTGCTGTTCTTACAGAAAGAACTGGATCGAAAGAAGATTGCCACTTTTCCGAGACCTGCAAAATTTCTAAGGAGAACAATCTTTCTTATCTACGTGCCCGCAATTCCAAATGTAACACGAGAATATATGTTATAAATTAAATTGAATTTTTATATTTGAAATTAATTAGTAAATAAAATTAGATTAAATTTATTAATTTGTAATATGTTGAAAAATAAATTAATTTAGTTATTTTTATTATTTTATCTTTTATTAATAGATTAGAAATAAAATTTTATATTTCAGTTAGGTTATTTTGATATTTTCATTTGTTGAAATTTAATTCTCAAACAAAATCACACCCATTTAGGATTGATTTCAATTCTTTAGTTTTGTTAAATTTCAATTTCAATAAAATTTCAATTCCTCCACTTAAGTTGCTTCTAAATCTTGAAATTCAGTTCAATTCCTTAAAATAGAATTGAATTGTAGGGGTTTCTAAACGTCCTATAAAAGTGTGATTCACTTTAATACTTGAAATTTCAAAGTGAATTCTTCAATTTCTGAAATTGTATTCTATAAGTCACTCTAGTCCTTGGTCAAACAACCGTTAGTCAAATGTTACATTTTGTAGACGAAGCACGTTAAGTGACATATGGCACGCTACGTGCCGATAACGTGTCATATTGATCTCACATGATATGCTGACATGACATCAAGTCAAAATAAGTTCAGATTAGTTCTTGAAATTTCCAAATGTGTCAAAATAGTCTTTGAAATTTTTTAAAATGTGTCAAAAAAGTCCCAAATTTTCAAATTTCTCCTATTTTATTTCATAAAATCTAAATTTTCAATATTTGTTAAATTCACTTAATTCTCTCTTATTTTCACATTCTACTTAAACAAAGGTCTTTTTCACATCAAATAACAATGAGAAGAGAATGTATAATCAACAAGCTATTGTTGTTGAACGAGTGGTAAGCAATGTAATCCCCATAAGGATGAGAACATATTGGGAGGTGAAGTGATCATATATGCTATATTCTAAATCGATGTAATTGTGTTTGCCCTATTCACATCAGCATCTCCAACAGGTAGTGGTTCTCTATGATTCATTATCATTGAGATGGAATGAAGAGACACGATCCTCTACTTTAGCTCGATTAAACTTTCTAATATTTGAGATAATTTGCAGGTACATTTGACATGAGAGTAGAGTTTATTTTCATTGTCACACTAAATTCTTTTGATACTTTCAAATTGCAAATAAAATATTCCAAATAGGCCCTTGATAAACTCCATCCACACTTGATAATATAATATTTCCTTTAACTTCTATCTTTAATATTTTAAAACCCAATTTATTCCACGAAATGTAATATAATAGCTAATAAATTAATTATTTTAGCTAAGCATAGAGGGTAACACCCCTAATTTTCTCTTGTATTAATTATCTTATTTTTATGAGTTATTAGAATAAATAATTAATAAATCAAACCAAGTTTTAATTAATAAATGAGCAAAAGCTTAATCAATTCGAAAAAGTCTATAGAAAAGTCAACTCAATTAGATGAAGGACAAAAAAAAGTAATTTTAAATATTTAATAAATTTGTTAATTTTAAGAATTATAATTAACAATAAGATTCTAGAAAATCAATAGTTGCTCACAATCAATTAATATTCAAGCTAGGAGAAAATATGTAAAATTTTAAAAGATTGATATTTTAATTTCAAATTTAAATAATAATCTCTCACTGAATTCTTACAAATTATAATGACACAAACTAAAAGATATAATCTCTATCCAAATCCCTACCTTTAGTCACAAACAAGTAGAATATCCAATAATTTAATTGATCCATCTTAAATAAATACATATCTAAGAAAATGATATATTCGTAATAGTTATAACACATTATATATGCAATTATGTGTTCATATTATTAGTGTAATATCCCTGATTTTAAATGAAAGAGTTAAAAGTTTTTTGAGCCAAAAGGGCATCAGTTACCTTTACCTGTCATTTCGAGTACTGAATTTTTCTAAGTCTAGACCCTACATGCCCTTCGAGGGCTATATGGTAGAGTCATATTCTTGAGATCAAAAGTTCAGGTAATTATTCCTTAGAGAAAAATAAGTTAAAGAGGGGTTTTTAACAAATTTTTCAAAACCTTCAAACGCCCTATTTCTAGCGAATAAGTTTATAAAACCCTGAGAATTTCCGGATTTGAACCAAAACCTAAAATTTAGATTTTGATTTGTTGGGATTTTGATTTTTCTAATATTTTATTTGAGTCCAAATGAGAGGTATTTCCTTATTTACATTTATGTTTTAAAGCTAATGGAGAGTCAAATAAATGAGGAAAGAAGTGAGTATTGAGATAATCCAGTCCAATACATACCATTACCCATCCCTGGAGACACCAAAACACTTTCCTAGAGACCGCCTCAGCGGTCACATGACTGCCCAAGCAGCCAACAGCGCCTTGAAGACAACAAAACACCTTCCTGGATACCACCCCAACGATCATAGGACCACCCAAGTGGTTAACAGGGAGTAAGTCGGTGTGTTAGTTGGACTGGGGACAGCCCAGGCGGTCATAATGACCACCTCAACGATCATCAAAGCCTTAAAAACCCCCCATTTCAGGTTCCAAATCATTTCATACATCTCTCAACCCTTTCCCTCTGCAGAGAAACGTGATTTTCACCCCCAAACTCGGTTCCTCCACTATTTTCCACCTTCCAAGCTTCATTTTCATCAATTTAACTTCAATCTTTGATTTCTAAGGCATTAAGGTATGTTGTTCTCTTGATTTTACTTCCTTTCTTCTCAAATCTCTCCTTATTCTTGGGATCATATAGTGGTTACCATGTTTCTCAAAGGGGTGAATTTCCTTCCTCATACTAGAGATAGATCTGAGTTATTTAAGAATTATTAGAGGTTAATCTAGCGTTCTATGACTATTATGGCAGTTACAAGCTATTACTTGCTTTCCAAAGTCCTATTGGCATGGTTCTAGTATATTCTACCACTCCAGGTGAGTGGGTTCAACTCCTTACTGATTAAGTTCTACATTAGAGTTATTTTCATGAAAATACGGTTTACTGCTGGATTTTAGAGATTACTGTACATGATTTAAGGTTATTGTTGGAATATATGTTTTGAACTATTGATTTTAGAGCATGAAATTAGTTTTTGAGAAAACTCATGAGACCATATTTGTTATATTGATTCTATGTAGAATGGATGATATGTAAGTGGTTAGAGACTTGTGTGATGATTTTACTGGATTCTGGAACTGATTTATATATATGATTCAGTTTTATAATTAGATATGAAGTTCAGAGAAATGATTAGAACTATGGTTTTAACCTTTTATTTCAAGTATGTGGCTGAGCTTTCTAGACTATGAAAAGTTTGATAATTAGAATTATGTTTTAGAGAATAAATCAAAAGGTTTTAGAGCCTGAATCTTCATGAGATTCAGAACAACTGGCGGATACATACTCTGTGAGGTTATGAAATCACAAATATCCACAAAGGGTGATCCTTTGGGCATGATTTCATAGCCACAGTTATGCTAAGGTCGGACTGTTAGAATCAGATAGATTCAGAGTTCACAGAGTTAAAAGATTTTAAAGATTCTTATATTTATTTGTTTATTTAGTTAGACTGTAGCTATAGAGAAACAGATTGTGTTAACGGTAATAAATCCGTTAACCTTGGTACCAAGTAGACTGGGTTAGAGATATTCAGATAATTTATATTAAGAGTTTTATTACATCACAGACACTGTATGTAACCAGAGCAGAGTAGAGAATGGAATTTATTTAGGTGTCCAATTTTGGTTCTATAAGAACAACAGAGCAGAGATTAATGTTTCTCTATGAGCTACTATGTTATGTGCTTATATGATTTTGGGTATGAAAGTAAATTGAGAGAAAACTATATTTAAGCTATAACATGTTGATCATAAAGGACTTTTAGAAATATATGTATATTTGATTATGCGAGACTTCGAGTAATATTGATGTTATTATGATTATTGTGCACTGTTTTCTTGACGTCCCATGAAAGGGGGTTTCAGGTGAGGACTCACCTACTGAGTTTTGGATTACAAAACTCACCCCTTTGCTTTTCCTTCTATTACAGATACTGTAGCTGCTGCCAATCCTTCTCCATCATCTTCTCAGCGGCAGTAGAGTTCAGTTGGTAAGCTTCACCCGAGTGAAGCCTTGTTATCTTGTTTAGAGTGCTCCAGCATACTGCAGGCAGGATTATGAACCTTAGACTATGTTTATCATTTTGCATACTATAATGACATATATAAATTTTGTGTTTAATAACTTAATAGTATTGGCTTCATGGACATTTTTGAAACAGGGCAGTATGTATATATTTGTATTTTATATTATGACTTCAGACTTTAGAGGCATATTATAAATTGCTAGATTTGGATATTTTGATTATTTGAAATTTAAGGAACCAGTGATATGTATGTAGAAAAGGAAATGTTTTGTTTAAGAAATTTTATGATTTACGGTGCATATAGAGAAATCCAGGTCATAAGGCTTACGTGAGAACAAGATTTCTCACGTACCGGTCACGTGCCTAAATTGGGTCATGACAATTAGTTATATATTATATGAAATTATTATTATAATATCATATGTAATTATTATAATAATTTATAATGAATAAATAAATTATATATATATATATATAGACACACACTATGAAGCATGTATTCGTCCAATATATATATACACACGTGTAACATATACTAATATATATATTATAATAACAATAATAGAAATAATAATGAAGTAAAGATAAAAATAAATATTATTAGATTTATATTAAACTTAAGTAGTTATTATTTTATCTAATAGTTTCTATTTACCGAGAGAGAGAGAGAGAGAGAGAGAGAGAGAGAGAGAGAGAGAGAGAGAGAGAGAGAGAGAGAGAGAGAGAGAGAGAGAGAGAGAGAGAGAGAGAAAAGAGACAGAAACTAACCTTAATCACACTAACTATATAAGAAAAAGTTAGCACACTCCATCCATTTTACAATTGTAATTTGGTCTCTCACCATTCTCATTCTCTCCAAGCTCTCATTTTCTACATCATCATTCTCCATTTCTTCTCCATCTTTCACCACCGTCAACCTTTACCTTGAACTTGAGCCATTATCTTTGTTTAAAGTTTTCTTTAAACACATAAATCCCCAAGCATTTTGGAGCTCAAAACTTTCCACACTTTTGCTGCAATGTTGGTTTTAGACAAGGAGGGATCATGGAGGAGGACCTTTACTTAATTTCAACCTTTTAGAGCTTCTAAATACCCATTCTCACCTAGTTCATCACTTGATATAGAGGTTTTTGTATTAAACTCTCTGTTATATTATTGTTTGGAATCCTAGATTTTAAGGATTAGACCATAAAAAGACCTTTTATTGAAATCAATGGTTGAATTTGACTAAGTGGATGATTGTTTGCATTGTTTTGATGTGAGTGACTAATATGTATCGTGTATTTTTAATTGATCTACAGGTCCAACCTTTATAATTGTTTCCGCTGTTATTTTGAATTGCAAGTGTAGGACTATTTTTAACTTGAACTATATGATTTTGTTTACTTCAGAATTATCGTGACGTTGTTTTCAAAAGTGTTGTGTTATGTTATTTTTTTGCCAAAAGGTTGTTACTATTACTACTACTACTATTATCATCATCATCATCATCATCGATTTCTTACTTTAAGATATGAAACATGTATATAGTTGTATAAACTTTCGTGACTTAACATATTCCTTTCCTACTTTTTTTTTAATTAAATATTCACAGAAAAAATTTCAGATCTGGTCTAGTAGAGGAACAAATCCCGGTAAACATCATGGTAGGAAAAATTGAGTTGGAGAAATTCAATGGGAATAACTTTTCCCTATGGCAGTTAAAGATAAAAGCAATTTTGTGGAAGTATAATTACTTACCAGCAATTGAAGGCAGACCTGCCGAAGTTACTGATGAAAAGTGGAAGGAGGTGGATGATAATGTTGTTGCCAATCTGCATCTTGCAATGACAGATTCAATTATTGTCCAATGTTGCAGAAAAGAAGATAACAAAGGAGATATGGAATGCTCTTGTCAAATTGTACAAGGTCAAGTCACTTCACAATAGAATATTTTTAAAGAGAAGGCTGTATAATCTTCGGATGAGCGAGTCCACGTCAGTGACGAACCACATCAACAATCTGAACACCTTATTGTCCCAGCTTACAACATCAGATTATAACTTTCCCAAAATAAGAAGGCTACAGTTTTAAGGTCGTGTTTAGATAAATAACTTATTTAAGCACATATAGAAAAGTAACTTATAAATAAATTATTTTATATTCAAATACATAATAATAAAAATATTTATTTTTATTGTTTTAGAAAATGCTTCTTAATGAGTTAGATATTTTAACTTTTCAAAAGGAATTAAAAATAATTTTTAGAAAAGTGATAACCAATTTAGCAAATCAAGACAAAATTTGAAAAATGACTTTTGACTTTCAAATAATTAAAAAAAGTTATAAATTATACTATTTAAACATACCCTAATTAGATTAAGAAATCATCAAGAATGCTTTCAAATTAGAATTTTTTGCCTTTTATTTCATGTCCAAAGGGTTCGAGTGGTCATATAAATTTGCCATTTATTAAAGTTGGGAATCGTAACTGATTTCCCTCAAAGTCATAACCCACTGTCATATATCTTTTTGGTTTTTTGGGGTCATAAACTGTGTATGGCCATTAAAAATTGGGGGGACTTCATTACCAACCCATCTATATATGAACCACTAGTCATGCCCTATATTTTCAATGGAAATACCTAAGCCCAAGTGTTGCTAATCATATTTTTTAAATCAGGAAATTCCAGGGGTGACACCCACAATGAACAATAGATGCACGGTGGAAATGGACATTGTTGGTTTGTATAATGTATAGATGGATAGATAGATAGGTAGATAGATAGATAGATAGAAGTGGTCTGATGTAATTTAGTGAACATCGATAAATTCTTATGGAATTTAATTTCTAAACACCTTATATGATGACTATGTGATTCATTGGAATCATACAGAATGAGATGAGCGATTGTGATAGCGAATAGTTACTTTCCATCATTTATCAATTTGATCATTATATTCTATTGAGAAATTTACACTAATCTCCTCTGAGTTTTATGTAAATACACTTGACACTCTTCCATCTTGCAAAGTTATCAGTGATTGCCCCTAAAGTTTATTAAAATAAAATTAACCTCCTATATAATTATTAATTTATTAATTTAAGTGATAAGAAAAATAATATATATAACATACACATGATTATTAATGATAAAATTATAATATTTTAATAATATTTGACACGTGTATTAATTAAAATATCTTTTTTTTTTAACTAAAAGTTATAATTATAAGTTTTATTTTTATGTAATAAATAGGTATTTTTGTTAAGCTAATATGTTAAATATTGCCAAAATATTATAATAATTTCTTCATTAATAATTATGTATGTGTCTCATGTTATCTTTTTGTAACTTAAATTAACAAATCAGTATTTGCATGAAGATCATTGTAATTTTAATAAATTTCAAAGGAGGTCAATGATAGTTTTACAAAATAGAGGGGTATCGAGTGTAATTACACTAAACTCTAGGGATGTTAGTGTAATTTTTTAGATTCTATTAATACATAGAAATTAAATATAATTCATTCTTTTATTTTATCCTTCTTTATTCTGTATTTTTACTTGTTAAATCCTAGTTCAAAATGACTTATTGTCATTTTAATTTATTGTACAACGAACTTTTAAAATTCAAAACCCATTCAGTATCGTTATCTTACTACTTTATTTAATGTTATCTAATTGCATTAAGTTAATTATCTTTAAATTATCCACCACAGATAACGAAAACCCCAAAACACCAAAAAAAGAAAACCATTTAAACAGACTGAGCCCGTCTAGTTTGGTTTCGTTGTTATTCTCTCTATCAATCAAATAACATAGTTTACTTACGCCCTAGCTAATTAATGCATCCATGCTGTGTTCTACTTTCGGCCGCCTGGTCGATAGTATTCACAATCGCTGTGATGACAATTTGCGCAATAAAAGCGACACATTGGTCATTTGCGCTAGTCTTTTGTTTGGTTGGCTTGCTGGCACTATGTGCAATAAACACAAGAATACTACGAAGAACAGTGGCCCAGGATGAGATTGAAATGCGATACCATCCTACGTTTGAAGAATCAATGCCTATCCACCGAAGGGAACGAATTGCGAGGCATGCCATGAGAAAATTGCCACCAGTTAAAAGCTTCACTAAGGAGGACAAAACAAGAGATGGACCCCGAAGTGATGCTCATCATTGTTCTATTTGCACGGAAGAGTTCAAGATAGGGGAGCTGATTCAACCTTTTGGGTTGTGTAACCATGAATTTCATTACTTCTGCCTCAACTCTTGGTTGCATGCTGGAAAATCTACTTGTCCCCTCTGCCGAAAAGATTTATTGGCTACCTCTACCCGTACAAGAGGCACCTAGAAATTAAAGAAAGAAACAGATGCATGTCTGCTCTACCTTACGATTGCTTAATTTAGACCATAGCTAAGGGACATGATTAAGTGTCAAGGGATGAATATATATGATCGAGGGTGTGCATGTTTTCTATCATGGATTCATGTGAAATATCTATCTTAAGTTTACTATGATAGCTAGCTAGGATTTTGGTTGAATGAGAGGAAAACGATGTATCAGAAGGTGATTAATTAATCATTCTCAATTAAATTTTGTTATATCCTTTCCACCCCCTCCTGATTTTTGTCTACTCTCCTTCCAAGTCTTTTTATTTCAGCAATTTGTTCTTCTTACGAGCAACTCGAGCCCACAGTCTAATTTGTTTGTACCTCAACCAAAGGAAAAATTAGATTGCAAAATAACATATATCTTAATTACTCTTTGTATTAGCTTTACCAGAAATATAATCTAGAAGGCATCCTTCTCTCGCGATGCTTCAAGATCAAGTTCGAATTAACATATATTGTTGACTCTATTTCTTATGAACACTGTTGGCGAAGAATTAATATCGGCACTTGTTAATAGTACTTGGCTTGGGGTAATAAGACCAATGTCTATGAAAGGCTTATCACCAGCCATAAGAATTTGAATAATTTTCTTCGGTAACTTAGGATTATACTTATGATTCAGTTGGTTATGATATTGCTGCTCTATCACTGGCTATTCCTTTTTCTTGATTTTATGGCTGCGTTACATTGTGTTGTTATAATTATTTTATTGGAACTAATTACAAATCCTTAGGTACTCTTCATTGTGCACAAGTCTTTTGCATCTTGCACCAAGGTATGTGCTTTGAAATGGTTATTAATTTTTGCAGGTACCCCTCGTCACTTAAATTTATTTGCACAATGAGAAAGATGAGCATTTGCTGTTACTAATTGCGCTTTAACATTTGATTTACTTTAACTTGTTTGCTAATCATTTCTCAAATAAGATGGGAGATTTTTCAATTAAGCCACTATTCTGTTTTACTATGCACTTTTTTTGAAAAGAACCACATATTGAACTGAAAAATACATTTTAATTGCATAGCTTTCCCACCTGCTGCTATTAAAACTCAATTATTCATGTCTTGTACTGTACAGGGAAAGCACGCTTGTATAAAGTTGAAAAGGTCTCATTCCATGGGAAATCAGACTTTGCGAGACCTTCTTATATTTGGGGTAAACTTGTTGCCCCAAATGCTCATTTATTTGTACATAGCCATTGGACATGCCATACAAAGCAACAACCATAAGGATCCATGGTCAGAGCCCCAACTTATTTGGTAATGTTTTCGTTTTTGAGTTCCTATGAAACATTAATGTGCTGACACAAATGAGTAATGAGCCTCTTATAATTTTGACACAAATGAAAGATTTGGACTACCACATTCTTGACGAATTTGTAGCTCAATCATTAGTATCTTGAGACGGTTGCCTTTAACATTGTTGGCCTTCTCTACCCAGACCGCGTGGTTGGCATGGTGTGAACAGCCGTTTTTGTCTGGCCATTAAACAAAAAAAAGGTGACATATTTTTAGACTTTGGAAATAATGCTCACTATCTCTTTTAACCCTTTTTTTTCTTTTTTTTAAGGTGGCCCATTTCCTTCTTGATTAGGCCCATCTTGTGTTAACCCAAATCTTCATTCAAGCCATTGATGTTCTTGTTCATGCATTCTTTTATAAGCCCGTGAACAGAGTTTCTGAGCCAACCAAAAATAAAAGAATAAAAAAGAGGGAAAACAGTAATATATATATATATATATAAAATAGTCATAATTCAAAATGGGGAAAAACCGAAAAAGAATCAAGGTAGAATAAGACGGCAGTGGAGCTGTCAACTCTGCCACGTCCTGTAGAGATGAAAGAGACCTTCTGTAAGAAAGAAGGGGCAGACCAAGTTGCCGCTTGGCTCAGCCAAAGTTGCAACACAAAAACGGTATTCTACTGCAAGGTGAAGGCTGTGCATCTGCCATTTCTCAATTGAGATACGTAACCAGTCATCAGAATGGGGGAATCATCTTGGAGCAGCAAGAAAGGAAAGAAGGGGCTATAGCTCATAAGAGAAATTTATACAACCAAAGCAATGCAAAAGGGAGCGGGGACCAAGACAATCAACGAAGAATAAAAGGGGGTTGAGAGTTAGCCTTAGGGAGGTTTTTTTTTTTAAGCTCTGATTCTTGAAGCTAGAGAGCAAACACAGAAGCTGAAGGGTGTTAGACATAAAATAAAAAAAAGGGAAGACGAGAGCAGCATCTTGTGGTACTTTTCTTTTCTTACTCTTGTTGTCTGCCTCTTCAGCCAATTTTAGATCACAAATCACACACTCCACACACACACACACACTAACAGCAAGCTAGTAAACACACACATATCATTTTCCTTCCACAATAAAAAAACTCAAGCCACAGTCAAGAGAGAATGAAAATAAACCATCAATGGCCCCATTCCAATAGATCATTCGAAGCCAAAAATGTAGCCTCAGTTGAGTCATCCACGGCAACACAACCAAACCTTTCCAGCCCCAACCTCTGCAAATCATCAAAAAACCAAATCTATTCCAACCCATCAAACATAATAGCCACATCAAAATATGACAAAATCCAAACCACATCATCAAAGACCAAGCCAAACCTCTCACGACCCAAGAAAAATGATGAACCAGAAACAAAAAAAAAAAATGAGGGAAGGAAACGAAGGGAGGCCGCGGCTGTTACCACCGCTGGATCAGCCACTTCGCGGCTGGGAGTCACCGCACTGCCGCGCCGTCGATCTCCGGAGCTCTACCCTGCTGTGCTGCCGCTGTTCTCCTTGTCCTCGCGCTGCCTTCCCTCATGCCACCATCACCACTGCCTTGAACACAGATCTCGAACCTGCCTTACAGCCACCGCGAGGTTGGCTTTGCGCCACCGCAAGCTCAGCATGCAGGTCGCGCCTCCGCACAGGCGAGCCGCCGCTGTTGCTGCCGTCGTCTCACTCTCCCTATCGTTCCCTTTTTTCCTGAAACCTTGCAGAACCCCCATCCCATTTGCTCCTCTTATCTTTGATCTAGATATCCTTTCTTTTTTTTTTTTTTTAATTGTTGTTTGTTTATCTGAGTGGTGTCCTTTTTTTTTTTTGGGTCTGAAAATTCATTCATTAAACCGGACAAAACCCAACCCAATTACAATCAGGGGAGAAACAAGACTAGCTATGACAAGCAGCCCCTTATCTGGGATAAAAGTCCAAGACTAAGGCCCATCGAGAATGGGAAATCTATCCAAATACTGATGACCTCTGACACTCCAATCTGGTGGTAGATTACCTTGGCTTTCCAACAAAGCCACGTGGCATGCTAATTGATTGCCTCCACGTGGAGTCCAGCACAAGCCGCACCTTGCAAAGCCTTTTACCAGTTCTCTATTGTCCTCCACTATTATTGATGCTTCTCCCAATCCCGTACCATTTCGGCAAGCCTCCCCCACTTCAAGGCTATCAGATTCGGCCACGATGCTGCTACAGAGGCAGCTGTTGGCAAACATCAAACCATGTCTCAAAGCTTGGGCTTCCGCTGATCTACTCGATGAACAAGGTAGGCGTTGAGTGCTACCCGCTATTAACTTGCCCCTATGATCTCTAATCACTGCAGCTAGAGTAGTTAATTTTATTTTATCACAGTAAGTTGCATCAACATTTATTTTCAGGAGATCTACAGGAGGGGGGTCTCCATTTGCGAGCTGGCCGAGGGTTGGAAGTGGTAGACTGCGCCTGTGATTTGGGTCTTTCTAGAGAGATGAATTCTCTGGCTTGGTATGTTGCAAGTTCGATGGTTTGGCGAGGGTCAGGCGGACTCCGCCGGAATACAGCATGATTCCTACTCTTCCAAATCTGCCATAAGGTAAACGCCAAAAGTGATAGCGCCTGGTCCTTGAATTGACTTGAAGTTGCTAATTTTTCACAATGCTGTTGCAGCCATCGCTCCATACTAGTTAGTGAGTCTGGCGACGGTGAGAGCTGAAGCTGGCTACCGAACCAAACAGGTGTTGTCCATTGGCAGAGGAGGAGAGCATGCTCAACGGTTTCTTCTTCCTTGCTACACACTGGGCACATTGGGGAGTTTGCTATCTTCCTCCTGAAGAGATTGACATTAACAGGTAAAGCATTTTTTTACATAATTTCCATAAGAACATTTTTACCTTCTTTGTGGACGAAAGCTTAGTTAAAAAACCAAACCAAACACTTCTTATAGGGCTTTTTCTTTTTGAGTGTATTCTGTTGAGGGCTTTTTTTGTTTTTATAAAAATTTTAACTTGAAAGTATTTGGGCTGTTGCGTTTTAAGACGGATGTTTTCGGCTACCCTCTGTTTGGGCTTTTTGGTGCCTTATTTCTTTTTTCCAAGTCTTGTCCCTTTTTTACAAAATAGAAATATCTTTGGGCTGGTTCTAAATAACATTGAGACATCCATTTCCATGGTTTCCTAAACAAAAAAAAGATGGATAAGACTAAAATAAAAGAAAAGCAGGTCTTAGTTCTTTTTTTTTAATATATATAACTTTTCTTTTTTTTTTCAATAGAATAATTTCAAATGTTTCTCTTTATTTATTTATTTTTTTCCCCTCTCCGTACAATAATCAATGATGGTGATTTAGTAACAAATGTTATCTTTACTATTGTTGAATCATAAGGATTTATTGAGTAATAAGGATTTATTGAGTAGTAAATATGGTGAGTGAGTAACAAATGCTATCTTCATTTTCTTTTTTCTTTTTCTCTCTGTGCAATGATCAATTATCGTGATTGAATAGAAAATGTTATCTTCACTATTATTAAGTCATAAGGGTTTTATTATGTAGACAAGTGCTGACTTAAATCTCATGCAAGAGCGGATTTTGTTTTCAAAGAAAAATGCTTCTTTACAAAGAAAAGGTTTTTTGCTAATTAATTAAAATTAACCAACAAACTAATATTTTCTATAGAATTATGTGACTTTGAGTTTTTTATTGCATTAAAAGATACGTAGGAGCAGGCAACTCCTGTCAAGCCAAAATTAATTTTTCTTTTCTTAATTTATTTGTAAATATGTTTGCCTTGTCTTTTCTTATTTATTGGAAAATATTTCTTTTCAAAGGTTATTAATTAACTTGCACAACTTACTAAGATACTGTCTAAGGATGAGTGTATTAGAGGTGCTGTAAGATTAAGTTTATACTCTTCCTTGTGCATAATTGACTCCAGGACTCTATCTGGTTTTTCAAAGACTGTTTTCTAAAAAAAAAAAAATATGGGTTTTTCTGTGTTTTCCCTTTTAAATAAACTTGGTGGCAACTCCGATTTTCAATTTCTCTTTTCTGTCATCCCCTCGTGGTTCTGGTTGCGACACATGGATTTCCGCACAACAATGACTGAGGTTTAGGGGTTGCTGGATGGGGAGTGGGTGAGATTGAAGCAGAAGCAGCAATGCTTGGCCTGCGAAATTTTGCTGAGTTAATAACCTACGTGTATCTATTCCAGTACAATGAATAAAGTTGCATGTTATTGGCACTAAACGCAGAAATTGTTTGAAACGATAGACAGTGAGTTCTTTCATAGTTGATGAAGTGCCAAAAGCAAGATTAAATAAGTAATAGCAAGTTCTTTCATAATTGTTTAAATGCAGTTATCTATGCTAAGTATTTTTTTTTCATTGCTAAGGCAATAGGATTGACAGCAGTAGCCATCATCTGGACGAAACACTAGATGACATAACGCTACCAGCAGTAACAACATCGTGGTTACTTTTTGTTGGATCGATAAATTATAAGGTATGCTTGCTTGAATTCTAAATTTTCTTTATCTTTTGCTCACTTATGTGTTCTTCAATTCTGTTTTGTTCCTGACCAAAAATAAAAAGGTTTTATTATTTTAGTGTTCCCCCATAAATTGTTAATAATTAGATCACATATGTTCATTTTGTTGGCTGAGCTTCAGCTTATAATTTTGTGGATACAAAAAAGTTTTTAAACAAGGAGATTGGGAAGGTGTGTATTTTTTGTGGTAAAGGAATAAGCTGCTTCGAGTGCAAGGCAGTGTATGCTTTCAATTTCGTACTACAGTGTTGACTGCTGCTGCTCGCAGCGCATCAAAATGTTGTCATTCAAAATGTTGTTATTCTTAAAGTGGGTTATCTACCCAGCTTGATATTTTCGGATACGTAGTGGGGGTTATCAATTTGGTGGCGAAACAAGAAATGTGCACGGGTAAGGGTAACTAAGGATGATGGTACCGTATACTGCAATGCAATCATCCTTAGATATGCAATTTTTGGCTTGTTTAGTGATAGATTTGGCTCATAAATTGTAGAAACTTGCATGATATAACTTTTATAATGGGGATTTAGCTGGTCATATGACAAATATTGGCTGATGGGGATATTGACATGTGGTAGAGGTGTAAACTTGATTACAATGATAATCAATTAAGTATCTAGGCTGTCTATATGGTCTAATTAATGGATCTCTAGGTGGGATTATTAGTAGTGACTAAGGGTGGGATTATTTGCATTAGGTTGTTCAATGGGGATAAAGATCTAGAGATGTAGAGGCAGTAGGCAAATTAACAGAATCTGGTGAAGGTGTGGGAGCAAGGATTTGAACTTTTGAGATGAGATTTGTTATACACCACACTGGGAAACATATCGATCAAGATTGATGCAAGCCGTGAAGAATGAAAACAGAGTAAATTCTCAAGGAAGTTGACATCTCAGGACACAAAATTTGACATGGTATCAAGGTTGTACAGTTTGTATCCTTTGTAACCACAAGGATAACCTTTGAAGGCTGCTGGCATAGCTCTAGGTGAGAAATTATGGTGCAAAGACATGAGTGTTGGAAGCATAGCACAAGCACCCAAATAATCTCAACGAGTCATAAACTATTGTATAGTCTTTCGAAATGAGTCAAGTTCTGTAGCCAGGGAGAAGGAGAACTATTGCTATGGAATGCTGCAGTATGCATACAATCACCCCAAAACAATAGTAAGCACCGGGCCACATTGAGAAGGATCCTGTGCTTTCCATCCATGTCTTTTTTCTTTTTTTTTTTTGGTTCACAACAGCATTTCTGTTGTGGATGTTCAGCACAACAGGGCTAGTGCAATACTTCTTTGGAGGCTAAAAAGTCATTTAATTCCAATTCTTAGGCATTTTCACTACAAATAGCATTAATATCAGTACGAAATAATTGAGTCTCACCAAATGTAAAAGATTGTTTGATAGAAAAATAGCCTCAATCTAGGATCCGTGACATACTAACTAAATTCTTAACATAACAACTATCTAGTCTGAATACAGTGTCCATGATTCGCCACCATTCCTACTGAAATTTTTAAGCTTTCCAAAAATCATGACAATGATGAGGATCACTTTCCCTCCAGTGCTGTATCTTCCTGCCAAACTGGTCCAAGTCTGTTGACAATGATCATCTGGTTTTAGTTGCCTCTTACAGTCATATCCTCTTGACCACCCCACATTTCCATATGCACTGTAAATAAACTCTTACATCAATCAATAAATATATATAATCTTAGTTGAACAGTTTAATTAAATATTAACAAGAGAAAAAGACTCACCCAATGACCTCTAATGTAATGCTCAACAAATTAAAGTTGATGGGATCTCTCTGGATCTTGTTTCTCTCGGTGAAGCAAATGAGAAGAACAAAGATGGCCAGGTAGACGATTTGTGAGAAGAAAAGTTTCTTCACCCAACTCTTTCTTTCATTCTCATCGTCTCTCCTTGTCTTATCCCATAGAATCCAAAACGTAGTGTATGGTGGCAAATACCTGTTATTGCAACATTAAGAGAAGAACAACAGAGAATGTATCGATAAGTGATTCATGATTCAACATTCAATTCCATCATTTCCATGCATATCCTTTCACTTTAATTTGCTGTTTATCATTGACTTCATAGTTGCATGACAAAAAATATTCAATTTCATTCTATTATGGTGAAAATTTTCGAACAGTTTCGCATACAATTTGTTTTATTCACATATGAGATATTTTAGATATCGTACTAGATTAGTTAATGTATTCAAAATATGTATTTATAATCTTAATTAGATGTCCAAAATGTCTTAAAATATGAGTTATAAAATTATCTATGAAAAGATTGTGGAAGGGATAAACTCACATGATGACAATGAAGAACACTAGCAAAGCTGAAGAGAGTGTGGAAAGATTGATTACAGACTCGCCTGCATGCCTAGAGTTTACAGCTTGAAACCAAGAGGCAATAAACTTCTGACCGAAATTCAGACCCTCCATGATTTCTGATGTAAACTTATACTCCAGAAGCCAGAACAGGCCTGCCTGTATAGAAACCAATAATAGGACTGTGATGGCTAGTTGCCAGCAATGCTCATAGGAAAGCATGTGATGATACCTCGTGTCTCTATGATTGTTCATAATGTAAGGGAACTCCTCTCTGTTACTACCTTTTCTCAATGCCCATAAGCATAGCCGTAGGCATGGAGGGTACAACGTGTTCCCCATAAGGATCAGTAGAATGTGAATACAAAGGAGACCAGAATGCTTCTTAAAAATGATCATGTTTTCATTGGTGGGAATAAGCCCACAATTGTAAAAAGAAGCAAGTGTCATGAACAATGAAAATGGTAGTGTGCTTTTATGTTTGTTCTTGAGTATTTCCTTTGCACTACGTTCAATGTTCAAGTATGAAAAAACCATGATCCATCCACCCAAATAAACTATTATTTGATAACCAAGTACCACAAATCCCAAACACCTAATGGAGTTGCGCCTTTGATTTAGCGTACCATTTTGTACTTGGTTTGTCCTATCATGTGGCTCAACTTGATCCTCTAATGTATTGGTATTAGGGGTCTCTAAGGTACTAGAATTTGGGGTACTTCCATCGTTGGCTCTATTTTGACGCAATGGAACATTAATCCAATTAAAGACAAGTCCAATCATAGAAGTGAACATGTCCCCACCTAGTAACATGATAATGGCAATAATGGTTAGTTGCTTTTCGGAGAAGACCTCAATTTCTACCACTGAGAGGCCAGACAGTGTGGACACTGAAACGGACGTGAAGAACAAATCTAAGCTATTTGGCGAATCGTGGGAGTCAGTTCTTGGCTTTGAACCCTTCAAAGCCAAGAAACCCACTAGGGATATGAACATGAGATAAATGAGGTGAATGAGAAATGGAGGCACATGAGAGAATAGGAATTGATACAAACACACAATTGTGGCTCTCAGTCTTCCTTCCAAATAGTATATCCTGTTCAATGCATGGGCCACTATGACATTGAAAATGTGTCTTGCACCCTCTACAATGACATTGAAATGGTGTCTTGCACCCTCCACAATGACATTGAGAAGATGGCTTGCAGTGCCCAACAATCCAAAGATGGCGAGGAAAACCTGTATGTGTATAACAAAGTGAACAAAATGAGTTGATGATATACAATACCACTCAAAACAGTCCTCATAAAATTCAAAAGTAAATATCCTTATCATTAAGTTTTACAATACCTCTTAATATATAATTTATTTGAACAACAAATGGTAAGAGATATATGTTAAAATTCACCTTGTTTGCACCCCAAATTTTTGTGTCCTTTGCCACGATTATGAAGGTTTGGTTCAATGGTTTTTTGAACACCTAACTGCATGGTTTAATCTAATAAAATTATAATACATAGAGGTATCTTACATGGGCTGAATGGAGTTATGGTCCTTGATAGTCTTTGAACTGGGCCTTCAATTTTTTGTTTCAATGACTGAAATTGATTCTATTTAATCTATTTTAATTTGGCAAATTAAATCTACCTCCCTTGAGGTATTATAATAATACACTTTGCCCCTTTTAGTTTGCAACATGACACATGGCTCCCCTAAGCACTAATCGATGTTAAAACTACGAAGCCTCCAATCTTAAATACCCATTTTGCCCTTATTTTAAAACTTACTCTATTCAATTAAATCCCAAAATCAAGAGTCAACAACACTGCTTTTTCTCTCACTTCTCATTCCCGCCATTGCTTATCATCGTCTCCTTTTTTCCATCTTTTTCTTCTTGTCTTCTACTCACTCTATTGGTAAGATCTGTTTGATTTGCATCACATTTTGTTTGTGTAACAAGAGCTTTTTAAACTGTAATTAACGATCTTATGTTTCGTGTTGTTCTTTCTTGTGCAAGGAGACCATTGTATCATGCATATCTTGATTTTTATAGGGCTAATTCTATGGTCTTTTTTTTGGCAGACCACGATGTCAATTCCCGGAAGGTTTGACATCATTGTTCATTATATTGACAATAATGAAGGTCCTCCTATTGCTTTGGAAAATGTGGACCAAAATATTTATTGCTATTTTGACTTAATGTCTAGTGTGATCAATATGGCTCCATACAATTGGAATGACCGATTTGGACTTTCATTCAAACTGGACTACATGGTCAACATGACAGGGGAGAGGAAAGATATTCTGGGTGACAAGGACATACTATCTATGTTTGAGGTAAACAAAAGGTTTAAGTTTATTCATGTCTATGCAACTGTTGAAGTTCTTAAAGCAGTAACATTTCTATTCCCGATGACCATGAATGTTGCCATTCCACTAATACGAGACACATTGATAAGGGAAAGACTAAGAGCATCGATCTAGAAAATGAGGGCAATGTAAGTGTTACTAATGAAGTTGTGGCTGCAAATATAAATGTTGTGGATGGAAATGATAGCAGTGTTGGGCAGCATAGCGTGGGTATGGAAGTTGTTATTAGTGAGTCTAGTGATGAGTATATAGTTGAAGTAGTGAATAGCACAGAGGGTAATGATAATAATTCTGGTTCTGAGTTTGTGGTTGATGAGGATGAATTGCAAGGAGGGGATAGTAGTGATGGTTTGAGTGGATGTGAGGACAAGTTTGACCAACCTGGGGATATTCACTCTGATGAGGATAGATATGAGTTGTACATGGACAGGGGGATGACAGGCAAACGTTTTGAGTATGATGCTAGTGGGAAGGTGACATTAGAGACAGGAATGATATTTACTGATGTTAATCACTTTAGAGAAGTATTACGAGATTATGTTATTCAAGAAGGGTTTGAGATCTTTAGATTAAAGAATGAGAAAGCAAGAGTCACTACTATTTGTGATGCTGAATGTTGCTCTTGGCGTATTCATGCATCTCTAACCCCTAACGGAGTAACCTACAAGATCAAAACATATAATCCTATCCATACATGCATACGGTAAACCAAAAACAAGCATGCAAATGCTGTTTGGATTGCAAAAAAATTGGAAAGTAAGCTGAGGGAGGATCCAAATATGAGTTATGCAAGAATGAAGGCTGAGTTGATGGAGAGATGGGGTATTGAACCAAACATGCTGATGCAATTATATCGGGCAAGGAGAAGGGTCAAGGAGGATAGTAGGGGCATGCATGCACGGTCTTACAACAAGCTTCCAGCATGGGCTTAGCTTGCAATGGAAACAAACCCAAGGTCTATTGGGAAGTTGGAGTTGGAACCTAGTCTGCAAAAAAATCCAGAATTCAAGAGGTTTTTTGTATGTTTTGATGCAATGAATAAAGGCTTCGTTAGGGGTTGCAGGCCATGGTTTGGAATAGATGGCTATCATTTAAAGGGTCCTTTTGGAGGAGTGCTTTTATTTGCTGTGGCTATAGATGGAAACAAAGGGATATTCCCAATTGCCTTTGCTGTAGTAGAAATAGAGTGCATATCTTCATGGAAATTCTTCTTCCACCATTTGAGAGAAGCATTGGAAAGTGTGCTAGAATGGAGCGTAGATTCGCCTTTGACAATTATGTCTGATATTCAAAAGGTGAGTCCTCTAAATATTTAGCATTCTTATTTGTTGCTTGATTTTGCTATCTTTTTTTCAGCATAGTTAAATTAATCATGGTTCATTGCAGGGTCTAAAAGGTGCTGTTGCTGAATTTTTTCCATACGCCAAGCATAGGTAATCTAATTATTTAGTTTATTAATTATGTAATAATACATTCATGAATCCTTTTTTATTACTGCATACATTATTTATGTACTTAGTTCATTTTTTACCTCTAAACTAATACAGTATTTAAACTCTATTTGTATACATAGGTATTGATGTAATCATTTGTTGAGTAATTTGAAGGTGAGATTAAAACCATGGTACTAACTGATATGTTTTGGGCTGTGGCAATGGCGCATAATGAGTTGCTATTTTCTAAGAGCATGGAAAGACTGAGAAAACATAATAGTGTGGCTGCTGATTGGTTAATGTCTGAGGAAAGGCCTAAGTCTATTTGGGCTAAGCATACTATTGAACCAGTGTTTAAGTCTGACCACGTAACAAATAATGTGGCAGAGTCATTTAATAGTTGGGTAGGAGATGATAGGAGGAAAACAATTATGTCTATGGTTAGAGTCTTTAACAACCAAATTAATGGGGACGTTTGCTAGAAGGTATGAAAAAGGTTGTGGGTTTGACTATCAAGTCACTCCTAGGATTAGAAAGATTATGGATAATATTATGCAAGATGGTAGGTATTGTAAGTCACATATGCAGGGAGTGATGAGTTTCAGGTCAAGGATGGGTTTACTACATTTGTTGTAAATCTTATAGTGAGGACTTATGGCTGCAATGTTTGGGTGTTAAGTGGATTACCTTGCAAGCATGCTTATGCTTACATCGCTTATAAGAAGGAGGATGTGGAGAGGTATTGTGACTCTTTCTATTCCAATTCTATGTATTGCAAAACTTATGGTGAGATAATTCATTCGATGCTCGTGGTTCTTGAGACATGTACTGGTGGGTATGAACTGACAATTGATCCACCTAGACTTAAGGCTTTGTTTGCTAGATACTAAGAGGGGAAGGGAAGGAAGGGGAAGGCTTTGAGGGGTTAGATTATGTTTGTGAAATGTTTTAGTTGAGGAAGGAGGTATTTGAAGGATTTTAAAAATCCTCCTAAATCCTCCATTCAGCATTATTTTTAGTTCCCCCATTTTGGGGGGTTTTAAGTTATAAATGAATTGAAAGTTCCATTTTACCCTTTTTAGTTTTACTCAATTTCAAAATAACTAGTCACGCAACTCTCTCTCTCTGTGGAGCCCTCATTTGCGAAACTCATCCTAATTGCAAGCTGAAAGCACTCCAATGTCGAGGAACCCTAAATCCCAATTCTTTAGACTCCCCAATCAAGGTTGATTCATGGATCTCCAGCCATCGATTCACGATTTTTATACGCTTTGTTGCCTCCTAAACATTGTTTGAGGTTCGATTTTTATCATTCTCTTCTCATTTGGCATTTTGATCTTCTTCTTATTTGAGTTCTTCATAATGATTTTTTGTGCGGTTCAGGAAGATCACCATCAGATTCATCAATTTTATTCCATTTCTTTGTTGCAAGCTTAAATTTTCTCCCCGTTTATCGCATTTCTTTGCTGTATGCTTCGACTCTCTCTCTGTGTTTCTATATTTACATCATTCTACCAACCTTTGAAGGGTTTGCGGGTTGTTTGACAGTTTATTTTATGTCTGAACTTTACTGCATGTTTGTTTGTCAACTAAATCTGGGTGTTGTCTTCTGTGAGTAGTTTCTTTGTGAAGTGAATTTTTCCTGTAGGATTAATGGGATAGGGTCATTTATCGGTACTTTTTGTTGGTATAATTCAGATATCATTCTTATTGGAGAGATTGGAGGGACAGCTGAAGAGGAAGCTGCTGCACTAATTAAGGTTACAGGTTTCTGTCTTTTACTTAATTATCAGTATTCAATGAATTAAAATATGTTCGTTGGTCTTGTGGGGAAGGTACACAACTAAAGTAGTGTAATATGGTTTTTACGTTATAACTTGTGGTGATGTTTTTTACTTCTTTTCAGCATAATGTGAATAGGCAATCACTAGCAAATGATCCCTTCTTAATCCAACTTATTTATGCATGTTCTGTTCTGCTACTACTCTGCTTGTCACCTCTGGCACATTAGTTGCATTCTGAAACCATGTTCTCACCTCTGGTTTATTCTTCAATAGGATGGCATACCGTCAGGGAGTTTGAAGTAATGATCGTCAAGCATATAAATTGTTTGTGGCATCTCTCTATAAATGAATATTCAAAATCAAATCACTATGGGGTAATGGTCACAACTTAATTAAGTTTGATACTTCTTATTCTTTTTTGTTTTTTGGACATTCTCTTGCTCCTTTAACAAAACATGCTGGCCAGTGCAAGATATTTAACTGGACTTTAATCCCGTGCACTAAGTAGTAGACGCTATTGGAGGAAATAAACAAACGGATACAAAAAACATTTCTTATGCATTAATTCCATTTTTAATTATCTCATGGTACCCCACCCAGGTGTTAATTGAGTATGAGACTACAATATAACAATTGTGATCAATGCAGAATCTTGATGATTATATGAACATGCTGAAGGAAATCTTAGGATAAATAACTTATATGCAGATAAAAAAAATAAGAAGACTTGATACTGAACTAGATGAGTTTTTCTTATTTAAAAAAAAAAAACTTGAATTTCACAGGAGACCCTTGGAGTGACCCTTAGGATAATATTCCATATCAGATAGAAAAAGGAATAATAATTACTAGTTCAGAAAAACAAAAGATGGCAGTGGTAATCTAGAGCTAGAAGGGATGGCTCCCACAAGAATGATTCTTCATTGGTGCGCTGGGGTTTTTTATTTTGACAAACAAGACATGTTCTAAGCTTTTAAGTGGCCAATCTCTTGGAAACTCCCCCACTATAGGAAAAAACAAGATATAGCACAGCAAACTTTACAAAAAGCATTGCTGTTGAGTTATATCAACTGATAAATTGCAACCTAATCTGTTTCTGTGGCTAATTAGAGGAAAATATCTTCACAGAGTGACTAAATATATATTAGCCCAGACTTTTGAATTGGTGGTATGGGACTCCTTTTTGTGTTCTGGTCAGTGTGATTTTGAGCTGGATTTTCTTTTCCGGTTTTGTGAGACTTTTGAATTGACAACTATTGAAGTAAAGTGACGGTAGAATAATTTATTCACATTAACTGAAATTTAGACTAAGAATTCTATTAAACCCCAGCCCTGACTCTGATCCTATTATATACTTACATGCTCAGTCATGGAATCAATTCCAACTCTTGTGCGGTACCATTTCCGCATAAGGAAATGCAGCATAGTTTAACAATTATGAGTAGTTCATTGTTCGCCTGTTTTGAATTAACAAAGGAATTGGAGACTTTTTAATCATCATTTCAGACTTATACATGGTTTCACAAAGCATTGTAGACATTTTAATCATCATACTACATTGGTTTCATCCTGGTGTATTGCAGACTTTATTGACTGCACAAATTTGTTTCTTGATATTTTATAGATGGATGATCAAGGAGGAAGCATAAACCTTACACTGTTAAGTTAGAGACAAAAACATAGGATGATTGTTGTCTAAGTTGTATGTCTTGTAGTTTATTATTTACTTAAAATGGCGCAAAGTTTGTGTGGATTGCCTCTGCCTCTACCGTCCCTTTGAACCTGGAAGTTGTTGCTTCTTTGTTCTACTACAGAAGTACAGATAACTAATAGAGAGACCAGTATATTGTTTTGCAAGAATTTTTTGTCCCTAGACTATTATTAAACTTGCATCACAGTCGGGCTCCATCTTATATATTTTAAATATCAGGATCACATTGCTACTTAATTCTAAGCTTTTGCCTTTTAGACCAACAGAGGTAAGCAAAGCTATTTTGATTTGTTGACAGTTGCTAGAAGGCTTCCAGACATCATACTCAGGCTTAGTTCTCCCTTCACGGCTAAAGAGAGGCGATCTTAACTTGCGGAACGTACTCGAGTCTCCATACTTCTTCAACCGAGCATTTCTCCATAGGTAACAACCGAAAATATTCACTTTGATCACCCCCAGATTTATGATCAACAAATAGTGAAGGAAGTCTCCATGAAATTTTAATGTTGGTGATTTCCATAACTTAAATTGAATTGTTACTGATTTGATGTGGAGGCTAATTCTAAGCACTTGTAGAGCTATAGCTGACTTGGATAGTGTAAATCAATATTTTTGCTCTCTTGTATTATAATGTATAAATATGAATGAATAGATGTACACGAGATTGACGGAGAGGTCGTTAAGAGCATAAACATGGTGTTATTTGTGACTTGTACATAGAATGATTAATTTTCATTAACTTCAATTATGAAGTTCAAATAAATTGAAAATTTTTTGGAAAAGGATAATAGAGTTCATCCCAGCATGTTATCGGATCTCCGAAATTTTGATGTTGTGAGCCAAAATATACATATATGCTTGGTGTTTGAGATGATGGTCCTTCTTGATGTAGTTTTTAAATGTATTTTGTTTGTGAACCAATGATTTAGTATTTAGATTGAGTTAATACTTGACATTGTTGGACTATTTGAGTTTTAATTAATGGAATTTTTTCCCTTGTATATTATTATGAAAAAATTTCCAGTGTTGGACCGATAATATTTTTTATTTCTTTTCTTTTTGCAAGCTGCAATTGTGCATCCAATTGATAGTTACAATTTTTTTTTGTCCCTTTTTGTAAATACAAATTTTTTGTGGTATTATTTTTTATAAAAATGAATTTTTAAAAATTTATAAAAATTTTTTTATAGAATTTTTAAAAATATTAATGAGAAAATTCATTTTTAGAGATAAAAAATGAAGAGATCATTTTTTTAAATGATCTATTGTATAGAGTAAAAAATTTGAGGGAGAAGCAATTTTCAAATTTTTTACAAAATAATTAATTATTTAAAAATAAAAATATTTAAATCTATTATTTTTGGATAAATGTGTAAAAGAATTATAAATTTTCTATTTCTTTTATTTATAGTAGAAATATGTATTTTTAACTAAAATAATTGATTCTATAAAAATAAAATAATTAAATATTATAAGAAAAGGTAAAATTGTAAAAATAGACCACAAATCCCTCAATTTTCTTCCTTTTATATATCATGCACTCCCAAACAAATAGAGGAACAATTCTCTAAACTCTTTCCTTTCCTCACCTTTCCTTCCCTTCCAATGTCTTCCCTTCCCTTTTCCTCCAAACTCTCAAACAAAGCCTAAAGTCTGCAAGGTAGGCCTAAAAGAAACAGAAAAAGAGCTGCACATGAGGGTCATTCTAGTAACAATGAAGCTAGGAGATCATCTACGGTAAGGTGTGGGAATTGTAAGGAGTTTGGTCATAATAGCAGGGCTTGCCAAAGAGCTTCAGTGGCAAGCAAAAGGAAGAATAGGAAGGTAATAAAAACACTGCCCCCAGTTATTATTCTACTTACACTTCAGTTTATTACACTAGTAATATTATTAACTTTTTGGTTTGTGTTAGTTTATATGGTTAAAGGCAAAGACAGGTGATGCTCAAGGTGGGAATGTGGCTTAGGGTGGGAATGAAGCTCAAAGAGGGAATATGGCTCAAGGTGTGAATGATGATTGAGGAGGGAATGTGTCTCAAGATGAGAATGAGGCTCAAGGAGAGAATGTGCCTCAAGCTATCAATGAATGTGGAATTGGATCAAATGCTAGTGCAAGGAGAAAATTGGTACATCACTTTATGATATTTTTGTTCCTATATTTCATTATACTAACTATAACATTATTGGCACTTTGCAGAAGGTAAGGAGACATGCTTGTGGGACTGAAGTCGCTTCTGCTACTGCTAATCAAGGTGAGTTTTTCCTCCTTTTGTCTAGTGTTTCTTTGTTTTCTTTCTGCTATTTTTGTTAACTCAATATTTGTTCAGGTGTTGGGGCTGGAGCGAAAACTATTTTCTTTCCCAAGTGCTAGAGGGACCTCAGGATCTAATACTAACTGAAGTGAAATGTGATGCACAGCTTTTGGGATTTTTTTTGGGACTGTGATGCTATTATGGAAGGATTGCAACATATAATATAGGCAACTACAACTTAATTTTTGGGAAATTCTATATAGATTTTTTTGGGTTTAGGTTATTGGCATTTTTGGGAAATTTTACATATATATACTTTTCTTTTGTTAAATACTGGCTGGATCTTAGACCATTTGCATACTTTGTGTTTTGTGTTAAGTACTGTGTTGATATATTGGCACATAATAAGGTGCTATATTGGTGTATGAAACACTTACAGCACTATGGAATGAAACTTAAGTCTATTATATTGAAGCAATTTTACTAGGTTCAAGATTTCACAGAACATGCTTGCATATCCATTGCTTTTTGCAAGAATGGTTAACTTGGCACGTGTCAACTTGCTTTTTTGCAACTAAACACATGTCGTGTACGTAGTGCTAACCATGTATTCAGGGCCATTTTTTCCCCCTCCTTTTTGGCATTTTACTTAACTAAGTTGCGAAAGAATAAACATAAGCAATTGATAATGAAAAAAAATATCGAGTGTAAGAATTGAAAGTTTTGGAAACCCAAATACATGGAAAGCATGGGAAGGCAAAATTTTAGGGAAACAAAAAATCTACAACGCTTTTAAACACCAAACTCTTTTTCAAACCACAGAACCCAAATGTTAAGATTGACTTTTCCCCCTACAACTGCAACACCCAAGCTTTTTGAAAGATGATGGAGGAACTACAACCACACTTTAGAAGATAATGAAGGAAGATGATGAGAGAGAAAATTGATTAAAAGGAAGGAAAAAGAAAGTGTAGGAAGATGATAAGGTGAGAACGGAGGAAGAGGATGATGATGGTAGAATAGAATGAAAGACTTAACAAAAGGGGGAGATATGAAGAACGTGAAGGTGAATGACAGTGGAGTAAAGGGGAGATGAAGAAAAATAAATAGAAAATAGGTTGAGGGTAAATTAGTATTTTGATATGTTATTTAAGATTAAAATAGTAAAAGTCAAGTGCTAGTCATATGTCATTAATAGAACAGAAATTCTAGTTACTGTCAGGGAAGCCAACTATAATATGATAAAATTATTAAGGGGAGCTGAATGTCATGTTGCAAATTAGAGAGGTAAAATGTATTATTAAAATATTTTAGGAGAGGTAGATGTAATTTGCCCATTTTAATAAATATACAATTATGTAAAAATAATCTACTGTATTAATATTTCGAACTCCTTTTATGGAAACTATTATGTGTGTCATTCATATAGTGATTTAGGTTTCACATGACATTCCTATAGTTATTTAGACCTCACTTTTCTTAATCTTCATGTCTAAATTTTTTTTTAACTTGATTTACAATTTATTTATTAATTGTTTTTTATATGAGATAAAATCAAATATTATAATGATTAAAGATTACAATTTACACTAAGAAATGACCCAAGTCAATATAATTACAATCTACAATTAAAATTAAGAATTATTAATACCCTCGCATTATGAGAATAATATAAAAATTAAAAAGGAAATATCTGCTATAATAATATTTCAGACTCCTTTCATGGAAATTATTAGACATGTCATTCATATAGTGATTTAGGTTTCAGATGTCATTTATATAGTGATTTAGGCTCTACCTCTCTCAATCTTTATGTCTAAATATTTTTTTGAACTTAATTGATAATTTACTTATTAATTATATTTTATATGAAATAAAATCAAATATTACAATTATTAAATATTACAATTTGTACTAAGAGAGCACCCATGTTAATATAATTACAATTTACAATTAAAATTAAGAATCATTAATAACCTTGCATTATGAGGGTAATATAAAAATAAAAAGGTAAATATTTTCAAAATAAATAACCTTAAAGATTAGCATATTTTTCAGCTCTAAAAAAATGGTTAAGTCAAATTATTAAAAAATTGCTAATTAATTGGTTTTGAAATAATAATAATTCGAAATTCAATTTCTACCAAATTTATTCTTAATCAAATATGATAATAATTGATATAATACTAATATTTAAGACTCACTACATGCAAAGTCTTCCATGTGTTATTCATAGAAAGAATTATGCCCCATTATTTTCATAATCTTAATATTTAAAATAAGTTTTTGAATTTAATTTACCTTCTAATTATTAATTATTTTTCTAATTATATCTTCGTATCTCTCTACCATTAACAAAAGTAATATAAAACATAAAAAATAACATAAACAAAATTATAATTGAATATATATATATATATATATATATATATATATATATATATATATATATATATATATATATATATATAGTATTCATGATAACAAGGCTATTATAATTATGTTACAAAAAAATATTAATATTAACAATAAATATGTCAAACATATTTATTATAATTAAAGATTATAATGATATGATTAATTATAACAAGCTATTATAATTATGATAATTAATAATAACAAGAAAACCTTATCACACCTTTATTTTTTTTATCATCTTTATTAGATTTGTATTATATATATATATATATATATTGTTTTCATTTTTAATTTAAATTATGTTGCATTGGTAATATTTTTTATTATGTATATTTATGTTTTAAATTTCAAAGTATTTTTAAAAAATTTTCTTTTTGAATTTATTTTAATAAACCCATAAATATCAGTAGGGATTCAAATTTTCATGTAGAATGATGAATGAGAACCCATGATAGAAATGAGAATGAGGACAGGGGCAAAATTCTAAATAAGAACATGATTAGTGGAAAAGTTTTTAACTTCAATCTAAAACTTTTGAAACTCATAACAAAAATAAAAACAAAAATTATCTATCTACCTGACTCATTTTACCCAATTTAATTTTTTGCAATATGAACATTTCAAACCATCAATTCCATAATTTTTTCATACTAATTTTTGAAAAAAAAAACCTTCAATTTTTTAGTAGTTAAATATTTAAAAAAATTAATTTCACAATTTATACTTCTTTGATAATGATAATAAATATTTATTAATTTTAAAAAATTAAATAATTACATTAATTTTTATTAAAAATAATATGGTAATAATTGATATATTACTCTAATAATTGAGATGATATAAATTAGGATTATATATAATTTTTTACTAATTATTACACATTAATTATAATATATTTTAAAATTGATATTTTAATTTATTAAAATGATATACAGAGAAATGACATGTAATTAAAATCACATAAATTAAATTTATTTATTATTTTTATTAATTAGAAGATATACGTTTATGTTTTAATAAATTATATTTTAATTTAGTAAAAATATATAAATGACTTGGGATGATAAAAAAAAGTTGAAAGTGGGTACATGCCAAAATTACCCATAATAGGGACAAGAATAGGGAGATATTTTATCTTTATAGGGAAGATTAATAAAGGTGAAGTCTCCATTTGTTAAACAGGGTAGGGGTGAGGATAATACACCTTCATTTTTTTCAATTATCCTTATTGGATTTGTATTATATGCATTTTTTAATTTTAATTTGGATTATATTAAACTAATAGTATTTGTTATTATGAATATTTATGTTTCAAATTGTAAAATATTTTTAAAGTTTTTCTCTATTTAGAGTTTGTTAATGAACTCCTGAATACTGTAGCGATTCAAAATCCCTACAGGGAATGGGAAATGGGGACCTATAAGGAGGATGTGGATGGGGATGAAAGGCATTTTAAACAGCGATGAGAGGCGTGAGTCATATCCCATTTCTCATGAACACTCATTGTCATCCTGATAAATGACTTATGATATAGTAAAATTATTTATTTATTCTTTTTCTTTATTCAACAATTTCAACTTTTAAAATATGTAAAAATTTTATAAAGGCTCTTTATTGTTAGTTGTAGGTTATCTATTGAGATTTTTTTAACCTTATAAACATTATATTCAAAATAAGATATAAAATATAATGACACATTTATATTTTGTCTATTTATTTAATTATTTAACTTTTAACTTAATTTTACAATAAATTTATATAATCAATTTTTAACAAAATATTTTTAAAGAAATTATCATTTGTTTTCGATAATGATCAACAAACTATTTTTTACTATCTCCTTATGCATTGTATGGTCAAACGACTAGTTAAATTATAGTTCTTAGATTTAAATTTCTTTTTTCGCCCTCCCCAATTCACCGTAAAAAGGTTTAAAAACCGAGGAGGGTATTTTTAAATAATTATAAATAGTCTAATTTATCCTTTTAATCAACATATTCTCTTTCTCCCCTCCCCATGCTCCTTTCACCGTCTGTGCCCTCCGCCATCCCCTCTGTTGGCAGCCATCCTGAGAATTCTATTATTGGAGTCTTCCACTTAAAATTTGATTTGCATCAAAAGTAGAATAACAAATCTTCGAGAATTATAATAAACACTATGTAACCAATTGAATTTTACACGTATTACCATTTTTATAAAATAGGACATGAACGAAAACTTGAAGACAAAAAGCCAAGCTCGAAGCACGTCAATCCCAAGTCATATTACAACTCCATTTTTATACATGTTGGTTTTAAACAGAATATTAGCCATTTTTCCCTTATCTTGAGATGCATCAAGAAGATAGCTTTTTTCTTTTTTTATTATGTTCTGTACATGGAGTCCACCGTACCCTGCAGTGCCAGAGTTGTCGGAGGCGGTTCAACGTGGTGGTGATATCGTCGGCGTCACTGGACAAGAAGGACTCGTTGTTTTGTGGTCAATGCTCTTTTGGCTTTGCGCCTGTTGGTTTGCCCTTCGCTGGTTGCGCCATGGAGAAAGACAGCCGAGGAGCAATATTTTATGGTTTTGAGTCTTGAAGAGTGGTGTTGCTTTGAGGTCAATGCAATATTAAAAAATTAAGGGGGATTAAGTGTATTATGGAATGATCTCAAGGAGATTCTTATAACTTACCCAAAATTATAAAAAGTGCCCCGCCTCAAATTTGTTAGTATTGCAAATAAGGCTTTTTGTGTTTGTTTTTGGATTTTTTGGAATCACTAATCAAGTTAGGGCTATGAAACAGTAAGATACATAGATATAAAGTAATTAAAGAGATGATATTTTTGGATAGTTTTAAGTATATTTACCTCTTGATAGTTCATTAATGCTGAGACTAAATATAGAAATGAATGCGGCTCCAACTCTGTGCTTTTCTCCTCGAGTTGAAAGCTGAAGATTCAATACAAATATAACTAATTAATGAAGATTCAATACAAATATTACGCTTATTAAAAAAGTAATAATAATAAAGGTTTACTCACCAGTGCACAGCAAGCAAGCAACGTTACTGATACACCAGAAGAGTAGCTCTGGTATAACACAGAAGAATGCAACTAGAAGAGTATAACAGAGAAGAGTGCAACTAGAAGAGTAGCTCTGGCAACAACCATGTAGCAGAGACACCAGGAAGGAGGAGTAACAACGCTAAATGGAATGTAATACAATTGCTTTAAGCTCACTGGAGTCACGATAATTCTTTATATAGATGCAATGGATGGCATCCTTTAGACATTTTGGTACGTACATGGAATGTAATACAATTTCTTTTTTAATTTTTTTCTCTCATGATGAAAACCTGTGTCTCATATCGGTACGTGTCGGGTTGCAAATATCATTGGGTTGGGAGGAATGATATTTGTTTTGGAATTAAAACGTTAATTCATCCTCCTTTGGCACGTACAGACGTACAGTAGCGCTTGACGACGAATGGGGGAGTGGAGCCAGCTGGGGGGACAAAAGCAGGGAGGTAGTGGAGAGCAAATCGAGCTATGTACTACCTTTTAGGCATTAAAAAAAAATGTTATTTGAATAAATAAATAATGCATCATATTTGATAGCCACTCCCAAATATTTATTATCACTCTTACTTTTAGTGATTTTTAGTTAATTTCTCTAGAATCTCTCTTATTAAAAATACCAATAATTAATTTCTTTAATACAATTATTTAGATCTAATCATTGACTTATTTGTTTAAATTTTTTATACAGTAATTCTATAAATATTATAATAGTGATTATTTCTATAAAAAAAATATTAATTAAAATTTAATGATATTGAAGACATATTAGCAAATTGTAATATACAAACAACGTAAGGTCGAGTTAATCAAAAAATGACATAACTTAAAAAAAAAGAAGGTAATATACACTATGTACACAAAATCTTTTAACATCCAGTATTGATATAATTAAATAAATATTAAACAAACATATAATTTCAAATATTATTTTTTTTAACCAAATAATTTTTATTATAATGTTTTGTTCTTTAGTTCTTTTTTTTAAAAAAAAAAAAAAGCTAACTTGATACATTAAATTAATTTTTTTACTTCTTTTCTTATACGTCTAGGTGTAATTATGATTTGTAATTATTTTTATTTTTAATTATTTTTATTTATTATTGCTTTTATGAATTCACTGTTAGACTATTTAAAAGTGTTTCAACTATCATATGCATATGTAGGAGGATTTTAGCACACCATTATATGACAAAGTGAGACTTTGCTGTAACTTATGAGTGTTATTTTTTTTTTTATTAAACTTGACAAGTTAATTAAATTTTACTTTATTGTATTTTCTAATTCAAGTCAATCAATATTTTAAAATTAATAGTTTCTTCTTTTAGGAATTTTTTTGATAATTTTGATTTGCAGTAAAGATATAAGTTTAAGCATAAATAACTTTCATAATTTAGGGTATGCTTGGTTGAAAAGTAAAATAAAAGTAAATTTCTATGACTAAGTTTTATGTGTAAACTTAAATTACTTATAGAACTCAATTATAAAAAATTTACCTCATATTCACCTTTCAATCAAACACGCCCTTAGGGTGACTGTGGTATAGGATAAGGATGAGTGGAAATATAAATGGTTTCCCCTTCCAAAAGGTAATAGTCTGGATTGTCTTTTGGTAATAAGCATAAAAAATCTTTTGGTGTTTGTTTTTCATTTCACAAGTCACAGCAGCTACTAATTATGTTTTTCCTAACAACGTTACTATATATTGGTGTGCCTTTTGGCTTTTATCCAATATCTATTTCTCTCCTTATGTCATTGTTCTTGCACAGAGCACACCACTAAATGGCTGTCGAGCTTTGTTTATTCTTACACATTTTGTACAAATAGTAGAATGCATGTCTTACTTACAAATTCAACTTGCAATGGATTGTTTGGTTTGGATAAAAGACTCAATGCTACCATCTGCCAACCCCATTACTATTTGCAATATATTTGTTTTTATTTGTTTACTCTTTCTTGGTTTATCTTTTTCTCATATATTTTTATTATTCTCAAGGTGGTTGATATTGGAGAGGCTTTATATATATATTAGTGTTATTGGGATCCCCTCGACCTCAATATCGGAAAGAAAACCTGGGACATGGCTAGAGGCCAAGAGCATGGAACGAGCGTGAAATTCTAACCTTGCCTCCTCCGTATTCTTACATATACAAGAATGTTCTGGAAGAATGGTGACTCAGCAAAAATAGTTATATCTGACAGCTCATTGACGACAACTATTGCTCTAATACAACCCTCAAAGTATAAATAGGAGAAATACTTTCCTAAAAGGTATGTTATCTTATCCTAGTCACCCAAGTGTAATCTCTTTAAAATTTTTACTAACTTAAGCATTAAAGTCCTTATAGGTACCCCTTCCAGGGGTCGGAATCATTTTCCTAACCATCACTCCAGAGCTTCTGTATGCCATGAATCATCTTATCAGGTAACCCCACACAACAATTAGTCTTGCAACACTTTTCATTGACCAAACTTAATCAGTAGCCTAATTTTTTTTTTCTTTCCTTGGATGTGGTGGATCTTCCTTAAGACAATGGGGGCCATGTCGCCTTCCAAAGTTTTTAAAAAAATATGTATATATATATATATATTGCTTAGGTAGTAAATATCAAATAGTTATATATAAGTAAGATTTTTCAAACTAATAAATTTAGTTATTTTTTCAATTAAAAGAAATAATAAATAATGTATTGTGATGTAATAAAAATATTGAAGATGAGTTTCTTACAAATAGGACCATTATGTATATGTTAAGGTGTGTTTGGTATGAAAGTAAAAATGAGAGAAATTTTTATGGACAATTTTTTTGCATGTATATTTTTCCATACAAAAATTCATCTATAGAATTATGCTTGAAGCTTATTTACAAAAAGTAAAGAACGATTTTATGAATATTTTTTTAGTCATTTTCTCTAGAACTATTTTATCATGTAATTGATTTGCTTTAAAGTTTACAAGTAATATATTAGAACGTACAAGCAATATATTATGAATATTAAAGTTTACAAGTAATAGGGCCATGTTGGGATTCAGATATGGAGTCATTGCGAGGGAATGATTTGTTTCGGAACTAAAACGTTAATTCGTTCTCTTTTTAGCACGTACAATAGCGCCTGATGACAAACAAGGGAGTGGAGGCAGCTGTGGGGACAATAGCAGGGAGGTAGTGGAGAGTAAATCTAGCTACGTACAACTTTTCAGGCATAAAAAACCTGATATTTGAATTAAAAAAAAAAAATCATAGGATGTGATCCATCAAAAAACTGTTATTTGAATAAAAAAAACAACCATAGGATAGGATGTGATGCTTCACATCTAACTAATAATGATAAAAATAGGTGCCTAAATGAATATCTATTTTTTGAATTTTTCAAAAACACTATTTTTTTGGCATTTATAAAAAGAATGTCAGAATTGAGAAAAGTCTCATAATCATAAAAAGAATTTACCCCATATTCACCATTCAATCAAATATCCCGTAGGGTGAGTGTGGCATAGGATAAGAATGGAGTGGAAATATAAATCGTTTACCCTTCCAATAGTAATAGCCTGGATTGTCTTTTGGTAATAAGCATAAGAAATCTTTTGGTGTTTGTTTTTCATTTTACATGTCACACAGCATTCATTAATTATGGTTTTCCCAACAAGCTAACTTCCGTTGTGACAAGGAATAAGGGGAGTTGAATGTTATTTTGGTATACAACGATATATCCATTCTATAGAGTAGTTGTCTAGCTATCATTCATTCAAAGTTTTGGATTATGGATTAGTGTGGTTAAAATGCTGAGAGACGTATTTCTTCATATTCTTAAAAAGTAAAAGTAGAAGCAGAAGTAAAATTTTTTATACATTTAGATGTAATAGTAAAATTATTTTTTTAACAAAATCAAGAGTTGTTAAATTATTTGGATAGAGTAGATATAGAAGTATTTTGTTGTAATAAAATTACAATTAAGAGTATGAAAAGTTACTTCCAAAGAAAGATGTTTGGATTTCCTAGCATTTTTCACATTAAAATATAATTAAAAATATTTAAATAAAATAAAATAATTCTTTAATATTTATATTTGTTTATGTTATGTAATATTTATCGTGCTTGTTAAACTAATTTTGTATATATTTATTATTATTAAGTTACGTTTTACTGAATTATAAATTAATACACATACAAAATAAAATGTAATATAGAACAATTAAATTATTGTGGTTGTAATAGTAAAAATAGGATGATGGGTGAAAGTGATTAGTTGAATGTTATTTTTTTTATCTTTTCTTAAAATTTATGAGGATAAATTTGAAATATAAATAATTTTAAAAATTAACCAAGAACATTCTCTTTTTTTTATTGTTTTTGCTTCTATACTAGAAGTATGTAGGGATCTGCTCCTTAAAAAAACAGAAAAAACTAATTATTTTTTATTTCAATTTTTCTTGAGAAGCACAAATAGGCATATTAAAAAAAAAAATTCTAGGAACACTTTTTTTAAAAAAAATTGAAAAAATGTACTTTTTTTTTTCTTCTATAAGCTTATCCAAATGTGCTCTATTTATAAATAAGGTTGGTGGAGTCCATTGTGAGATAATATACACGGGGAGAAAAATATAAAGATTTTGTTGTTGCATTTAATATAACCGATGCTTTGATATTGAATGTTTTGTGAAATAGTATGGAACATTCAAGTTATGCCATTCCAAGGAGGTTTTTTTTCTTTTTATTGTTGCAGTAACTAAGATATTAATTAATCAATTCAAGTTAAAGAGAATTATTTAACCTTTATAGTAAAGACTTGAAATTAATTTAGAGACTCCAACCATTAATCAATTAAGATAAAAGTTAGATAATTAAAATCTATGGTAATTGAATTCATAACTGGGGTAAAGAGAATAGCCCTAGTTTATTCCATAAAATTCATTCCATCACATTACGACATCCATTTAATTAATCTCGATTCATTTTATTATTTTTTTATGAAGCTTTTTATTAATTTTTGTTTGATTCTTTATTTTTAAATTTTTTTTAATTGAATTCTTTTTTATCTTTTACTCACTCTACCCGTTTGTTCAATTAGTATATATATTTATCAACTTTGGTACTTGTTCTATCTTCGTGACAATGATAATTGATCTTCTCGTCACTTTGTTATTTATGGAAGAGATTCGTCACAACGAGGATTGCAAAGTGCAAACCAAGTTCCAATTGGTTTAGAGCAATTATAATTTGGGCGATAAAATTACTAAGATTGATGAGAATATAAATAAACAACTAAATAAAACAAAACAGAATAAAATTTTCAATGAAAAGAAAAGCCAACAAATAAAAAAGAGGGATATTAAGGGTTGATTTCACCTAAATTCCGTGTTTTTGCATAACTCAAATATTATTTATTCACAAGATCATTATCACTCAAAAATAATAATCAAAGTTTAATTCCTCAATACTAGGACCCTCTTAAGATAAATTAGATAGTATAGTTTCTTAAATTTTTCTATATATCCATCCTAAGGATGATGAATAATTATTTAAAAGACAGCACAGAACAATCACTTCTATCTCCAACGTAATTGCTCTAACTTATAATAATAATTAGTCGTTTGACCTATATGATACATGGAATAATAATGACAAATACTTTATTCACTATTATTGAAAATAAATAATAATCATTTAAGTGCATCTTATAGAAAATTGAGTATATAAACTTATTTTGAAAATAAGTTAACAATCAAATAAATAAATAAATTAACAAAATACAAATGAACATGGATAAAAAATGAGTCATTATATTTTATATCTTATTTTGAATTTCATGTTTATAAGGTTGAGAAAATATGGATAGGTGACCTTTAACTAACAATAAAAATCTATTTTATGAAAATTTTGTGCTTTTAGATAGTTGAAATTGATTAACAATGAAATAAAATAAGTGGATATATTTATAGTATCATATAACATTAATATGGATGACAATGGGTATCCATGAAATAGGGAATATGTCTCCTACACTCCGTCCCTGTTTAGAATTTTATCCCTTTTCCCATCCTCATCATTGTCACGGGTTCATATTCCTTATTTCTCATTAGGATTTGAATCTGTACCGGGTATTTGTGGATTTGTTAAAATAATTCCAAAAGAAATTGAAAAGTATTTTGACATTCAAAACATAAATATGCATGATACCTATTCCTTTTAAGATATCTGTCCACTTTCAGCTTTTGCATTAGGCACTACTTCAGCCAATGCAACAGCCCCTGCATCATCCATCACTACAACAATCCTTGCATCATGAGCCCCTGATTCAGCTGCCACTAAAGCAGCCCTTACTTCAGTCGCTACTGCAACATCCTCAATTGGTAGATGTATGGTGTATATTTCTAGTTCAGGACCCTTCTTATGCTCCAATGCTTTAATAATGCTCAACACATGTTTATGAGCTACTAAGTCCTTTAAGAACTCAAATGTTTCCTCCCTAAACTTATATTGAAAGTTTAGTGGTCCACTCAACCCAGAACTCTTTACATGAGAGCATAGGTAGGCAATTGATAGATAGTCAATATCAAATTTTGTCAACTCTAGACGAAAACCACCAACATAACTCATTTGAGGTGCAATGTGAAACACACCTCCATAATACAAAATGCATGTGATAATTGATATATCTACAAAGAATTAGAAATTGTAAACTAGACACCACAATTAACCAAAATTAGGGGAAACCATATAAGTTAACAAAGTGCAGGGACCATTGTGCAATTTCTAAAAAATTTGTCGTCATACATCAAACAAACACATAAACAAAAATTGTGCACACATAACCCACTTAAAAGGGTATCGTATTAAACAATGCATTCACATGTGACCACTACAAAAGCTAACCCCACCACATGTCCTTACATGCATGCTAAAAAAACAAATTGCACAATGGTTTCAAGACCCCACATCCTCTTTCATTTTCATATAAAAGGGACATTTTGAAAGCTTGTTTAACAAAAGAAACCTCACTTTTAAAAGCTTAGTTTCACACAAAAAGGGATGCTTCAGTTATATCTAGAATGCTCAGTTAGGTCAACCCCTTCTTCAGACGCAGCTCATTCTTCAGTCGTGTAGTTGCGGCCACTTCGTCAGTCGTGGAGTAAGGCTTAGGGTGAGCTTCTTCCAAATAACGGTAAGGTTTTGAAGATTTAGGGTGCACCTCTTTCAGCTTTGGGTTGTTTGATTCGGGCTTTGAAGATGGGGATCTAGGGAGGCAGTTCGATTAGGGTTTGTTGGTTCATACTAGGGTTCTTCGATTCAAATTATGTGTGCGTCGGAGAAGAATATTGCAGCATGGATGCAATAGAGAAGCAAAATGTGTGTATCGGAGAAGGATGCAAAAGCATTTGGGGATTGGAAATTTTGTTTGCGTTTCAGAAGGCAACTGAGTTGAGGGATTGAGGATTGGAAATTAGAGTTAAGAAAGAGGTATTTTTATGCAATAATGTATGCATGTGAGAGGCACATGCAGACTTAACAGTGGCTTTGGACGTTTGTGCAATGAAAGGGCTTCTTCGCACCATTTGGTAAGTATAGGGGGTCATGTTGTACAATTTAAAAACTCAGGGTCTAATTGCATAGGGCCATATGTTCAGGGGGTAAATTGCTTTTTTACCTTAATAAAGGGCATTTATGCCACTTATCTTGCTACCAAAACTTAGCTTTTTATATAAGTTTTACTGAGTTATTAATGCAATTAATAAGGATTTTGATTTACTCCTTATTGTGTGATTTTAATAGAATTATTGACTTTTACATTGATTTTGGGAATAATTTGTTATTACATCCTGTTGCGTTTAACTTATCTCTTTGAGTATGGTTTTGTGCATATGAGTTGTGGATTAAGTGCAAAGTGTTAAAAACAAGGCTGGAAACTCTCTGCATGGAGCTTGTAGCTGCAATCAATTTGGGAACAAAATAGAAGAGCTCTTGAGCTCATTTGAGCACATTCGCAAAAAAGCATTGTTATGGAAAATCTGTATCTCTCTCTACAGAGAATATATTAAGACAAATAAAGATATTTTGAAAAGCTGAAAAAGTCCTCTAAAACTTTCATGCTCATCTTAACACCCAGTTCTAAGAGCATTTTGATGAAAATTGAGTTGCAAGATTAAAGATTGTTGATGTTCTGATCTTGTCCAACTTGACCTCTAGTTAGTATTTTCGCAATATCTGGAGCTACAGATGTCCTATTGAGGTGATTTTTATGGCATTGGAAAGCTTATTCAAAGGGCTACACTTTCTATTTCAAGTGATAAGGACAAATTCAGATGTTTAAAGGGTAAAAACAGACTAAATACATGAAGATGTCAATTTTATCTAGCACTAAAGGGCTTAACAGCCCCTGAAAAATGATTTTTATCAGTATAGCTCAATGCTGAGAACCATAGCACTCATGCAATGGCATTTTAACAGTTAATTAATCTGTTTTTAAGCCCATTTTAGAGAGTAGTATATAAAGGATTGTCATAGACTTTTACCCTAGCTTTGGACTCAGTTTTAGATCTATAATTAGGTTGTTATTATTCTTTCTCTACATCTTCTTCTCTATTCTTCTCTCTCATAGAATTTCATTGGTAAATATGCTTTGTCTTGGAGATTGTCGCAATGATTATTACTATTATTTTCAGGTTCTCTTTTATCTTCATTGTTGTAATCCTCCAGAGATGGAGGAGTAGATCTTCCTACTAGTATAAGGATTTCTTAATGGATTGAGACTACAATTGAGACCATTTGTTTATATTGAATTAGTTTTTTTTTAATTGCTCTTCACTTTCCATTTTTATAATTATTGTAGTGGTTGTTATAATTTTTATTGGAATAACCAAATTGGCGATTGTTATTTAGGGAAACCCTTTGGGCATAAATTGATAGATATATTTGTTTATATTTGAGGGAGAACACTATGATTAACCTTCTGATTGGCAGTTAGGCTATAGCAATTGGTATATTAAATCATTGTAATTTCCAATCAGATTGAGATCTTGTTTATTGGTCACTTTCATTGGTCAAATTCTAGGGATCGATTTATCACTAGTAGAATTGCCAGTAATTAATTACTAATAGCCATTAATAGATTCAATATTTGGTCAATGATAATTAATTCCAATTTTACGAATACCTTGCACTAGTGCTTTCTTCATTGTTGCTATTATCTTTTAATTTAAATTGCTTTACTCTTCATTCTTCACAACCCTCAATTTTTCCAACTAAATGTTGAAGCCTCCTAGAGAAACGTCTTAGGTTGTGCCATTTACTACATTTTTTGGGCAACTTGGCATTAAAATAAATTTCTAATTTGAGGAGATAGACGACAACCTTTGTTCATACCTCAATTTTTTTTTCAAATACTATCCCTAATTAATTTCACATTTTCAAAGCATTTCATTTAATATTAGTGTGCTATATTAATTAATATGTATGGATATATTAGTACATTCACTATATTTTACTCAATTACCAATGTCATTTATTGTATTTCTTAATATCTGTATTTGTCCAAAATTAACATATATTTTGAAAGGAATTGAGTAACTAATACTACTAATGTAATATAATATAAATTAAAAATGAAAATACATATATAATGCAAATTCAAGAAAGATAATTAAAAAAATTAATTTGTGCTAAGATTTTCTTTTGTACATATAAATAATTTATATAAATGAGGGATTTTGTAGACCTCCATGGGGCAGAGATCTCATTCATTATCTTTATCCCATTTAACAAACGATGACTCTTTCCTTGTCCTCGTAAAGACTAAATGTGTTCATATTCTCGTTTTTTTTCCAAGTAATCCCTATTTTTATCCGCTTTGATGATTTTTTTAATCATCCTAACTATTTATATATTTTTTGAAAATTAAAATATTTAATTTATAAAAACATAAAAATATGCTTTCTAATTAATCTATACTATATATAAATAGAATAGTCCTTCTGGTGTCCAAAATTACCATTTCTTAAAATACCTTTGATGCATAGGGAGTTGAGGGAAGTTACAAAAGTAAATGAACAAAGTTAAAAAAAATTAAAAGAAATAAAAAATAAAAAAATGGATTGATAAGCACGCAAGTGCTCATAAATTCACTAGTAAAAATAAATGAATAAATTTAATTTAAATGATTTCAACTACACCTCATTTCCTTTTGTATCATTTTAGTAAATATTCTCCAAATAAATATTTTTAATGTTCCTTCATAACCATATGCAAAATAAAAATCTCATTTCTCAGTGGTTTTTGAGTCCATTAGATTATCATAAATTGCCCTCTAAATTTTATTATTAAAGATAAGTAGCCTTTAAGATTTTCAGATAATTGCTTTTTTGTCATATTATAACTTTTCAGCTAAGAGATGACTCTAAAATTAATTGAGTGGTGAATCATTTGGGTATGAAATGGGCTTAAACTCTTTCAATGATCTTCCATTTTAATTAAATAACTTTTCAATTTTGATTAAAGATAAATTCTTTAACTATGAACTTGGGAGAAAAAAATACAAAAATAAAAGTTTTTTTTATAACAATGTGAAACTCTTAACTTATTCTTGAAAATGCAATATTTGTCTCTGAAATTTAGATATATAATATGAAAATGATTGATAATAAATTTAAATTACAATTTAAAACCTACATTAATTTTTTAATATACTTCTCCAATCATATAAGATTTCATTTTCTTAAAGTTTCCAAACATGCTCCCATACAAATTGTGGTATGCTAATTGTGTTTGTCACTAATAATGTAACAAAGAGTTTCCTTTATTGATTTTTAGGCTCTAACTCAACAATTTCCTTTATACCTTCAATAAATTCATTGTTTAGGAAATGTATAAGAAATTTTTTATAAATTCTATTCATATATTAAGCTTCCAAAAAGAAACAAAATAGTTTTCAATAACCTTAGCACATGAATTTATCATTTTTTTAAGCATAATTTGAAAACTTAAAATCACAATAGCTTGATGAATAAGGAAATTATAATTTCATAAATTGCTTGGTCTTTGTCATTTTGAATTTAAGCCCTATATAAATATATCAAAAATATGTATTTGGCTTTTATGAATATTAAAAACTTAGTTTTTATCTTTATAAATATTTTTAAAATTTTGTTTTTATATTTATAAATGTCATTATATAAAAGTGAAAACTAACTGTGAGACCATAAATATAATACTAAAAAAAGGCTAAAAAAAAAAGCTAAAACAAAAGTAACTAAGAAAGATAGTAAAAGAGTATAAGATAAAACTAATAAACAATCATATAGAATACTCTTATTATATCTTGAGTAAATTACCTCATTTTAGTATATCAAGACTGAATTTCTAGCTTATACTAAATATTTTAAATTAATGGATATATTAATTTAAATATAATGGATCATATTACAGCATATATATATATATGTTATCATTTTATTAATAGGTACAAAAATAGTAACTAATCAGTATTATATATTAATTAATTAACTGATAATTATGAGTATATAAGTAAAGTAGCATAACTTATCTCATTTAAACTTTTTTCAAACACTTATATTTTAAAAAATAAACTATATAATTAAAATTACTTTGTATTATTTAATTAATTTATTTATGAAAAATTATTTTAAATAACTCCAATAGATAAGGTTATCAAAATAATGTACAACATTTTTTGTCATGTAGATTTTAGCATAAATTGCCCATATATTAAAAATGGTTATTACCTAGAAAAGTTTTCCTTATAGGAGTCTGAAATATTTGTATTAATTATAGATTATAGATTTATTTATCACTAATTATTTTAAATAACCCCGATATATAAGGTTATCAAAATAATGTATATCTTTCGCTATGTAGATTTTAGCATAAACTGCCCAGATATTAAAAATAATTACTATTAATATTGAAACTATATAAATTAATGATAGTAAACTAATGATATATAATAATTATGATTATATTTTTTAAAAATATTAATTATTAAAGTTATAAAATTTGTGGGCTCTAAATTACTCTGGAAGCTACACTTAGAAAACCCAAAGGAGGGTTAAATATTAGTATTATAGATTTAATTATGGGTAATTTATTTTAGGGTATATTTAATTATTCATAGGAATAGGTAGTTGGGAATGATGTGTTCTTATGTTTGTTACAAGTTTTACAAAAAATTTTCCATGTATTAATTATTCCATAGAAAAAGATTTCCTATAGGGGGCGTTTGTTTCAAGGTTTGAAATTAGATTCCCAGGAATGTGATTCTTGGAAATGATATTCCTGAGAATATTATTCTTAGGTGTCTTTAAAAAATTGTTTGTTTATCATTAGATATTTTCGGGATTATTTGTTAAGATTCCTAGGAATAGATTTAAAACTTGTTTGTTTTATAATCTATATTCCTAAAAATATATATCATAATTTTCAAAATACCTTAAACAAAATCATAAAGAGAGAAAAAGTTAAATAATTGAGGGATTGTTTAGTAATTATGCTTAACAATTGTGGTCCCGAAGTCAAGGAAATTGTTTTTACCCACCCTTCAACTTGGGAATAAGATTTCAGTAAATTAGATGCAGATAAATTTTAAATATATTTACTTTTTGTAGTGTAATCTTGCTATTAATATTGATGATTACTAATGGTATTCTAATAATATGTTATAATTGCAGTTTTGTTTTTTCAAAAAAATAAAATAATGATTAACTTCTTAAAAACTGTGGGTTCTAAATCATTTTTGTTGCGACACTTGGAAAACTTTCTCTTATAGGAGTCTGAAATATTATTCTTATATATAGATTATAGATTATAAATTATAAATTATAGATTTATTTATCATTAATTATTTTAAATAACTTTGATATATAAAGTTATCAAAATAATGTATAACATTTTTCATCATGTAGATTTAAGCATTAATTACTCATATATTAAAAATAATTATTATGAATATTAAAATTATATAAATTAACGATACTAAACTAATGATATATAATAATTATGATTATAAATTTTTTTAAAAAATATTAATTATTAAGTTATGAACTTTAAGGGCTCTAAATTACTCTAGAAGTCACACCTAGAAAACCCAAATGAGTGTTGAATATTAGGATTATAAATTTAATTAAATGTCAATAAATTTTAAATATATTTAATTTTTGTAGTCCAATCCTGCTATTAAATCTAATGATTGTCAATGATATTCTAATAATATATCGTAATTGCACTCAGGGTGCTAATATTAGTATTTTTAAATACTAATACTTTCGTCATAAAAGTCTGAAATATTAGTATTATAAATTATAGATAGATATCTAGTTTAACTTTTTTATTTTTTATTTTGGTAATCAACAGGGTGCTAAGCATCCATAATTTGATTTATTTTATAAAAGAAAACCCATTTTAACATTACAAAACCATATATCATATAATGGTTCATCCATCCACAACATGAATTGGAAAGAGAATTTAAATAATAAAAAGAAATACAAAATCAGTTCTGTCAGATATATATATATATTTGGTGAGGAGTTTTGTTAGATTACATATGCATAACACCTAAAGAAAGTAAGAAAACATAGAAAAAGAAAGTGAGAAAGTGATCTACTAGTCATGTTATGAATCATTGGCATAGTTTGCATGGCAGGTTAAAACTCATGTGTCATGACATGTGTAACTATTGCATGTGAAGGGGTGTTCTGCTGCCAGCCTGCCAAAAGAATGTTCATGGCTTACAAGAATAATAGAGTAGTCATACCGTATTTTGATATCTAAAAAGTGCAGTCTATCCACTTCATCAAAATAACACTTTTAGTCATACCAACAAAAATAATTGCCTTTAGCTCTCCTCCTGCTCTTCACCCAAAAGAACAAAATTATAACAAATTTATAATAGATTATTATTTCAATGTAGACAAAATCTCTTCGTTTGATTCTCTCGTCAAATCTTTATCTTCCTTACAAATAATGATAAAATCTATTTGTAATTTTTTTTTTCTTCACTTTGTCTTCAAATCAATTTTCAATCTTCTATTTAATTTTCCAATTATTAGTTAATGGTTTATTTACCTACATATAAATAATGTTAAGGATTTATCTAATCAGTATCATTAGAGCAATAGTTAAGGAATTAAAAAATGTAATTTTCACATATAAAAGGAAAAATTCTTGGATGAGTACAAGTTCACCCAAGAAAACATATCTTATATAAAATGTAATTCTTAGACATGCACACTCATAATAAAGTTGATAAGATCCATAAACAAGAAAACATATCTTATATAAAATTAGTGGGGCTCACTTTTGTTGCGAATGTGTGTGAAAATGAGGTGATGAACTTTTACTCATACAATAATCTCCCATAGGAAATTGAAGTTTTTTTTGTCCTTAAAAGCATGTGATCCATTACAAATTTTAACATTTTTTTTTTAGAATCCTTAACCGATGTATTTAGGGCGTTAGTTAGCATAACCATAATGTTTAATACTACCATAAAAAAAAATCATACATTTTCGATATTCATCCATTAAACCAAAAATTGAAAATTGAAAAGAACCATAGAAAGCAAGGTCAAAGAAAGAATAATGTCGTTTAATGAGATGATAATAGGACAAAGGTGGCCGATGGATAGGTTAATAAGCAAGTAAACCATACCATTGCTACACTAACATTAGAATTTTGATCTTAAGAACTGACTGAGTATATATGTCTATTTCTTTGTCCTTGGGATAAGTTGATTAACACAGGGCCCATGCTTTGCCACCATTACAATTGAACCTTTTCAGCTTGCCAAAAAGCATGACTAGGATGAGGACTGCTTTTCCTTTGCTACTGTCATGCCCTGCGAAATTGGTCCAAGTTTGTTTACAGTCCACATTTGGTTATAATTGTCTCTTGCAGTTGCAGCTATAACCCGTTGAGGACCCCACATTCCCATATGCACTGCAATTTAAAAAGAAAAAAAATAGATACACAACCCAAAAAAATATAAAATGTACGTTTTAATAAAAAAAATTTAATCAAAATAATAATGCACAGGAGCTCTAATTGAGATAAAGTCTCACCCAAGGACCTCCACCATAGTGCTCAAGAGGTTAAAGTTAAGGGGATCTCGTTCTAGCTTGTCTCTCTCAGTGATGCAGATGAGAATAACAAAAATAGCTAGGCAAGAGATATGTGACAACACAAGAACCTTCACTAAACTATTTTTCATAATCCCTCTCTTCTTGTAGTTTCTATCGTAGTCTTCGTCCAACATAGGCGAAAAGGTGGTGTATGGTGGCAAATACCTGTTATGGGGAGATGAACAAAGAGAGCGTATCAAACTACGTCAGGATTTAGTACTCAATTCCATGGATATGCTTTTCACTTTATTTGTTTTTGTTTTTTTTAATTCCACCTATCAAATTACGTACTCATTAATTTCATATTCACGCCATGTACATCAAGTCTATATAATTTCATATAATTTAAAAATAATTTGATGATTTATTATCTCATTTTCTTTTAACAGACATGTTTTTTTTATCAAAATATTAATAAATATTAACCACTAGAATACATACCTAATATTGTCCAAAATATTCAATTTTGCACCTTATTTATAGTTTCTTAATTACATAATGATATATAGAACACAAAGTATTCAACTTCATTCTAATATTGTGGAAATATTTATAAACATTTATTGTTATAAAATATATTATTTGAATATGTGGATTTCTTTATTCTTATCAATTAAGATTTGAGCCAGTTAATTACACAAAATTTATTATGATTTGATATGATATATATTATATTTTTTACCTTTTGGTTATAAATAATTTTTGGTGCTCTATCAAGACGACGTTTGAGAGTACCAGTAATATTAGGGAAAAGAACATTTAAGTCTTCTAAACTTTTAGATACTTGCAAATAGCTACTTTTAACTTTTGGAGTTTTCAACTAGTTAATTAATTATACTGTGAAAAATAAGATGCAAAACAATTTAGCATATTCTCTACTTTGCAAAAATCAAAACCCATCTTCCTAATACTCAGGGCCTGTTTGCTTTGCTGGAAACAGTTTTTAGTTTTCAGTTTCCAGTTTTTGTGAAGGAAAAACTGAAAAAACTGAAAACCACAAATTTCAGTTTTCAGTTTTTTCTTCACAAAACTCAAAACAAAACTGAAACTGAATCAAAACTGTTTCCAGTAAAGCAAACAGGCCCTAAAACTTCCGTTTTCAACTCTCTAAAGAGCATTCGTTAGATAAATCATTAACTTCTAAATCTTTCAATTAGAACTTTAAACTACAATAATCTTTAAAATTGATTCTTTTATTCAATTTCAAGTTTAGCTTGTTGGCATAGTAAAATATCTAAATGTCACATGTCAATGTGATAATACTTGCAATTCTTTTTCTTTTTATGATTTTTCTCTTATTATATTAAAATTACATATTAATAAAAAAAATTAAGGTCTTAAAAACATTTAAAAAAACATGATTGAATTTTTTTCAATTCCTAACCGAATTAATTTTGCCCTTTGTTTTTTTTATTTGATTATTCCTATAATTTTTTAATATTTAAATCAAAATGGTTACTTGCGGTGAATTGATCATTTTGTGTTTACTAACTTCAAATTAAATGTTACTTGCCTTTGGCATCTATTATTGTCCCAATACTGCAAAGATGCGAACAATTTTTTCAAGGAAAATATGTGAGATCTTGAGTTGTATATGTTCTTTTCTACAATACTATTATCTCTTCTTTTTAACTCTTTTCTATTTATTATTATAGTTTACAGCAATTACATCAAATTTCTTGTAATTATTAGCACACGTAGGATTTGAGTTGTATTATTGGTAACTATGCTTATGAATAAAATGTTGAAAATCACGTACGTACGAATTATCAATAATTACGTAATTCATTTATCTCGTTAGTGGATCTTACAACAGAATTTTACATCTGGTATTTGTTTTAATTTGAAGGAGATGAACTTACAGCATGACAATGAAGATCACCAACATGGCTGAAGAGACGGTGGAAAAAGGCAATGGACTTTTGATAGGGATTCAGACCCTTGCGACGAGCAACAACAACTGAAACATCGGATTCTGGAAAGCATGTGATAGTATCGTGTCTCTCCGTGATTCTGCAAGAGGTAAACGAACTCAAATTTCTTGGTACATTTCCCCAATGCCCAATAGGAATACATCTAAAAGTTAATTAAAAATTTTCAAGCAAAAGGAAATTCTAATATTTTTTTTCAACACTGATAGTACATGAAAATTAAATTATTAAGTAAAAAATTAAAAAAATACTGAACTTAAATTGAGAGTGAATCAAATTTTCTTAATTTATATTCAATTTCATTTTAGATAATTTTTATATTCCACGTATTTAAAGTGGCTAAATATTTTTTAAGATAAGAAGCTATGCTATGTAAAATTATGAATGTTGAGATTGTGTATAAAATTCTAATATAGTGGGAGTACACGTATACCAGCTAACAAAAAAAATCTAATTTAAAAGAAATTTTAATATTTTTTAAACAATGATAATGCATCAAAATAGGATATATTTTGCCAAAACATCTTTTTCCTATGAAAAGTTGTTTTTGCATGTGTTTATAGTTGCGCTTTGAAGAAGTTGCTAGTTGCACTTAAATAAAAATCAGGGAAGAGCAAAATCAGACCGGACCGATCGGTTCTGGAGCAGTCACTGTTAGTTGATTAACCCCAAAAAATCAGAAGAAGTTAAAATCGGTCAAAACCGAGAAAAATTGAAAAAATCGACGAACTGGACTAGTCGATCAGAGCCTTTGAAATTTTTTTTTTGGTTTCAAAGCTTAAATACTGATATTTTGTGACAGTTACAAGGCAAAACTGAAGAAAATGGAACCAAAGAATGACACTAACAAAGATTGTTAGATTATTCTTCTTCTTTCTCTGTCATTCACAAGCTGCTCACCAACAAATATTGTTTTTAAATACTTTTATGATTGTATTGTGAAGCTGAGACTAGAGAAATTTTATATGGATTATGTTTATTTTTATAAATCTATGAATATTTTTTTTTTGGTGTTGATTATGTTAATTTTAATGATTTAATATATTTTTTATATTTTAATTAATCATATGTCTATATTTAAATATATATTTTATTATATTCTGATTGACCACGGTTGAACCGGTCGGACCTCTAAACCTTTGAACCAGTATCTTGACCTGTTCGATGCCCGGTCCGGCTTTTTCTTCCTTGATAAAAATAAATAGACTAAATATCCAAATAGATCTCTCAGGTTTTGAAAATTAATCCCAAATTGGTCCTTCACATTTAAAGAAAGGGGACAAATTGTCCTCGGTACAGTTGAAAATGGAGCAAATTGGTCTCTCTATACACTGTACGAAACTATATGGAGAATCAATTTATCCCCTTTTTTGAAATGAGAGGAATCAATTTGGGATTTTCAAAACCTTAGGGACCTGTTTGTCCCCCAATGCAAACCTAAGGGACCTATTAGGTATTTAGTCAAACAAATAATTACAACAAATAACATAAAAATAGAGTTGATATATATATATATATATATATATATATCAAGTATTCATAATCTTTTGTTGTTGTATCCCAATAATTAAAATATGTTTTATTTCAAAATATTCAATAGGTTTTTATCTTTAAATAATACCGAATGATATATATTATTACTACTTTGATAGCACTATTAATAGTTTATCAAAAAAAGAACCATGTATTATATATATATATATATATATATATATATATATATATATATATATATATATATATATATATATATATATATATATATATATATATATATATATATATATATATATATAAATTGTACGGTATCAATTCACGTCAAATTAAGATATATAAATACTAAAATATAATCAGTAATCATTTATATCAAATCTGTACAGGTATTATACTAGTGGAAAAAAAAAGGTCTCCTTCTAAAATCACTTGTTGAAGCCCCTTCCACTGAAACTTGGAGCCCTAAAAGAGTCTCCACGGCTTCAGCTCTGACCAAATCAAATCAGCCTTCAACATCCTTCGTTTTCGCTGCCACAACTCTTTCCAACCCATCATGGATCACAAACACAACTCCGAGCCCAATTGTGCCATCGTCTTCAAAAGTTGTTGCATTTGTGTACCTGATCTAATATATTTGGCTGGATCTTTAGTTTTGTCTTTTAAAACCAATTTCAATCAAACTAGGGATAGTATATTTCCTTGTATTGAAAGTGCTCTGATCTAATTTAATTAATATCGGTAAATTCTTCTGGAATTTAATTTCTGTCCACTTTACATGATCACTATGCAATTCATCGGAATCTTATTAAAATGACAAATTAAAACATCATGGGTGATTGTGATAACGAATACTTACTTCTTATGATTTGTTAATTTGATTGTCATATTCTATTGAGTAATTTACACACATCTCCTCTAAGGTTTAATGTAAACTTACTCGACACTCCTCCATTTTGCAAAGTAATCACTGACCGCCCCTGAAGTTTATTAAAATTATAGTAACCCCCCATATAATCTTTTAATTTAAGTGATAAAAAAGGTAACATGTGACATATATACACATGATTATTAACAACAAAATTATAATATTTTGACAATACTTGACATGTATATTAACTAAAATACTTTTTTTTATTATAAGTTTAATTTTCATGTGATAAAAAAGTATTTTATTAAGCTGATAGGTTAAATATTGAAAAATATTATTATAATTTCATCATTAATAATTATGTATGTATCTTATATTACCTTTTTTTTCACTTAAATTAACAAATCAATATCCACAGGAAAGGTCATTGTAATTTTAATAAATTTCAGAGGAGGTCAATAATAGTTTTGCAAAATATAGGGGTGCCGAGTGTAATTACACTATAAACTCAAGGAAGGTTAGTGTAATTTTCTAGATTCTATTTGTTGACTATGTAAAATTGCTTTTGTAACACCCCAATTTTTATGCACTAATTACTTTGGTTAGTTGATGGATAATTAGTCATTCATAATTAATTTAGCACATAAGCAACATTGGTTTTCCTTCATGTGTTTCCTTTTGAAATTTGAACTCCAAAATGGATGAATTCAATAATCTTTGCTTGAAATTAGAGGTGTGTGAAAACAATATATATATATATATTATGGATGTTTTATATTTATTTTAGTGATTTTGTGTGTGAAATCTCAAGACTATCTTCATTTAGACATACATCTAATTGTCAAACTATCCTTTTCATATACACCCACACTTAAAAAAAAAAAAAACCCAAATCCCATTTTTCCCCTCCCAACTACGGTACACACACACACACACTTCACAATTTTTCTTTCTTGCTCTCCTTCCTTTCTTTCTCTCATTCTTTGATCTTCTTCCTTCTTTCTCTCCACCATCTTCCACCATTTCAACCTCATAACTTCTTCAATTTTTCACCAAATCTAACAGATAAATACACTTTTCTATAGCTCTTCCACCAAACAAACACAAATCCACCATCAACTTTTCAAGAAAAACCCTCCTCGTACCTATTCTAGGCAAAAAAAAGTTCAGGTAAAAAGAAAGAATAAGTTTTTGCTTCCTTACTTAGGAGAACAAACTTCAAGGAGCTTGTGGCTGTCTTGATCTCCAGTAAAAATCATCTTTTGGTAGAGGTTTATGTTTAAATTTATCTATTTTATCTTGTTCTCTGATTTTGTTAAGAATTATTGAGTTTTGATTAATGATTATGCATGAAAGATCAAAGGAAATTGTATGTTGCTAGAATTCTCAGATTTATGCGGATAGCTCGGTTTATATGATTTTATTTACATAGATGGAGACAATATTTTGGGCTAAAATTTTTATATGATGAAGCCAACGTATGGAGGTATCTTCATTATTTTTCTTGAGATGTCTACATGACTTTTTTCTATTTTTAGAAATTCAAAAACAGAGAAGCATGAATAGCAATTTCTGAAGCACTAAATTTGTATAATTTTGTCACTATATCAAATGATCGATTTTTTACTTGAAAAATTTACAGGACGTTGTAGACATCTTGAAGTTAAACTATGAATTTTTGTATGAGTTGAAATAATCATTTGATGGGATAATAAAATTGGGAACTTGTAATACTTGGAGTACATGTATCAATAGACGAGTTCCATGTGGTCCTTGGACTCCCCGAGACCCACATTTACTGTCCACAGCTGTGACCTAGCTGCTGTCCACGGCTGAGTTGCAGTTCACAACTGGATTGGTTGTCCATAGCTGGGTTTGAGCAAAGAAATGTAGATAAATGAGTGAGTATAGAGTTAAACTAATACCATGATAGCAAAGTGTCTCATAACAGCAAAGTGTGCTGTTAGTTTTTCTGTCCATGGCTAAGACTTTCAAAGAAGTAGTGCAAAGTGGTTAATGACAGCAAAAGTTGCTGTCATAAAGGCTCCCACAGCTGGGGATGAATTCTACAGCTGGGAATGAAATCCCACGGCTGGGGAATGAGTTCCTTATGGCTAGAGGTTGGGGATGAGTTTCCCCTAGCTGGGGGATCAGTTTCACAGCTAAGGAATAAGTTTTTACAGCTGGGATTACACGCCACGGCTGCATAAGAGTGAATTTTCTTCCTCCTGCGGCTGAGGATACGCGATCCACAGCTGGGGGCGAGTTCTCGGCACGAATTGTAAGTGCACAGTAACAGGGGCGGAGCGCCTCTGGAATATGGGGTGACAATTTAAGATTAGATTATAAAGACATCTTTGAACAATTGTACAAGACCTCAGTGGATATGGGGTGACAATTTATTACTGGGAAGCTTAAAACAAACCAAGTGACCCAAACACAAATGTTAACACCAAATACAAGCACGTATCCAATGAAAAGAAAAGGAATGTCAGAGTCAAAAGGAATGCATTCATGACTCTAAAATGTAAAAACTTGAGTTTTGGGACTAGATTAGGGCAGTGATGTGGGGCGCTGTCACAGGGAGAATCGAAGAGGGGTTTTGCGGCTTGGGGCAGCGGAGGTCGACAACTTCGCGGCGGCGTAACGCTGAAGACGGGGGCTGGTGCGGCGTCGCTGGCCATGTTGCGGAGATGGCTGGGCTTCTGACGGCTGAGATGGTGGCTGCTTCAGAGGGTTTCGGGCGGTGATTGAGGTTGTCGAGGATGATGGTGGAGGCTGCAACAATGGGAGACTGAGGTGTTTGAGGTACTGTGTTGTGGGGATTTCTTCCCCTTTTTTCGTTTTGCAGGTCGAGGGGTGTGATTATGAATTTTTCTTTTTATTTTTTATTGGTCACTGATTTTTGGGGTTTGCTGACTGGTCTGGGACTGCAATTTCGTCATTTTTGGGTTGGACAGGTATGGTTTCAGCTTTCAGATCCTTTATTTTGTACTTTCTCTTATCAAATTCAAGTTCAAAATTTTGTTACTGTGATCTTTGACTTATTTGTTTGTATTTAGTGAAATTATTGTCATTTTAATTTATTCTTCAACTAACTTTTAAAATTCAAAACCCATTCAGTATGATTATCTTACTACTTTATTTTATGTTATCTAATTGACCTGAAGTTAATTATCTTTAATAGATGTTTGAAACCTTGAATGGAATGAAATTAAATTGAATTCAATTTTTATATTTAGAATGGGTTAATAAATTAAAAAATTTAATTTAATTCTTTAATTTAGAATAAGTCTAAAAATAAATTAATTTCATTACTTTTATTATCATATTTTTTATTAATAAGTTAAGAATAAAATATTATATTTAAATAAAATTATTTTAATATTTTAATTTCTTGCATTTCAATTTCATTACTTTTGATGAATTTCAATTTTTATCGGACTTCACCTTTCCAAACACCCTCCAAGTTATCCACCACAGACACAGATGACGAAAACTCGAAAACACCCCAAAAAAAAAAAAAACATTTAAATAGACTGAGTCTTTCTAGTTTCGTTTCGTTGTTATTCTCTCTATCAATCAAAGGACGTGGTTTACTTATGCCCTAGCTATATAAATGCATCCATTCTGTGTTGTGCTTTGGATCTTCTGGTCATTCGGAATCACATTTACGGCGGTGACATTTTGCATCTTTAATGCGACACATTGGTCATTTGTGCTAATCTTTTGTTTGGTTGGCTTGGTGGCACTATGTTTATTAAACATGAGAATATTACAAAGAACAATGGCCGAGGATGCGATTGAAGGGCGTTACTATCACGTGTTTGAAGAATCAATGCCTATTCACCGAAGGGAACGAATTGCGAGGCATGCCATGAGAAAGTTGCCACCAGTTAAAAGCTTCACTAAGGAGGACAAAACAAGAGATGGATCCCGAAGTGATGCTCATCATTGTTCTATTTGCATGGAAGAGTTCAAGATCGGGGAGCTGATTCAACCTTTTGGGTTGTGTAACCATGAGTTTCATTACTTTTGCCTCAACTCTTGGTTGCATGCTGGAAAATCTACTTGTCCCCTCTGCCGAAAAGATTTAATAGCTACCTCTACCCGTACAAGAGGCACATAGAAAGAAAGAAACAGATGCATGTGTACTCTACCTTACCATTGCTTAATTTAGACCATAGCTAAGGGACAGGATTAAGTGACTAGAGTGGATGAATATATATATATATATATGATCGAGGGTGTATATGTTGTTTTACATCTCTCTCTCAAGTTTAATATGTATAGCTAGCTAGGATTTTGGTTGAATGAGAGGAAAACAATGCATCAGAAGGTGATTAATTAATTATTCTTCATGAAATTTTGTTATATCCTTTCCACCTCCACCTGATTTTTGTCCACTCTCCTTCCAAGTTTTTCTATTTCAGCTATTTGTTCTTTGTATTAGCTTTACCAGAAATATAATCTAGAAGGCATCTTACTCTCGCGATGCTTCAAGATCAAGTTCGAATTAACATATATTGTTGATTCTCTTTCTTATGAACACTGTTAGCGAAGAAGTAATAATTGCACTTGATGATAGTACTTGGCTTGGGCATAATAAGGCCAATGTCTATGAAAGGCTTATCATTAGCTATAAGAATTTGAATACTTTTCTTTTGTACCTTAGGACTATACTCATGATTCATTTGGATATGATATAGCGGCTCTATAACTGGCTATTCCTTTGTCTTGATTTTATGGCTGCGTTACATATGTGTTATCATAATTATTTTATTGGAACCAATTACAAGTCCTAAGACACTCTTCATTGCTCACTAGTCTTTTGCATCGTGCACCAAGTGATGTGCCTCGAAATGGTTATTAATTTTTACGTGTATCCCTCGTCACTTAAATTTATTTGCACAAGGAGAAAGATGAGCATTTGCAGCTACTAATTAGGCTTTAACGTGTAATTTACTTTAGCTTGTTTGCTAATCATTTCTCAAATAAGATAGGAGAATTTTTAATTAAGGTAGTATTCTATTTCACTATGCACTTTTCTTGAAAAGAACCACATATTGAACTGAAAAACACATTAATTGCATAGTTTTCCGACCTGCTGATTAAAACCCAATTATTCATGTCTTGTGTTGTACTGGGGAAGTACGGTTGTATAAAATTGAAAAGGTCTTATTCCATGGGAAATCAGATTTCTACAACCTTCTTATATTTGGGGTAAACTTGTTGCCCCAAATGCTCATTAGTTTGTACACACACGTGACATGCCATACATAGCAACAACCATAAGAATCAATGGTCAGTGCCCCAAATTATTTGGCAATGTTTTTCTTTTTAAGTTCCTATATAATATTCCTGTGCTAACACAAATGAGTAATGACACTTATAATTTTGACACAAATTAAAGATTTGGACTACGACATTCTTGACGAATTTGTAGGTCAATCACGAGTATCTTGAGAGGGTTGCTTTTAACACTTATGGCCTTCTCAGCCCAGACCGCGTGGTTGGCATGGATTTCCACCCAACAATGATTGATGGTTTGGGGTTGCTGGATGGGGAGTGGGTGAGATTGAAGCAGAGGGAGGCAGCAATGCTTGGCCCCTGCTAAATTTTGCTGAGTTAAGAACCTACGCGTATCTATTCTAGTACAACGAATAAAGTTGCATGTTATTGGCATTAAATGCAGAAAATGTTTGAAAGGATAGGCAGTGAGTTCTTTCATAGTTGATGAAGTGCCAAAAGCAAGATTTAATAAGTGATAGCAAGTTCTTCCATAATTGTTTAGATGTGGGTATCTATGCGAAGTTTTTTTTTTTTTTCACTGCTAAGGCAATGGGATTGACAGCAGTAGCCATCATCTGGAAGATGACATAACGCTGACAGCAGTTTTGTTGGATCGATAAACTAGAAGGTATGCTTGCTTGAATTCTAAATTTTCCTTATCTTTGCTCACTTGTGTACTTCAATTCTGTTTTGTTCCTGACACAAAAAAGATTGAAAAAAAAAAAGTTCCATTATTTTAGTGTTCCCCCATAAATTGTTAAAAATTAGATCACATATGTTCATTTTGTAGGCTGAGCTTCTGCCTATAATTTTGTGGATACAAAAGAAGTTTTTAAACAAGGAGATTGGGAAGGAGCGTATTTTTGGTGGCAAAGGTATAACCTACTTCGAGTATAAGGCACTTTATGCTTTCAACTTCGCGCCACAATGTTGACTGCCGCAACCCGCAGCACATCAAAATGTTGTTATTCCAAGGCAATAGGTTAAGCGGAGAAAATAAAATTTATTGAAAAGTCAGTTACTATTATTATTTTTTTACAAAGAAAGTCCCCTTTCATTTCAAAAGTGGGTTATATATCTAGCTTGATATTTTCAGATACGTAGTGGAAGTTATTAATTTGGTGGCGAAACAAGAAATGTGCACGGGTAAGGGTAACTAAGGATGATGATACCGTATGCTGCAATGCAATCATCCTTAGATATGCAATTTTTGGCTTATTTAGTGATAGAATTGTGGTTCATAAATTGTAGAAACTTGCATGATGTAACTTTTATAGTGGGGGGTTAGCTGGTCATATGACAAATATTCGCTGATGGGTGTATTCATATGTGGTAGAGGAGTAAACTTGATTGCAATGATAATCAATTACGTATCTAGGCTGTCCATATGGTCTAATTAATGGATCTCTAGGTTGGATTAGTAGTAGTGACTAAGGGTGGCATTATCTGCATTAGGTTGTTCAATGGGGATAGAGACATTTGAGTCTGCAGATGTAGAGGCAATAGGCAAATGAACAGAATCTGGTGAAGGTGTGGGAGCAGGGATTTGAACTTTTGGGATGAGATTTGTTAAACACCACACCGGGAAAAATATCGATCAAGATTGATGCTAGCCGTGAAGAATGAAAACGGAGTAAATACTCAAGGAAGGTGACATTCCTTTTGTTTAAGAACCATAGTACTCTGAAGTTTCATGACCATTTATTAATGGACCATAATATAAAAATGCATTGTGTGCATGTATGAAAGTTGAAGAACAATGAGCATGACGGCACGTTTAAGAACAATTAGCATTGCCTGTGTTTCCAGTCTCTTTTGAGCAGAGCCTATTAAGGGTGCCTCTTTAATGTATTCTTCCATTGTGACAAGAAAAGAGGGAGGTGAATGTTTGTTGCATGAAAGAACTCAGTGAGAAACCATTTATGATATCAGAGAAAATATTGTTACTGAGAAGGAAGAAAGAACATGTCTCAAAGTTGTAAATTGGAAACTCCTAGCAAGGTCAAAGCACTTGCAGTATTCATAGACGTCAGCAAGTTGTTCAACCTGCAAAATAATCAACAGTCATCAAATGAACAGCTACGACTCCTTTGGAAGCGTCACTAAGCACATAATTCAAATTGGAAATCATCATTGTAATCTTATTGGCCGACTCTTCTATAAACATGTTGAGCCTTTATTGCATCACGTTTTGGCATATCAAAGAACTGCAACTTTCATTAGTTAGTACATGTTAAAATTCAAGCGGAATGATCAAAAGAGCAAGCTAAATTGGGATAGATAGACACTACCACATCCACAAGATTTACCCCAAAAGATTTTCAAAGAGAGAGCAATACAAACAACAAAGGATTTTGTATGTTTTCAAGAAATCCTTATCTTTTGCTTGAAGGCATTATTGTATTTGGACGCGCCTTTGGGTATGCATTAAGTATCCTATACATTGAATTTAGAAGAAAAAACAAAATAAAAGAAATTGCTGGCAGTTAAGCTTCCTGCTCCATGGTACATTACAAACGAACCAAAATACAACATTCAATATCAAAGCATCGGTTATATTAATGCAACAACAAATTCTTTATATTTTTCTCCCCCTGTATATTATCTGAACATAGACTCCACCAACCCTAATTACTTATATATCCAAAACTTTGAATTTGAATGAATGATGGCTGAGTACTAGATAATGGATATATCATTGCATACCAAAATAATATTCAATTCCCCTTATTCCTTGCCACAACGGGAGTTAGCTTGTTAGGAAAACCATAATTAATGGCTGCTGTGACTTGTAAAATGAAAAACAAACACAAAAGATTTTTTATGCTTATTACCAAAAGACAATCCAGACTACTACTTTTGGAAGGGGAAACAATTTATATTTCCACTCCATTCTTAACTTCTACCACACTCACCATAAGGGCATATTTGATTAAAAGGCGAATATGGAGTAAATTTTCTATAATTAAACTCTATAAATAATTTTAGTTTCTACATAAAACGTAGTCATAGAAATCTATTTTTATTTTACTTTTCAACCAATATACCCCAACTGATAAAAGTTATTCATGCATAATCTTATATTTTTACTGCAAATCAAAATTATCAAAACAAGTCCTAAAACAAAATAGTGTGTTAAATGTTATTAGCTGCCTTTGTAACGTCGAGATGTTAAAAATGATTGAATATACTTATCTTTATTCACATTTGTGTGGTAAATCAACAATACAAATTACTAATAATATTTTTGGTTTGTTTTAAGGAAATCAAAGTCGCTACTCTTAATCGCGACTTGATTTTCTTTTTTAAAAAATAGTATAACAATTAAAGTAAGAATAGTGATTGTAACTAAATATTATTTGTATATTTTGTCATAAATATTACAACATAGATATATAAATTTTAATTGACTTTCAAATCATATAAATGGTTTCCAGATAATTATAGATGTTAATTTTCAACGCAATAATTAAATGACTTAATATCATTTAATAACAAAATGAAAAATTGTAAAACTAAAAGGAAAATTAAATATTTGTTTGATTATATAGGAATACGAAACATGTATAAAGATAATCACGACCTGGGCTTTTATATGGAACTTAAACCTGGTTTAGGCAATAAGTGGTAATTGAAACACAGATATATAACTAAATATTATCTTCTTGTTTTTTCTATTTTTTAAACTGATAGAATATTATCGTGATCAATTTAAAGTTTCTTTTTATTTTTGCATTGAAATATTTATAGCTATCTATAATGGACAGCCCTTAGTTATTTATAGGCTTTGTGACCATGTATAATTTTTTTTTTCAAGTTAGTTTGATCTGAATAGAATTTTTTATGTAAATTTAATCCTAATATTTTTTTACATCAATCTAATCCCAATATTTTTAATTTTAACTTCAATTCAATCTGAATATATTTTTGTTTAAAAAAATTTGACATCGATTTTAGTCATTCAATCAAAATAAAGATCTAACAAAAAAGACTAAATTAATATTGAAATAAAAATTATTTAAATTAAATTAATATTAAAAATTTTATTAGGATCAAAATAATTATTTACCCATATATTTAGAAAAATATTATCTTATATAATTTGTTTAGAATAAAATAAAAAATTCCTATATCCAGAAAATTTTAAGTTTGTAATTTTAATGATAAAAAATTTGTGGACATAATAATGGTTGAGACTTTTCTCAATTGTGACATTCTTCTTATAAGTGCTGAAAAAATAAAATTCAAAAAGTGAATACTCATTTAAATATCCACTTTATTATGATTGGTTAGAGTTATTTTTTATTCAAATAACATTTTTGTTATGCCTGAAAAGTTGTACACAGCTCGATTTGCTCTGCACTGCCTCCCTGATATTGTCCGCACAGCTGCCTCCACTCCCTCCATTGTCATCAAGCACAATTGTGCGTGCAGAAAAGAGAATGAATTAACATGCAAGTATAAACAAAGCTCCATAGCCATTTGTAGCCTGTTTTGTTAATATAAACAAGCGCAACTGCAGGTATAAAATGTCGAGCTTTGTCTATACTTGCACATTAATTCATTCTCTTTTTACCACGTATAGTTGCGCTTGATGACAAGCAAGGGAGCGGAGGCTGCTATGGGGACAGTAGCACAGAGGCAGTGGAGAGCAAATCGAGCTGTGTACAACTTTTAAGCATAAAAAAATGTTATTTGAATTGCATAAAAAAAAACTATTGGAAGTGATGGATCATATCTTACCAGTCAAGATAAAGTGGGTATTTGAATGAATATTCACGTTTTGAATTTTCAAAAAGCACTATTTTTTCAGCATTTATAAGAAGAATGTCACAATTGAGAAAAGTCTTATAACCATTATTATATCCACAAATTTTTTAGCATTAAAATTATAAACTTAAAATTTTCTGGATATACGCATTTTTTATTTTATTCTAAATAAATTATATAAAACAATATTTTACTAAATATATGGGTGAATAATAATTTTGATCTTAACATTTTAAATTTTATATTAGTTTGGTCCTAACAAGATTAATTTAATTTAAATACTTTTTATTTCAATATTAATTTATTTTTTTTGTTATATCTTTATTTTGATTGAAAAAAGTATATATTACGATTGAATTTGTGTTAAAATTAAAAATATTATGATTAAATTGATTAAAAAAATTATTAGGATTAAATTCGCGTAAAAAATTATATTGAGACCAAATTAACCTAACAAAAAAAAAAACATTTTATACATAGCTACAAAGCCTATAAATAACTAAGAGTTGCCTGTTATATAGAGCTATAAATGTTTCAATGTTAATGGTTTTACAGTAGAGAATATGTGAACAGAAAAGCTTTGAAATGGTGGGAGTCTTCATTCTATAATTGGTTGGAAAAGTTCTAAAATTGGAAGCATGGACAATACAGGGGTTTGGTCACCAACTTAGTTTACAAACAAAATAATAAAGAGGGCTCGCTTGTAAATATTTATTGTCAAATATGGGGTATATTTATCAGAGTTATGTTATTCGTACTCATGATACATGAGAAACTATATCGACTCACATTTCATCTACTATTAGATGGGCGTAGACCCTACTTAAATGTGGTCTACGCTATATTCAATAGTGGATAAGATATGAGTAGGTATGGTGTCCTACACATCATGATTCATGAACACAAATAACATTTGTCATTTTTATAATGTTTCAAATTATGTTTCCTTCCACGTAATTTGTCAACCAATCTAGTAAGTACCAATCAAGTCAGGGCTATGAGATATTAAAGTGCATAGACATGAACTAATTAAAAAGATGATATTCTTATATGTTTTTAAATATACTTACCAGTTGATAGTCCATTAATGGTGTGACTAAATATAGAGAGTGAATGAGACTCTAACCTTGTTTTGTTCCCTCACAAGATATAACTAACTCAGCATGAGGATTGAATACAAATACTAAGCTTACGAAAAAATAAGAATAAATGTTTATTGACCTGTGCAGAAAAAGTTTCAGTTCACTAGCAAGCAAGACTGTAATGTTATTGAGAATTTTTTTTTTTCCTCTTCTGATTTAGCAAAGAATAATGCAACGAGAAGAGACTAACTATTGCAAGAACCTATAGAAGAGACACCAGGGAGAAGGAGCAAAATGGTTACTATATTTTGGTGTGCCTTTTGGCTTTTATCCAATATAACTTTCTTTCTCTATATGCCACTATTCTTGTGCACAATATACCACTAAGTATCCATTTGGTTTAGATTTTAGTACAATTATTTTTAAAATAATTGATATTGAAGGAACTGATTTGTATTTGGGAAAAATTTTAAAAAATTGAGTTTAAAAGAATTAATGTGAGATGAAAAACTAAAAGCTAATATTTTTTACTTTTATTATAATCAATTCTTATGAAGGTGAACCACTTTTATCAAAAGCAAAAATACAAAACAAACACATTCACTTTTTCTCTAGCCAACTTTAACAAACGCAAGGCTGAAATTTTTTTGTAACCAAACATGCCGTAAATGAACTAGGGCGTGGCGGCTGTCGTGGGGAGAATAGCAAGGAGGCAGTGCAGAGCAAATGGAGTTGTGTACGACTTTTTAGGCATAAAAAAAATTTTTTGAATAAAAAACTATCGGATGTGATGGATCACATCCAACCAATCAGGACAAAGTGGGTATTTGAATGAATATTTACTTTTTGAATTTTTACATAATACTATTTTTTTTAGCATTTATAAGAATGTAATCACAATTGAGAAAAGTCTCAAAACCATTATTATTTCCACAAATTTTTAGCATTAAAATTACAGACTTAAAATTTTCTGGATATAGTCATTTTTTTAAACTAAAAAAAATATATAAAACAATATTTTACTAAATACATGGATAAATAATTATTCCGATCTTAACATTTTAATTTTATATTAGTTTGGTCCTAACAAAAATTTTAAGATTAATTTAATTTAAATACTTTTTATTTCAATATTAATTAGTCTTCTTGTTAGATCTTTATTTTGATTGAATAACTAAATTGATGTCAATTTTTTAAAAAAAACGTATATATTAAGATTGAATTGATGTTAAAAATAAAAATATTAGAATTAAATTGATGTAAACAGTTATTAGGATTAAATTGACATAAATTTTTTTATTGAGATCAAATAAACCTAAAAAAAAAACTTTTTAATACATAATCACAAAGCCAATAAATAACTAAGGGCTGTTTGTTACAGATAGCTATAAATATTTCAATGTTGATGGCTTTATAGCAGAGAATGTGTGAACAAAAAAGCTTTGAAATGGTGGGAGTCTCCATTCTATAGTTGGTTGGAAAAGCTTTAAAATGGGGAAGCATTGGCAATATAGGGGTTTGATTCACCAACTTATGTAGCAAACAAAATAACAAAGAGGACTCACTTGTAAATATTATCAAATATGGGGTATATTTTTATAATGTTTCAAATTATATTTTCTTCTATCATGTAATTTGTCAACCAATTTAGTAATCACTAATCAAGTCAGAGTTATGAAATATTAAAATGCATGGATATAAATTATTAAAAAGAAGATATTTTTAGATATTTTTAAATATACTTACCTCTTGTAGTCTATTAATGTTGTGACCAAATATAGAGAGTGAATGAGGCTCCAACCTTGTTTTGTTCCCCTTGAGTTGAAGTCTGAATATGATATAACTAACTCATGAAGATTCAATACAAATACTAAGCTTATGAAAAAACAAGAATAAAGGTTTACTCACCTGTTCACAGCAAGGAAAAAGCTTCAATTCACTAGCAAGCAACACTGTAATGTTACTGAGACTTTGTTTTTTTCCCTCTCTTTTGGTATAGCATAGAAGAATGCAATGAGAAGAGAGTCGATTTTGCAAGAACCCTATAGGACAGACACCAAGGAGGAGGAGTAACAACGTCACTACATAATGGTGTGCCTTTTGGCTTTTATCTAATATCTATTTCTCTCTCTATATGTCATTATTCTTGCTCCTAGCACGCCAGTAAGCACTAAGCGTCCATTTGATTTAGATTTTTTTTATAGAATTGCTTTTGAAATACTTGATATTAAAGAAATTAATTTTAAAAGAATTGATTTTGTGTTTAGGAAATATGCTAAAAAATTGAGTTTAGGAAAATTGATATGGGATGGAAAAGTAAAATCTAATTCTTATGAAGGTGAACCACTTTTATCAAAATTGAAAATACAAAACAAACACATTCACTTTTTCTCTACCCAATTTTAACAAACGCAACGCTGAATTTTTTTTGTAACCAAGCATGCTGCAAATGGCTGGCAAGCTTTGTTTATACTTTCGCATTAATTCATTCTCTCTTTTTTGCATGTGCAGCTGCGCTTGATGACAAACGAGGGGGTGGAGGTTACTGTGGAGACAATAGCAGGGAGGTCGTGAAGAGCAAATTGAGCTGTATACAACTTTTTAAGCACTATAAATTGTTATTTGAATAATAAAAAAAAACTATTGGATATGATAGATCATATATAGCAAATCAGGATAAAACGGGTATTTGAATAAATATTCATTTTTTAAATTTTCAAATAACGCTATTTTTTTTAGCATTTATAAGAAAAATGTCACAATTGAGAAAAGTCTTATAACTATTATTATTTCCACAAAATTTTGAACATTAAAATTACAAACTTCAAATGTTTTGAATATAGGCATTTTTTATTTTATGCTACACAAATTATATAAAACAACATTTTACTAAATATATGGGTAAATAATTATTTTGATTTTAACATTTTTAATTTTATATTAGTTTGGTCCTAACTTTTTTTTAATATTAACTTAATTTAAATACTTCTTATTTCCATATTAATTTAGTCTTTTGGTTAGTCTTTATTTTGATTGAATAACTAAATTTATGCTACACAAATTAAAAATATTAGGATTTGTTGTAAAATGATAGGTAGAGAAGGAGAAAAGTGATTAGCAAATAAGAGATAGCTCCTTTCACTTTTTTACTGTATCTTGCAATTCACTTTAGATCTCTATTTATAGACCCTTGAATACAATTGAAATGAAATGATTTACAACATTACATTAATAGACAATAAATAAGATTCTAATCAATCATTAAAAATGGTAACAGGCATCCATAAAAATCTTTGATTTATAACACTTCCCCTTAAATGTTCATGGGATAGACAATATGCATCATCAAAACCTTACTACAAAAAAAAACCCTATGGGAAAAAATCTTAGTGAAGGAAAAAAGAGTACATATGTCTTTATAATATGTATAATAAATTGTCTCATTAAAAATCTTACCAAGAAAACCCATTTTGGGACAAAATCTTAGTTAAGGAAAGGAGCATGACACATATTACTCCCTCTAATAGCAACATTACTGAATATCTCAAAGTCTGGGCATTCCAATCTTGTATACCAACTTCTCAAATGTTGACGTAGGTAATACTTTAGTAAACAAATTTGCCAAATTATCGCTTGAATGAATTTGTTGAACATCGATATCACCGTTCTGTTAAAGGTCATGTGTGTCCTTTAATGTATCTGTAACATTCTAATTTTTAACCCAATACTCCTAGAACGTGTTTAGGTTAACCATTAGTTTCATTCATTCTTTAAAATACTTAGTGGAAAATATGGGTAAATTTTTTTTTTTTGAAACATAAAAGCAAAGTAAGAGCCGTGCATATCGTAAATGAGTGTTGTCATAAAGCCTAACACATACAAAGGAAAGCGCAAGATAAGAACAATCAAATAACTTCATAACATTAGACAATCATGTGCACACCAACGATAATATTATATAAATAACATAAATTGCCCACCTATGAAAGGCGAGATGAGTTCGATACAATATAAATGCAAATACAACTGAAATGAAAATACAAAGGAAGGCATAAAGGAAAACACCCCTACCCTAGTGCACCTAAAATGGATAACCTCTAGAACAAAAGAAGGTTTATCCTAATCTATGTGTGGTGTGTGCACTAACACTCCCCAAAGGCCTCTACTGCTACGGTCCCGGAAAGGGTGGGACGTAACCAATCCACTAGCATAACTCGATAAGAGTGGGCATACGCTGTGGCTGGACGTGTGCTTCGTGATGAAGGCGCATGGCTAGCCTCCGGGCCAACCTCGACTGAGTCACGGTTTCCTCACTACCTTCTCCCATGAATGGGGGAGTGGGGGCAAAGCTCTCACTATACAAGTGGGTCGGTGGGTCCTCCGAGGGATCTGTCTCTGAAAACTGGGAACGGGGCACGTAGTCGAGGAAGTCACGTACGACCGATGCAGTCGTATGCGTACAAAGGATCCTCTCGTTGCGCGTCCGAGTGCGCTAAAAAACCATATCGTCACCATAGGGGGATGTTGGGGAGAACCGGTAGCTGGGTACTGGGTGTACAAAGGGACGTCGTACGAACATGAAAACTCTAACAGCGCAACACCCCCCAAAATGGTAAGACTGGTGCTCCGGATCAAAGTGAACCCCCCATGTGGGAGTGTCGATGAACAGCACAAAGGTCGCTATCCGAATCTGAAGATGTAACGGGAAGGAAAAGGAGAAAGAAATGGAGTGAGAATCTTACTAAAGAATCTTAGTAGGTGTAACGCCCTAGTAGCTCCAACTATGCATAGGTCGTAATTGGAACTTAATAGTTTGTTACCTTTTAGCTATTTAAAGATAAATAAAATAAAATATTTCTAGCATAAAAAGAAACTACCATAAAATGAATTTCCATAATGTCAACATTAAGGATGGGGAAGAAGATACTCCCAAATTCATCCTTCCACACATTCAAGGTCAACTGACAAAAATATAACGTACTTTGTAAGGATATAAAGTTAACGTAGAACAATGTCATATAACCGGTATATAAACTTAGAAAAAAAAATTATAATTAACAGCTAAAGGAGAACCAAACATTCTGTTTTTTTTATACTCGATATGGCACCTATCGACCTCGATCTCGGCCTCTTCCTCGAAATGGAGTATGTTGAAAATTGGGTTTTAAGGGTTCTCGGATGACACGGTGGGTGGCAGGCGTCTCGTCATACCACTTGTACATAATCCCTGGGGTGTTAGATGGCCTAATGGGGCGGCTGGAGGTAGTGGACTTTGTGGATGAATCGGAGCAATAGCCGGGGTCCTCGTCCGGGTCCTCCTCTGACTACTGATCGACTTGCAAGGGCTTGTGAGCGGTGGCGTCGACCGGGACCAACGCTACTAGTGCTGCTTTCTCGTCCTCAGCCTTGTGGAGATGGGGGCCCATCCCCTCTCTGCCCAGTGATGTCATCTAGAGATGGTACGGAAGGAGGGGGTGAGAAATAACAATTTCTCAGTAGGTTATGCATAGTGTCATCGTAACCATCTCCAGCCACCTTGGGTTTATTTAAGAAATAAGTGAGTAGGTATATCATTTTCTTTTAGTTTTCAAAAGACATTTGTTAGCCGAGGCAGATCCAATTTTAGATGCTTCTTTATACATAAAAGAAAATGATTGGTGCAATAAAGAAGTGACGCTGAGCACAAATAAATGCATGAAACAGGTATTATAGTAGGCAAACTTTACTTCTATGAATTAACTTATAAACGGTATGACTCATTCTTCAACATAAACTTCAATTCTTACTTAATCATTAACTTAAAACCCGTAGTGGGTCTCCCTCCTGAAATCGTTGGCATCAACCTCAGAGTTTCAGTGTATGGTATTGAGCTCAAACCGACAGCGGTCGCCACCCTGGGGTGAGGGGTAAAACTTTCTCCTTCCGAATCGCGGAAGGGTAACTTAACCGTTCATCTCTTCTTATTTAATGCAACATGTGTCATGTGAATTCTTATGCATAGCATGGGACATGTATTATACAAAACATAAAAAGAACAATTCTACAGTCAATATGATTTAGTAGCTTTAGCACTACCACATTTCAAACGACAATACTAAGCATCAATAAATATAGCAGCACACGAGCACACATATAGCACCCAGAGGCATTTTAATATAGCTTCTCATGAAACATACACAAGGGGTATGTCAAATATCATATTCAATATTTGACCTAATAGTTAGCAAGTCTCATTATCAAGAACAAGTCTTCGTAACTAATTTTTGACAATATGTAGAGTGTGTTAAATACCTGTATTATTGAGTCTTAAGGCTCTCTATATTTATTTATTTTAGTTGATAGCATTACTAAAGTTACTACTGATTGGGGTTATAACTTAACCTTTGTTTCATTCTATATATATTGGTAAATTATTTAAACACTTTTTATTTTCCCTATGGTGAAATTTCTAACTTTCAGATTTTGACAGATCTGACAACTAATATAGAAAATTCTACTGTGACTTCTACCCTTAGATTTATGGTCTAATATTTTATGGGGATGATCTTAATTCATCAAGCTTTCTAACGAATCCAATTTGAGCCTAAACCGACAATTAGATAATTTTATAAAAATTATAAATTAAAACTCTTTGGCTGCATGCCCATCAGAGGCTTCAGCATCTTGCGAAAATAACTGGGGAAAACCTAGGAAATATTTTTCCATAGAAATTTTTATGATGATAGCTCTATGTTTTAGATTTCATTTAAAACTAGTTTCATTTGATTCAGAGTTATATAACTCTAGTTTCAAATTTTTCTTTCTGCACTGCCCAGAATCCCAACAGCAGCACCTGACGTGAATTTAACAATTTTTCCTAAATTTTGTAGAAGTTTTAAAGCAATGGAAACAAAACAACCTTGTAGGTCTATGTCTTAGCTTTCTCAAGAATTTTGAATGGGATCAAACGGATTTCTAGAGACTAAGATACGGAATTTTAATGAAAACTGGTCAGATTCCAATCCTCTATTTTGAAGTTATACATAAAGACTTAGTGCATGTATTTAAATGACCTGTAAGGATAAAAGAAAGATTAATGTAGTTTCAGAATGAAGTGTTTCTCCATCTATAACTAAAAACTTCATGAAAAGAACAATGTGACAAAACAATGGCTAATAAAGATCTTTCACAAAATACATGCCTCACAATTTGAGGCATTATTCAAAACAAAATTAGGGGATAAATAGATTAACAGGAACAAAATTTGTCTCATAGTATGTGATAGGTTGAAAAGCATGGAAAACTATAACAAGATTAACATTTTGACCTACGAAACTATTTCAGAAATTATTAAAACTTTGTAGCAAAATTACTGATAAAACTGTTAGTAATATGAAGATTGTAAAATTTAACGTAGGTGGAAACAGTAGCTTTCTTTCCGTATAAACCATGAAAGGGAATGTGCTTCAGAATTGGGAGACACAATATTGAATAACTAGAGGAGTACAGATTATCTAAAAGGCTGAACATTGCACAATAAATATTCAATAGTCACACCCAAACAATGTAAGCGATCATCAATATATGTTCAACCATTGATCCCAATAAAATTTATTTTTGGGTAAAGCTTCATCAAATCTCAGGATTTCAAACAATAATAAAAAGGAAAGCACAAGAACCCCTACCTTAAAAGGTTGTTCGAGAGGAATGAGAAAGACAAGAAATGCATTCTTCGAACTATTGAAGTGTTGTTCAAGAATTCTCTAGTTGTGAGACTCCTTTGGATGTCAGAGCTCTTCGTTTTCCTCGCCCCCCCCCCCCCTTTTTTTTGAAAGAGTGCAGTGTAGAGTGTATAGGGTGTGGCTGATTGGTATATTTTAGGGTGGAAATCAAGAGCTTAATGACTCAATAATGAGCCACACAAATTGAGCCCATTATTATGTGCTGATTTGCCTCAAGATCAGACCAATATATCATGCTGATTTGCTTAAAAAATTAAAGGAGTACATCACGTTGATTGGCTTCAGGATTAGAGAAATACACTTATGTCTTTTAAAAAAAAATGCATATCTACCATTTACTGTTCCTTGTGCTGGCCATATCCTTTTGATAGATTTGATTGTTTTACATTCATATATGTATGCCTTATGTGAGTTTATTTCCTTCTTTTCTTTTCTTTCTTTTTCTTTATTTTATTTTCTTTTTATTGTGACCATTATTGCTATATTATTATTATTATATGTATTACTATTATTATTTAACTCAAGCTTTTTCTTTTGCATAGAATTAGTAAATCAACCCTTGTTTATGTTACTAATTAATTAGTCTAATCACTCATAATAATGAACTAATTAGGCCAGTAAAAATTGGGATGTTACAGTAGGGAACCTCCTATCTAGGTGACATCGTCAATATCCTAAGGAACCTTGAGTTTATTGTAAAAAAGTAAGCATGCATATAGTTTATTATTAGGTTTTTAAACATAATTATCTAAGGTTCGTTCATTTTAGAATGAATCTTGATGTCATGTATGCAATATAGCAAGGCATGAATGCATGATAATACATTATGCAAGTAAATCAATCACAACATCAAGAAACATCTACATATAAGTGGCATAAAGTGGCATATAATCTTTCATATGAAACTTTTCTCTTTTCTCAATGTGTGACATTAAAACATCATACTTAGCATCATGGGGCCACCCTAAAACATCATCTAGGTTATGAGCTCATACCTTAACTAGTCGTCACTAGCTCTTACTTATCCTATGATAAGCGTAAACATAATAGTCCCGACTTCTAGAGTATGGGCTAGGGGACATAAGGATCACCTATCATAACCTTTAATTCGGGGAGTCCATATGAATATTTTCTTCTTTGAAATGCTCTATTGGCATCTAGTGCACAGCGAATTGTCTGCTTTGGCAAGCTCGATGTCAATACCCTCACGGATTTGCCTCCTCCCCATCGGAGTGGGAGAAATGCGTCTCAATGCTATGTCACGTTTAAAAAATCTCATTTTCATTTCTTAGGGGTGATCGGCCAAACTGGTGTCACCCAGGACGTATCTCATATATTTCAAAAACTTTCAAAGTCCTCAAATTTGACAAAAATTTGGTAGCATAACGGCTGTATATTGAATTTCCTTAAATTTGCTTTATGCCATATAAACTTATAAAGCATGTACTTTCTCATTCAATTCCATATAACCAAGTAAATCACAAAAGTCATATAAACATATTCATCATAGCACATGCATCAACATAGCTTAACTTGAATAAATAAACTCATTATGTCATTAGTCCTATGGCATTTCAAGCCCTTTTAAACCTTACGGGTCTTAAACTTAACATCTGATTAATCTAATATCCGTTTTTAACCCTTTATGCATGTAGGGGATCATTATCAATAATTCTTACTAATCATTATGATTGTGATCAGCATAGTGCAAAATTCTAATCTCACAATTACGGGTGTCTAGGAGTCACAACATTGACCCTTTCTAAGTTTCGTCTTCACCTAAGGTACTAAAATCAATTCCTAAACCAATTATGAGGGATTCCTACACATATATACTAATTATAAACCATTTTTACTATGTTTAACCATGCTGGAACATAATCTACATTTTTAGCTTCTAAGGGTTCTAGAAATCTCATTTCTAATCCTTTCTAGTTACTTATTATTCCTAGCACTCTCAAAATAATTTTCCCTTCACTTAAACATAATTTTTACACATTTTAACGCATAAAAACAGCATCAAACAGTGGCCAAAATTCCAGGGCAGTGGCCAAATCATATATGTCACATTTTCAAGTGCATACAAGTTACTAGTTTACTCTTGGAATCAATTTGAGACCTCAAACTCTTTTAGAAACTAATTTATTTCATAAAAATCATGAAAATAAAGGCCAAGGCAGTAGCTATTTGAAACCATCCTCAAAATAGTTTTTAAACCATAAAATCATATTCAAAGTATTCTTTGAGCCTTTCTATGCTTAAAAAAAATCCTAAGACATAGTTTGTTGGTCCTTGTGACTAGATGAAACTTACACTAAGCTCATCCTCATCACATGGCCAAAAATAGCATTTATGAAAAGCTCTCATTTTCCAAACTTCTCTTGAGATATAATGGGCAGGTCTTTGAGCTTTAGGTTCTTTAGGTGAGGACATAAACTTAAACATGATATGTACTTTGTTTTATTCTTTATTATAAAATAAAGTGAGAGCATAAAAATAAATATGAGATGCAAGCTTGTTATTATCTTTAAGGTTTAAGTGATGACTTGAAATATAAACATGAAATGCAAAGCTTGAAATTTAAACATGAGAATGAAAGTTCATTTCTTTATTCTTGAGATTTTAGTGATGACAAGGAAAAGTAAACATGATATGCAAAGCATAAACTTAAACATGGATGCAAGTTTATTTATTCTTTACTAGAGCTCATACAAGACTTTAAAGGAATATAAACCTCAACTCAACACATATCTTAGCAAGATAAAGTGAGCTTTAGAGTTCTTTATACCAAGACTTCAAAGAAACCTTATGGTTTAAACATCATCATCAAGCTCAAGGAAAAAGAATCAAAAGATCAAAACAAGTAACATTATTTCTTGAGCACCAAAACCAAACTGAGAACAAGAAAAAGAAAAGGAAATGAGAACCAATACTAGAAAGGAAGAAGGAAAGGAAAACCGAAACCGTAAAGAAAGAAAAAGAAAGGAAAACTAAAATGCTTCAAGATCAAGAACAAGTTTCAAGCTTTTGAGGTTTCTCAAATGAAAATTTCAAGACCATTATCTTGAAACCTCATCATCAAGCTCAAGATTTTCCTTTCAAAAATCAAGCTTGATAACCAAAGATAAGAAAAGAGAAAAAGAGTTTTGAACCAAGAGAAACTAGCACTTTGTCATATCAAAACATCATTATAAAAGAAAAGTTTTTGAAAACAAAACCCCTACCAAGTTTGAAGATGAAAGCTTGGTTTTTGAAGTGAGGATGAGAAGAAAAACTTCTTCTAAGGTGAAGATGAAGGTTCGGCCAAGCTAAGAGAAAAGAAAAGGAATGTGTTTTGTGTGGGATTTTTGTTTTAGGAAGGAAGCTTTGGTGTTTGGGTGGTGGTTTATGGTGGTTGTATGGTGGTTTGAGGTTGTGATATGGTGGCTCAAGGAGGAGGATGAAGAAGATGAAGATGAAGAGAGCTTCTTTGAAGTTGCGAGAAAAAGAGAGAATTGCAAGAATGCTTTGGAACTTGCACTTAGTAAATGATCTAAAGATTCTTACAAGTTCATTTGCATGTGTATTTATAAGGAAATGAAACAAATAGAGGTGCATTGAGGGGGAGGGCTGGCCGTGATCTTCCTCATGGAACATGAGGTAAGGGGTTTGTTCTTCGAAGCATGGTGAGGCATGGTTTGAAGTATAGTGGGTATGGTTCAAGGTAAGGTCTAGGTATGGTGCAAGCATGACCTTAGAGTGCAAAACAAATTCAACATGTGGGAAATAAGGAGGAGGAGGTTCGGCCATGATGCAGCCAAGGGGGAGGGATTTATTTCATCTAATTATGGTTTAGTGATGTGTTTAGGTGTTTCTTTGATTAAGCTTTTGATTAGAATTTGTAAGAAAGTGTTTAGGTGAGCTAATTGTGTAATTAGGAATATTAAAATATGATTAGGAGTGGTCTTGATTCATTAGCTAAATTAAAAATCATTTTATGATATGATTGTGCACAAACACAATTCCTTAATATAAGGAATTGGAGAGAGAAAACACTATTCAAGATTCCATGACAAAGAATCTTTGATTTTTAGAAAAGATTAAGATGTAACTAAGCAATCTTATGTTCTAATTAACTTTAATAAATTATTTTGACTTTAGATTAATTATGAAAATTAATTAATTTTTGATTAGAGCCAAATATTACTTAAGTTTCTTTAATTACATCATTAAGCTCAAAAACACTATTCTAGGGGCAAAATCGTAATTTTGCACAAAAACTATCTGGGACCACCGGGGCTTAAACAGAGATCCTCAGACACATAAAAACATCATTTTAAACCTTTTAGAAAGTTTCTGGGCTCAAACGGCACTTATACCCGTGTAAAAATGCTATAGGGGTATTTTGATCATTTTGACCCAAAACCTTAGAAAATGAGACTTTTTTACTCTATTAACATTCACTCACATATAATCCCCTTCTAATATTGAGTTTACCCTTCGACGACTGCCAGGTCGGCCATCCTCGAAATTCCAGGTGGAAAATGACCTTAGGGGCATTTTGGTCATTTTTGCTCAGACAGAAAAATTGGGGTGTTATAGTGTCCTTCCTTCAATTGATTTATTCAAGAAGAGTTGTTTTCATACATGATTGTTAGTATTTCCTTTTCTGTAGCCAAGCCACATGTTTCCCTGATGTGTTGGGTGATCCATCTAAGCCAAATATATTCTCAACTTGCTTCATGAATTGCTAATATCTCTGCATGATTTGATAAAGTAACGACTATGGTTTATTTTGTTGAGTGCCATGATATAGCTGTGCCACCACAAGTAAATAGATAGCATGTTTGAGATCTGCCTTTATATGGATCAGATAGAAAGCCTGCATCTGCATATCCAATTAGTTGGTGTCTAGATTCGTTCGAATAAAATAAGCTTCTGTCAATGGATTCTTGAAGTTATTGCAATACATGCTTAGCTCCATTCTAGTGCCTTCTAGTTGGAAAATAGATAAACCTTGCTAACAAATTTATGGGAAAAGCAATATCTGGTCATGTATTGTTACCAAGATACATTAGTGCCCCGATAAGACTAAGATATGATACTTCAGGACCAAGAAGATCTTCATTATTTTCATGAGGTCGAAATGGATTCTTATTTACATCAAGTGATCTTACAACCATTGGGGTACTCAATGGATATGCCTTATCCAAGTAAAATTGTTTTAGGATTTTCTCAGTTTAATTTAATTTGATTAATGGACAAATATTCCATTTGTCAAGTGCCCAATTTGTAAGCCGAGACAAAATTTTGTCTTGTCGAGATCTTTCATTTTAAATTCTCTCTTTAAGTAGTCAACAATTTTTGGAATCTCTTCAGCAAATCTAATGATATTCAAATCATTAACATATACTGCAATTATAACAAATTTTGATTCAATTTTTTTTTTATGAAAACACATGGGCAAATTGGATCATTTTTATACCCATATTTTAACAATTATTGACCAAGGCGGTTGTACCACATATGCCCTGATTGTTTAATCCATATAAGGATTTTTGAAGTCTTATTGAAAGAATTTCTCAAGAATTTTTATATGCTTCGGGCATTTTAAATTCTTCATGGATTTTCATGTAAATTTCACTATTTAGTGAGCCATATAAGTAGGCTGTAACTACATCATTAGACGCATATCTAGTTTTTCATTTACTACCAAACTAACAAAATATCTAAGTGTAATTGAATCCACCATGAGGGAATATATCTCTATATAGTCAATACCGAGTTTTTGTGAGAACTCTTGTGCTGCAATTCGTGCTTTGTATCTTTCAATTTCATTTTTCTCATTCTATTTTCGCATGAAAACCTATTTGAATCTCACTATCGTTACACCTTTAGGTGTTTTAACTATAGCTTCAAAACTTCACGCTTTCCTAGCAAGGTTAATTCAGCTTGAATTGTGTCTTTCCATTTTGGCCAATTATTTCTCTGTCATTATTCTATGACAGATTTTGGTTCATGATCTTTATCTTGCTTTAATATTTCAATTGATGCAAAAATGTTGTCGACAACAATATGTTTTCGATTCCATATTTTTCCTATAGTGACATAATTTATTGAGATCTTTTTATTTCTATCATCTTCAGATACCTGAACCTTTTCTAGGGTTTCATTAATAGTTTTATCTTGGCACTTTTTTTGAGTAGTTGCCTCTATACTATGACTATCTTCATCGATTGTCTCTTTTTTTTTAGGGTTTTTATCTTTGGAACCGATTGATCTACTACGCTTCAAACGTTCTTACTTTTGTTTGCACTAATAGGTTGTCCTTCTGGGATGATAGTTCTAATAAGAGCATTTGCAACTGGTATATAAGATTTTGTAATTCTCTTCGAGTTAGTAAATGCATCTGGCAGTTGATTTGCAACATTTTGAAAATGAATTATCTTTTATACTTCTAATTCGCATTGCCTTGTGCGAGGGTCTAGATGCAAAAATGATAATGTTTTCCATGTAATTTAATTTTTTGGCTGCTTATTTTCACTCTTTAATGTCAAGAAAACTGTTTCATCAAAATGGCAATCAGAAAATCTTGCTATGAATAAATCCCTAATCATTGGTTCAAGATATTTTATGATAGAAGAGGATTCATATCCTACATATATTCCCAACCTTCTTTGTGGTGTCATCTTTGTGTGTTGTGGTGGAGCAATTGGAATATAAACTACACATACAAAACTAAGATGGGATATATTTGGCTCCTGACCAAAAGGTAACTGAAATGGAGAGAATTTATGATAACTTGTTGGTCTTATCTGTACAAGTTAATTAATTAATTAATTGATGATCAGGAGTATATAAGTAAAGTAACATAACTTATCTCATTTAAACTTTTTTCAAACACTTATATTTTAAAAAATAAACTACATAATTTAAAATTACTTTGTATTATATAGTTATTTTATTTATCACTAATTATTTTAAATAACTCCAATAGATAATGTTGTCAAAATAGTGTACAATATTTTTTGTCATGTAGATTTCAGTATAAATTGCCCATATATTAAAAATGGTTATTACCTAGAAAACTTTTCCTCATAGAAGTCTGACAAATTTGTATTAATTATAGATTATAGATTTATTTATCACCAATTATTTTAAATAACTCCAATATATAAGGTTACCAAAATAATGTACATCTTTCGCCATGTAGATTTTAGTATAAACTGCCCAGATATTAAAAATGATTACTATGGATATTGAAATTATAAAAATTAACAATACTAAACTAATGATATATAATAATTATGATTATAAATTTTTTAAAAAATATTAATTATTAAGTTATGAACTTTGTGGGCTCTAAATTACTCTAGAAGCTACACCTAGAAAACCCAAACGAGTGTTGAATATTAGTATTATAAATTTAATTCAACATCAATAAGTTCTAAATAGTCGTTTGACCCGTGCAATGCACGGGATGATAATAAAAAATAGTTTATTGACCGTTATAAAAAATAAATAATAATTTATTTAAATAAATCTTATAGAAAATCGAATTTATAAACCTATTTCAAAAATAAGTTAACAATTAAATAATTAAACAAATGAAAAAAAATATAAATGATTATGAATCTAAAATAAGTCATTTTATTTTATATCTTATTTTAAATATGATATTTATAAGATTGAGAAAATCTTAGTAGACAACCTTTAACTAACAATACAAAGCTCATTTTATCAAAATTTTGCTTGTTTTGATAGTTAAAATTGATGAATAATGAAATAGAATAAGTGGATATATTTACAATATCATATACCATTATTCGGGATGACAACGGGTATCCATGAGAGAGAAGACATGCCTCCCGTATTCTGTTCTCGTTTAGAATTTTGCTTCCTATTCCTGTCGCAAGTCCCTATTGCCTATTTCATGGATTTGAATCCCACGAAGTATTCACGAGTTTATTTAAATAATTCCTAAAACAGAAAAACTTGAAAAGTATTTCAATATTCGAAACATAAACATACATAATATTATTAATGCAACTTAATCCAAATTAAAAATAAAAATACATACATAATACAAATTCAATAAAGATAATTAAAAAAATGAATTTGTGCTAAGATTCTTTGTGTTTGTGTGTGTATATAAATGAATATTAAAATAATTTATATAAATAGAGAATTATAGGTCTCCGTGGGACAGGAACCTTATTCCTTGTCCCTACTTCATGTAGCAAAAGGCGATTCCACCCCGTCCCTGTGAAGAATAAATAAGTTTCCATTCTCGTTCTTTTTCTTTTTTTAAGGTAATTCCATTGGGTAACACTTCAACTTTTTCCATCATCCTTAGTCATTTGCATATTTATAGTAAAATAAAATATTTAATTTACATCATTTTAATTGCATATCATTTCCTTTTGCGTCATTTTAATAAATATTCTCTAAATGAGTGTTTTTTTTGTTCTTCCATAATCGTATACAAAATAAAGAATCTCATTTTTCAGGTTGTTACGTTGAGTCCATTGTATTATCATAAATTATTCTCTAAACTTGTTCATTGAAGATAAGTATCATTTAATATCACTAGATTGTTGCTCTCTGTTATATTTTAGCTCTTCAACTAAGAGATGACTTTGAAATTAATTGAGTGGAGAATCATTTTGGTATGACATGAACTTAAACTTTTTCAAATATATTCCATTTGAATTAAGTAATTTTTCAATTTCAATTAAAGGTAAATTTTTTAGCTATGAACCTAGAATATCAAGATATACAAAAAGACATTTTTTATAACAATATGAAACTCTCAACTTATTCTAAAAAAATACAATAATTGTCTTTAAAATTTAGAAATATAATAATAAAATCATTGATAAAAAATTTAAATTACAATTTAAAGTATACCTTAATTCCTTAATATTTTTCTTTGGTCAAATAAGATTTCATCTTCTAAAAGTTCCCAAATATGCTCCTATACAAATAGCAACATGCTCATTGTATTTGTCACAAATAATATAACAAAGAGTTTCCTTAATTGATTTCTAGATGTTAACACAATAATTTCTTTTATACCTTCAATAAATTTATTGTTTAAGAAATGTGTGAGAAAATTTTGATAAATTCTATCCATATATTAAACTTCCAAATTGAAAAAAAAAAGTAGTTTCCAATAACCTTAACACATAGATTTATCATTTTTTAGGATAATTTGAAAATACTTAAAATCACGTTAACTTGATACTTAAGGCTTAATTTTATTTTAAATAAGGAAATTATAAATATTTTTATACCTTAATTCCTTAATATTTTTATAAATATTTTTAAAATTCTCTTTTAATTTTTATAAATATCATTATGTAAAAGCAATAACTAATAGTGAGACCATAAATATAATACTAAAAAATACTAAAATAAAAAAAGATAAAACAAAAATAAACAATAGAGATAGTAAAATAGTTATGAGATAAAATTAATAAACAATCATAGTGATTACTCTTATTATATAATGAGTCATTTACCTCATTTTAATAAATCAAGGCTGAATTTATAATTTATAACAAATATTATAAATTAAAGTATATATTTATTTAAATATAATGGATTATATTTATTATATACTAAATCTTGAAATAACATATAAAATCTATTATATACCGAATATTGAAATAATGTATAAAAAAATAGTGCATAAAATGATTACTTTCTATATTAATATTTATTATAAAAAAAAGACATAGCGTTAATTAATTTATTTATTATTTTATTTTCTTGATTTTAGTAAATTAAGAATAAATCAATATTATTGATATAATATCATTACCGTGTATATGTGTATGTGTCTGTGTAGCAATTAATCAATATGATATATTAATTAATTAATTGATAATTAGGAGTATCTAAGTAAAGTAACATGATTTATCTAATTTAAAACATTTTCAAACACATACTTTAAAAAATAAAATATAAAGTATAAAATTACTTTTTGATTATTTATTTATTTTATTTATGAATAATTATTTTAAAAAACTCCAATATAAGGTTATTAAAATAATGTACATTATTTTTTTCATATAAATTTCAGCATAAATTGCCTAGATATTAAAAATGATTATTATGAATATTGAAATTGTATAAATTAATGATAATAAACTAATAAATTAATATTGCATATATAATTAACATATATAAATTGATATATTAACTGATTTAGACATATTTGATTTGATTTAATAAATCACAATAAATTGAATTATTAGAATTTTCAATTTCTATTAAATTGTGTTCAATTGAATATAAAATGATCTGATTTAAAACTTAAATGGGAAGAAAATAAAATAAATTTATATTTTTAATCTTAAATATCAACTGATCGATTTTAAACATAATAATAAATTTTCCAATCAATTCAAATATCAATTTCTAAAATTGATTCCAGGTATATGACAGTTCAAATCTTCATTGCTTCAATTTTCCATTATTAATAGACCCAATAATACAATTAATTACAAAAATTTGAATTTTCTATTTTAGTAAACAAAAATATATAAACTTGCTAAAAGACTTTTAGTTTACGTAATTGATTACCCCAGACAAATCAAATACCAAAGTTATTTGTTAAACTTTGAATATTTAAGGTTTGTTGTAGCAAAAGATCATGTCATTGTAACAAAGGATCATGATTCATAATATCAATTTTAAACTATCCTAATATCTCGTTATGTTTCCTATTTTTCTTCATTTACACAATTGTTGTATCAAATCTTTCTTACTTCATAGCCTTGTCAATTTGCTACGTAGATATTATCTAAATCCTTGTAACCATATTCAAAATATCATTTGAATCCGATTTGAAACTTATCTATTTCAAATTAAGAAATTGATTCATATAATAAATGCATTTAATTTCTTTTATGTTTCATTTTAATTTTTTATCTTTAAAAAAACACATTTAATATAGAATTAACGTGGTTGTAACATGAACCACCCACCACAAAAAAATTGCCATATAGTGACGGAAAAAAACCATAGGTAAAAGTATAATAACCGTGGGTATAGCCCCAAAAACTTATACCCAAGGATGTCTACTTCCATCATTTCTACTATGTCTTTACCCACGATTTTTTTGCCGTCAGTATAACATATAGTGATGGTACCCATTACTGTTAGAAAATGTCTTGACTTATACCTACAGGTTTCATTGTGTCACTATAGGTTTTAGTGACAGAACTAATACCGTCACAAATAATTCCCAGATAATTACCCACGAAAACAATTCTGTCACTATATGCTTTAGAGCAAATGTCTTTTTTCCATGGGTATAGCTTATAGCCACACTTTTGGTGAATTTAATTTTTCCGTGGGTATAACTTATAACCACACTTTTATTAATTTTATATTTTCTATGGGTATAGCTTATAATGATTTTTTTTTATTGGTAAAAAAAATTAAAATTTGAAATTCAATTTATTTATTTAAATTTATATATGTAAGAATAACAATCATATTAGAAAAAGACTCCAATTACATTAAAGGTAAAATAAGTCTTAAAGTAATAGGTATCAATATTACAAATAAACAAAATCATAACAATCTAAAGAAGTACATATATATGTTATGCTCTCATAAAGTAAATATAGTTATCATTGCTTGGTTGTATTCTTTTGATCATAGTACCACTTGGTAGGCCTGTTACGTTCATCTTCAAGGCTTCTATAAATGGTAAGATTTCAAATTCTACATCTCCCATTTTGTCATCTTTGCTAAAAGTATCATGGTCAAACACAGTCTGCAATCAGAAAGGATCAACTACCAATCAGCAGTCCAATACGATGAATTTAAAAAGTATACTTCAGAAAACCACATAGAAAATCAAACAGCAACAAAATTCCAGCACATAATTTAGCCTTGTCAGTGTCCACCATACTTCAATGCAGAGAAAGGCGCCACATATTAGAAGGTTCACTAGTTTAGTTCAATTTGCATTTTCAAGTGATTAAGATTAGAAGAATGGCATCCAAGCACAAATGAAAGGGCAGAGTCAGCATCACCACATTCAAAGTGATTCAAGAATAACACAAGTGAAGTTAACACATCAATATCCTGCTTTATTAGCACCATAATTGGTTGTGGCAGTTTATTTCCCAAAGAAGGTGCGTGAAATCATGAGAAATCTAGTGCATGAAAATATACAACAATTCATGAAGAGGTATATATATAGTAGTTCAATTATAGATAGTCCAAACTAATTCTTAATTTCTAGAAGGGCAGCAACATTATCCCCCACAAGCAAAGAGGCTGTTTTGAAAATTGAGCCACTGAAATCTAGCTCACGAGATTGTAACTTTATCGTTGCACTGAAACTCACCCTCTCATTCTTACTTCTATTGTGACATAATCTAAAACACACAAAATCAAGCAAAACCAAATAAAAACAAACAAAACTATATTATATGATCATTTGGCACTAACTTGGCATCCCCCTAACAAAGGCACAAATTAAATGCTCATTTACAATAACTTACCACCACTCAATTTCTGGAATTTGTTCCTTGGGTTTTTCTTTGATTACAACTCTCTTTGTTATTTCTATTAAGTTTGGGTTTATATCGGGAGCAGCCATTGCCTTTGCGAGTTGTGCTTGCTTGGCCTTCTGCTCTTTTGCTTGAGCTTCTCCAAATTTACTCTAAAAGAGTCAAAGAATAATGTATTCAACTGCACGACCATAAGTACACAACTTAATGTATTCAGATGAAATGTATAATTAATTATGGTAGGCAAAGTGAATCAAAATCAACAAGTATTCATTAAAGAAAAATATCCAACTGACAGAAACATAGTTCAACTTACCTGAGGAATTTCCTTCAGCTTCTCTGCTAACTCTTTCTGCATTTGTAAAGCTTTCTCAGCTTTAGCTAAAGCATCAATAGACAGGCTTCCACTTTTTCCAGCAGTTGAAGACATTCCATCTGTACCATATTTTCTAGTAACCTCATGAGACCTGGTAATACTAACGCCCTTATTTTCATTTGTGGTAGAATTTGAAGATACCTTGATTGGAAAAGAAGGAGTAGGGGCCAAAGCTGCCTCAGGTGCACTCGGTGGTGCCACAGCAGGTGATCCCAAGGAAAAACCCTGAAAAAAAAAGCATTGATAAGACACCAATGAATCTGTGCACCTCTTCAAGTACTCCAAAAGGAATAATAAAAGAGAAAGAGTTAGGATAATCAGAACTCAGAAGAGCTATAGAATGTAGCACCGATTCGACAAATCTTAAAAAGTATAGGACATAGGCTATGATACAAAATTCAAATTAGTATAAAATTAACATAAAATAAAAATGTTAAATGAAAAGAGAGAACTATTGTTTCAAAAGTCAGCACGAGTTATCGAATATTAATACATGGATTATTCTACTATCATACCCATTCCAGTTCAATACTAATTACTACTATGAACTTTGTAAAGTGTAAACACAAACAGACATACCTACAAATCCAATCTGACAGGAGATTCTAAATTAACAATTGCAAGTAGAATATTTTGTAGCATTGCAGGTTGAGAAAAAGACACCCCCTGCGGGAGGGGGGGTGGCAGATATATCTTAATTGAAGAGTATATGTTCTGAGAAATCAAAATTCCACGGCAGAACACCATAAATTAATGATGACATAAGAAATGTAGTAGTAAGCAACATTGTTCTTTTTCTTATTTTCCTAAACAAAGGCTTAAGTGCAGAAAGATAACTTTGAGTACATACCTTTACTCCAAGTTACCCAGAACTAAACCTCTATAAGCCTCATGTTCCAATTTTAAGGTTGATACTATCTATACCAAAAGATTTGATTAAATACAAACAAAATGACGATAAGAAATTTTGGATACACAATTTCTCAAAAGGACTAAGTAGAGGCAAGCACAAACTCTCAATCATTTCCACTTTCATTTCCAAATTTCCATAATGCATCAAATTAGTTAAACAAAATCCAACAAAAGAGGTAAAATAGTAGCAGCAAGATTAGAGATTGCAAATACACAATACAAGTAAAACAAAGAAAAAAAAAGACAGAGCCGATTTCTCAAAGCAAAAATGTTGAAACCCTACCTCAACTAAGTCACTGAAATCGGGAGAGCAGAGGAGAAAAACCAAAATCAAAGTCACCTTCAGACCTGTATTAACAAATTTTTTAACACACTAACAATGTATAAGGCGGTTATTTTCTTCCTTGGTTGAAGAAAGAATGGAGTAAATAGAAGAACAAAGCAAAGGAAATACCTATAGAAAATCTGAAACAAGGGCTCAAAGGGCTTGGTCTACGGCGATGGCAAAGCAGAGGGTGGAAGGGTTGTCCGTGGCGGCGGTGAAAGGGGTGCTCGCAAACCAGTGGTCGAAAGAGGTTTGCTGTGGCGGCAAACTAGCAGCTGCAATGCGTGCTCGCAGGTTCACGGTAGAGGTAGCTAAGGCCGGAAGGGGTTTGTCACGGTGACAAACCAGAGCCTGCAAGGGTGCTGACAGCGGAGGCAAAGTTGTGGCTGGAAAGAGGTATCGCACGCAGGTTCTCGACGGGGGCCAACAGAGGTTGGATCATGTTGGTCCTGGTCGCGGTTAATGGAGCTAATGTGATTTTCTCATGGAGGAGGCCGATTCGGTGGTGAGGGGTGGAGGTTGTGGTGGTGCTAATGTGAAGTGATGGAGCTAGAAGAAAGTGTGCGTTGAAGCTTGAAAGAGTAAGGGAAAATGGGGGAAAAAAATGAAAAGGAGGGAAAATAAAACTTTGGGAGATTTTCACTACTTCAGATACGCGGTAGTGGCAGGGAAAAAAGAAAAACCTGTTATTAGAATAAGTGACCCAAAATGTGAGTGTGGGTATATGTTATCTATACCCACAGTAAAAAATAAATTTATAGTGACGGAAAATAATAAGTGTAGGTATATGTTATTTATACCCACGGTAAAAAGAGTTATAGTGACAGTAAAATATAAGTGTAGGTATAAATGTCCAATACCCACAGTATTAATATCAGTCCCTAAAACTTATAGTGATGGTACTATATATTTGTGGCTATATACTATCTATACCTACAATTTGTATTTGTGTAGCTAAAGACTGCCGTGGGTATATGGCAATTTTCTTGTAGTGACCAATCAATGATAAAAATCATTTAACACAATTGCATACATCTTGGACTATTTATATTATTATATGTGATAAAATTAAAATAAATGTCCCGTTCCTAATCAAGTAATCATATGTAATGAAAATGGTAACTGCGCCCATAATGTTTGCTTTCTTTTTCTAATTTGCTACAATAACATAGGAATATCATAACCCCTATGCAATTGACTTCCTAATAACTAATATTGCAGATTTTTCTCTTTATTAATTCCTGCATACTGAGTGACGCTCATCCATTTGATCAGTCGGCAAAACCTAGTTTTAAAAATCTTTTTATTTCTATCAGCATTTATTTTCTCTTTCAGGTGTCCATTGATCATTACTTCCATCCAAGACTAAAAATCTCCTACATATCATTGCCAAAATCTCATAGATATGAAAATCTTATAAATATACATATCCTATATAACAAAAAAATATATAATTATTGAAAAATGAAATATCTAACATGAAAATAAACTTAGTGTGCATTTGGATGGATTATTTTTAAAATATAAGGAAATTTAAAATGCTAGAAAATTAAAATGCTTCAATTAAGTTTCCTTCAATTTTTAAATATTTTGTTTGGATAGATAATTATATTTCCTTTGTTTGTAAAATACTTTATTTTTGTGAGATAATTACATTACTTTGATTTTAACATATTTTATTTGAAAACATAAAATAATTTTTTTTTAAATTTTTTTTTAAATTTTTTTTTAAATTTTTTTTTATTAATAATCAAAATTCAACTGATCTAAAATCAATTATAATAAGTTCATATTTCATAAATTATCTTAAATTTCATTCACAAAATATTTTAAATTTAAATTATAAAATTTAATTGTTATATAAATAAAATGGAATGATACATAAATATAACATCATATAATATAAACTAAATATTTAAAAAATTTAAAATACAACAAAATGAATTAAAAATAACATTAAACAAAAATCTCATAAATATAAAGAAATTGTAATAGAATATAATAAAAATGAGACTTACCAAAATAAGAAAACCTTATACTTGTACATGTAGGGATTTTTGAAATTCCCTCTTTATAGGTGAAAATTAAAATCCTCTATTCTAGGTAGATAAAATCCTTCTTTAAAATCTCTTTAATTTTGCAATTTCTTCTAAGTGAATATTCTAACAAGATATTTTATCATGATGAATTTTAAATCTCTGAAAAAATTACATTCCCTCTACAATTGTTCCATCCAAATGTACACTTAGGAAATTTTAGGATCTTGTAGGGATTCAAAGTTGCATTGCATAAAAATAACACCAAAATGAGTTAAAAAAATACTTTGATTCACCTATGCTTTTTTAAGATTAAAAATTTATAATAATGACTCAATATATAAAATAAATCATTTATGCATACAAATAAATTATGGGCAGAATGAAAGTACAGCATAGTATTAATTTTTCAACCAAAAGACCATATAAATAGGAGCAATTGATGAGCTACTATGATGAAAAGTCCCAAACATAACGAATATAGAGATCAAATACAAAGATTAATTAAACAAATAAAACCAGGAAACTAAAAGAGATAAATAAGAATGATAAATCAACAACACAAAACTTTTGAGAAAAAAAAATGCTATAATCTACTTTAAACCTAAATAGCAATTTGGAAAAACAAAAAATCAATGATAAAAAAGGCTCTATACAAAAAATAAAAAATTCATAACAAAGGAAAACTTGATGACAAAGAAAAAAAATAAAATTGAAGCAATTAGAAAGAAAATTAAAATGAAAACAATAAAAATTTAAAATAAAAAATACTGATGATTGTCATTAAATACGGATGATTGTCAATAATATTATAATAATATGTAATAATTGTAGTTTTAATTTTTCATATACAAATTAATGATTAACTTCTTAAAAGCTGTGAATCCTAAATCATTCTAGTTGCGATACTTGAAGACTTACCCTCATAGGAGTCTGAAATATTAGTATTATAGATACAGATTATAGATTATAGATTCTATATTTTTTTCTATTCTTAATAATTCTTAATTTTAATTGTATATCGTAATTATAATGATTATTAATCCCATGAATATGTTTTAATTATTCTAATTTTATTGATTCATGTAATATTTAATGATTGTAATATTTGATTTTATTAATAATTAATAATTAAATTATAAATTAAATTAAAAAATCTGTAGACATAAATGTTGAGAAAAGTAGGCTCTAAATCACTATATAAATGATAGATGTAACCCAAATCTCCGTATGAAAGACACGTGTAATAGTTTTTATGAAATGACTCTCAAATATTAAAATAGTAGATTTTTATAGTCCAATCCTGCTATTAAATACTAATGATTGTCAATGATATTATAATAATATGTTATAATTGCAGTTTTATTTTTTTGAAAAAATAATTAATAATTAACTTCTTAAAAGTTGTGGGCCCTAAATCACTTTCGTTGTGACACTTAGAAAATTTTCTCTCATAAGAATATGAAATATTAATATTATAGATTATAGATTATAAATTATAGATAGATATATAGTTTGACTTTTTTATTTTATTTTTTGGTAAGCAACAGGGTGCTAAGCACACATAATTTGATTTATTTTATAAAAGAAATTTTGACATTACAAAAACATATATCATATTATAGTTCATCCATCCACAAACATGTATTGGAAAGAGAATTTAAATAATAAAAAGTAAATACAAATCAGTTCTGTCAGATTGTTTTTTGGTAAGGAGTTTTGTTAGATTACATATGCCTTACACCTAAAGAAAGTAAGAAAACAAAGAAAAAGAAAGTAATCTACTAGTCATGTTATGAATCATTGGCATAGTTTGCATGGGAGCTTAAAACTCATGTGTCATGACATGTGTAACTATTGCATGTGAAGGGGGGTTCTGCGGCCAGCCTGCCAAAGGGATGTTCATGGCTTACAAGAATAATAGAGTACTCATACCATATTTTGATATCTAAACAGTGGAGTCTATCCACTTTATCAAAATAACACTTTTATTCATACCAACAAAAATAATTAATCCTTCTTCTCCTTTCTTTACCTCTCCTCCTGCTCTTTACCCAAAAGAAAAAATTATAACAAATTTATAATAAATTATTTCAATGTAAACAAAATCTCTTCTTTTGATCTTCTCGTCAAATCTTTATCTTTCTTACAAATAATGATAAAATCTATTTGTAAATTTTTTCTTCCCTTTGTCTTCAAATCAATTTTTTAATCTTCTATTTAATTTTCTGTTAGGCAGCAAAAACAAAATAAATACAAAAACAAACTCTCTCTCAATAGAGAAAATAACGCAAGAAAAAAAATAATATAAAGGAGACAGAATTTAACGTGGTTCAACCTCAACTGCCTACATCTACGACCCCTATAAGGAGTTCTAAATCTTTCACTATCTGCAACTTTTGAACGGTTGAAGTTGCAAATCATCCTTATAAATATTTCATCACATGAACAACTCCTAAAAGCTACCAATATAGATTACTCCCATTTTTAGAGGATAACAAACCCAAATAACCAAAGCCATATTTATATGCCAAAATACTAGCAATACTTTTATTTCTTATCGACGTGGGACTTTGGGTTAAATCCCAACATTTTCAAATTTTTAGTTAATGCTTTATTTACTTACATATAAATAATGTTAGGAATTTATCTAATCATTATCATGAAAGCAATAGTTAAGGAATTGAAAAATGTAATTTTCACGTACAAAAGGAAAAATTCTTGGATGAGTACAAGTTTACTGCTCTATTTTTACACGCACACTCATGATAAAGTTGATAAAATCCATGAACAAGAAAACATATTAGTAGGAAATGTGTGTAAAAATGAGATGATGGACTTATACAATAATCTCTCCATAGGAAATTGAAGTTTTTTTGGTCCTTAAACGCATGTGATCCATTACAAAATTTTAACATTTATTTTTTTTAGAATCCTTAACCGGTATTTAGGGCGTTAGTTAGCATAACCACAATGTTAATACTATGATTATAAAAAAATCCTACATTTTCGACATTTCATCCATTAAACCAAAAATTAAAAATTGAAAAGGACCATAGAAATCAAGGTCAAAGAAAGAATAATGTCGTGTCAAAGAAAGAATAATGTCGTTTAATGAGATTATAATAGGACAAATTAAAGGTGGCCGATGGTAGGCTAAAAAGCAAGTAAATCATACCATTGCTACACTAACATTAGAATTTTGATCTTAAGAACTGACTGAGTTTATATGCCTGTGTTTTTTTCCTTTGGATAAGTTGATTAATACAGGGCCCATGCTTTGCCACCATTACAATTGAACCTTTTAAGCTTGCCAAAAAGCATGACTAGGACGAGGACTGCTTTTCCTTTGCTGCTGTTATGTCCTGCCAAATTGGTCCAAGTTTTGGTTCTAATTGTCTCTTGCAGTTGCAGGCTTGCAGCTATAACCCATTGAGGACCCCACATTCCCATATGCACTGCAATTTAAGAAGACAAAAAATTAGATGCGCAACCCAAAAAAAATATAAAAGTACTTTTTAATAAAAAAAATTTTAATCAAAATACTAATGCACAGGACCAATGGCAGAGCTTGGCAAGAAATTTTAGGGGGGCCAAGTAACATGTAATATAGACGATGTTAACAAAATTAAAATTAATTATACATCACATATATAAATTTTTTAAATCTATTGAATAAGAGAAATATTTGTATATGAGAGATAAAATGAGCAAACCTTAAGCTACTATAATTAGTCTAGTCATCAGAGATGTGAATAATTTATAATACAAGTTATATTGATCACTTACAAACTTAAATAATTATATATTTTACTTTTATCCATTTTTTAGATCCAATGATTAAATTGGCTCCTCTCACTCTGTAAACACTTTGGAAGTTTTAAAATAAATTAATAATAAGAGATTTTTTTAACCTTATAATGTTGCTCTATGTTTTTTAATGATTTGAAAATGCAAACAATTTAATCAATATTTTAGCGTTCCACAATTTTCCTTCTGTAATGTATTTGGTATGATGGTAAAAGTGAAAAAAAAATTATGAAAAAGTTTAATATGTAATTTCATTGATGAATTTTCTGTGTAAAATCACACATTAAACTCATGAAAAAAAAAAACTCTCATTTCAGCCTATCAAATACATCCTTAATATAAAGAATCATACTATTTATGAAAAAGCTCATGTTTATTATATTTATTGCATGATAACACATCCTTTTTTTCCAACTAAAAAATAAACTAACAAACTCTAAGTTTAAAATAATAACAACTTTTTTTCGATAAATAGCACAACTCTAAACTTTAAATAGTAGGAGTAATTGGAAAGAGACACAACTACAACAAAACGAAAAAATCAAAAGATCACCCCAAAGTAACAAAGTGATCCCATAATCTAGAGTCTAAGCACAATACTAATCTGCTTGTGATGACAAACAAAACTCCATATGTTCAAGCATTTAAAACTACACATGATAGCAAGTTACATATTAGAATTTATGGTACATGTATCTCTCCTCTACTGATTGCATCACTATCCAACCATCATGAATCCAAAATTCACTTACCAAAGAATCACATTTATATAGAATAATATTTATTATGAAATCTATTTATTACACAAAATATATATATAAATTTTTCAAAAAATTTTTAGGGGGGCCATGCCCCCCCATTGTACTAACTAAGCTCCGCCCAGGACTGACAGGAGCTCCAATTGAGAGAAAGTCTCACTCTCACCCAAGGACCTCCACCATAGTGCTCGAGGTTAAAGTTAAGGGGATCTCGTTCTAGCTTGTCTCTCTCTGTGATGCAGATGAGAATAACAAAAATAGCTAGGTAAGAGATATGTGACAACACAAGAACCTCCACCAAACTATTTTTCATAATCCCTCTCTTCTTGTAGTTTCTATTGTAGTCTTCGTCCAGCATAGGCGAAAAGGTGGTGTAGAGTGGCAAATACCTGTTATGGGGATATGAACAAAGAGAGTGTATCAAACTACGTCAGGATTTAGTATTCAATTCCATGGATATGCTTTTCACTTTCTTTGTTTTTGTTTTTTGTTTTTTTGTTTTAATTCCACAGATCAAATTACGCACTCATTAATTTTATATTCATGCCATGTACATCAAGTCTATACAATTTTATATAATTTGAAAATAATTTGATATAGAATACATACCTAATATTGTCCAAAATATTCAACTTTGCACCTTATTTATAGTTTCTTAATTACATGATGATATATAGAACACAAAATATTCAACTTCATTCTAATATTGTAGAAATATTTATAAACATTTATTGTTATAAAATATATTATTTGAATATGCAGATGTCTTTATTCTTATCCAATTACGATTTGAGCCAGTTAATTACACAAAATTTATTATAATTTGATATGATATATATTATATTTTTTACCTTTTGGCTATAAATAATTTGGAGCTCTATCAAGACGACGTTTGAGAGCACCAGTAATATTAGGGAAAAGAACATTTAAGTCCTCTAAACTTTTAGGTACTTGCAAATAGCTACTTTTAACTTTTGGATTTTTCAACTAGTTAATTAAGGATACTGTGAAAAATAAGGAGCAAAACATTTTAGCATATTATATACTTTGCAAAAATCAAAACCCATCTTCCTAATCCTAAAACTTCCGTTTTCAACTCTCTAAAGAGCATTGGTCGCATAAATCATTAACTTCTAAATCTTTCAATTAGAACTTTAAACTGCAATAATCTTTAAAATTGATTCTTTTATTCAATTTCGAGTTTAGCTTGTTGGCATGGTAAAATACCTACATGCCACATGTCAATGTCATAATACTTGCAATTCTTTTTCTTTTTATGATGTTTCTCTTATTATATTAAAATTACATATTAATAAAAAAAATTAAGGTCTTAAAAACATTTTTAAAAACATGATTGAATTTTTGTCAATTCCTAACCGAATAAATTTTTCCCTTTGTTTTTTTGATTTGATTATTCTTATAATTTTTTAATACTTAAATCAAAATGGTTACTTACGGTGAATTGAGCATTTTGTGTCTACTAACTTCAAATTAAATGTTACTTGTTTTTTGTATCTATATTGTCCCAGAACTGCAAGGATGTGAACAATTTTTTTCAAGGAAAATATGTGAGATCTTGAGTTGTATATGCTCTTTTCCATAATATTATTATCTCTTCTTTTTAACTCTTTTCTATCCATTATTATAGTTTACAACAATTGCATCAAATTTCTAGTAATTATTAGCACACGTAGGATTTGAGTTGTATTGTTGGTAACTATGCATATGAATAAAATGTTGAAAATTATGAGTACGTACAAACTATCAATAATTACATAATTCATTTATCTCGTTAGTGGATCTTACAACAGAATTTTAAATCTGGTATTTGTTTTTATTTGAAGGAGAAGAACTTTTACAGCATGACAATGAAGATCACCGACATGGAAAAAGGCAATGAACTTTTCATAGGCATTCAGACCCTTGGGACGATCAACAACAACAACTGAAAACATCGGATCCTAGAAAGCATGTGATAATAACGTCTCTCTCCGTGATTCTGCAAGAGGTAAACCAACTCAAATTTCTTGGTACATTTCCCCAATGCCCAATAGGAATACATCTAAAAGTTAATTAAAAATTTTCAATTGAAAGGCAATTCTAATATTTTTTTTCAATAGTACATGAAAATTAAATTCTTAAACTATTTAGCAAAAAATTATAAAATACTGAACTTAAATTGGGAGTGAATCAAATTTTCTTAATTTATATTCAATTTCATTTTACATAATTTTTATATTCCACGTATTTAAATTGGCTAAATATTTTTAAGATAAGAAACTATGTTAGGTAAAATTATGAATGTTGAGATTGTGTATAAAATTGTAATACAAGGGAAGTACACGTAAAAGTGAACCAAAAAAAATCTAATTTAAAAGAAAATTTAATATTTTTAAAACAATGATAGTGCATGAAAATAAGACATATTTTGCCAAAATAACTTTTTTCTATAAAAAGTTGTTTTTGCATATGTTTATAAGCTCGCTCTTAATATATTTTCTCTCTTTGGAAGAGGTTGCTAGTTGCACTTCAATAAAAAAACAAAGAATAAATATCCAAACAAGTCCCTCAGATTTGTATTTGGGGACAAGTTAGTTTATCAGGTTTTGAAAATCTTAAATTGATCCCTCACATTTCAAAAAATGAGACAAATTGTCCTCCTACAATTTAAAATGGGATAAATTGGTTCCTCCACATTACTATACGAAACTATACGGAGGATCAATTTGTTCCCTTTTTTAAAATATGAGAGATCAATTTAGGATTTTCAAAACCTAAGGAACCTATTTGTCCTCCAATACAAACTTGAGAGACCTGTTTGGGTATTTAGTCAAACAAATAATTACAAAAGACCACATAAAAATAGAGTAGATTTATATTTATCAAGTATTTCATAATCTTTTGTTGTTGTATCCCAATAATGAAAATATTTTTTATTTCAAAATATTCAGTAGATTTTTATCTTTAAATACCGAATGATATATATTATTGCTACTTTAATTTGAAGGCACTATTAGTAGTTTATAAAAAAAAATCATGTATTTTATATATATATATATATATATATATATATATATATATATATATATATATTGTACGGTATCAATTCGCGTCAAATTAAGACATATAAATACTAAAATATAATTATTAATCATTTATATCAAATCTGCACAGGTATCATACTAGTTGTAAAAAAAGAAACGGTCTCCTTCTAAAATCACTTGTTGAAGCCCCTTCCACTAAAACTTGGAGCCCTGAAAGAGTCTCCATGGCTTCAGCTCTGGCCAAATCAAATCAGCCCTCAACATCGTTCGTTTTCGCTGCCACAACTCTTTCCAACCCATCATGTATCACAAACACAACTCCGACCTCGATTGTGCCATCGTCTTCGAAAGTTGTTGCATTCGTGTATCTGATCTAATATATTTGGCTCGATCTTTAGTTTTGTCTTTTAAAACCAATTTAGATCAAACTAGGGATAATATATTTCCTTTTATTCAAAGCGCTCTGATCTACTTTAATGAATATCGGTACATTCTTCTGGAATTTAATTTCTGTACACTTTACACGATGACTATGCAATTCATCGGAATCTTACTAAAATGACAAATTAAAATATTATGGGCGATTGTGATGTGAATACCTACTTCCTATGATTTGTTAATTTGATCATGATATTCTATTGAGTAATTTATACTCACTGCCTCTCAGGTTTAATGTAAATATATTCGACATTAATCTATTTTGTAAAGTTATCACCGACCACTCCTGTGGCTTATTAAAATTATAGTAACCTCCAGTATAATTATTAATTCATTAATTTAAATGATAAGAAAGATAACATGTGACATATATATACATGATTATTAATGACAAAATTATAATATTTTAATAATTTGACCCGTATATGAACTAAAATACCTTTTTTTAATATAAGTTAAAATTCTAAATTTCATTTTCATGTGGTGCATTTTATTCAGCTAATATGTTAAATATTGAAAAAATATTATTATAATTTTATCATTAATAATTATATGTGTGTCTTATATTATCTTTTTTGTCATTTAAATTAGCAAATCAGTACCTGCGGGGCAAATTATTGCAATTTTAACAAATCTCATAAGAGGACAATGATAGATTTACAAAGTAGAGGATGTCGAGTGTAATTACACTAAACTCAATGGAGGTTAGTGTAATTTTCTAAAGTTTATTTGTTGACTATGTAAAATTGATTTACATGCTAATACATAGAAATTAAATTAAATATAATTCATTCTTTTATTTTATCCTTCTTCATTCTGTATTTTTACTTATTAAATCCAAGTTCAAAATCACTTATTGTCATTTTAATTTATTGTACAACGAACTTTTAAAATTCAAAACCCATTCAGTATCATTATCTTACTACTTTATTTTACGTTATCTAATTAAATTGAAGTTAATTATCTTTAAGTTATCCACCACAGATAACGGAAACCCCAAAACACCCCAAAAAAAAAAAAAAAGAAACCATTTAAACAGACTGAGTCCGTCTAGTTTGGTTTCGTTGTTATTCTCTCTATCAATCAAAGAGCATAGTTTACTTACGCCCTAGCTAATTAATGCATCCATGCTGTGTTCTACTTTCGGCCGCCTGGTCGATAGTATTCACAAGCACTGTGATTACAATTTGTGAAATGACAGCGACACATTGGTCATTTGTGCTAATCTTTTGTTTGGTTGGCTTGCTGGCACTATGTGCAATAAACACAATAATACTACGAAGAACGGTGGCCGAGGATGAGATTGAAATGCGCAACTATCCTACGTTTGAAGAATCAATGCCTATCCGCCGAAGGGCACGAATTGCGACGTATGCCATGAGAAAATTGCCACCAGTTAAAAGCTTCACTAAGGAGGACAAAACAAGAGATGGACCCCGAAGTGATGCTCATCATTGTTCTATTTGCACGGAAGAGTTCAAGATAGGGGAGCTGATTCAACCTTTTGGGTTGTGTAACCATGAATTTCATTACTTCTGCCTCAACTCTTGGTTGCATGCTGGAAAATCTACTTGTCCCCTCTGCCGAAAAGATTTATTGGCTACCTCTACCCGTACAAGAGGCACCTAGAAATTAAAGAAAGAAACAGATGCATGTCTGCTCTACCTTACGATTGCTTAATTTAGACCATAGCTAAGGGACATGATTAAGCGACAAGGGATGAATATATATGGTCGAGGGTGTGCATGTTTTATATCATGGATTCATGTGAAATATCTATCTTTAGTTTACTATGTATAGCTAGCTAGGATTCTGGTTGAATGAGAGGAAAACCATGTATCAGAAGGTGATTAATTAATCATTCTCCATGAAATTTTGTTAATTATATCCTTTCCACCCCCTCCTGATTTTTGTCTACTCTCCTTCCATGTCTTTTTATTTCAGCTGTTTGTTCTTCTTGCGAGCAACTCGAGCCCACAGTATAATTTGTTTGTACCTCAACCAAAGGAAAAATTAGATTGCAAAATAACATATATTTTAATTACTCTTTGTATTAGCTTTACCAGAAACATAATCTAGAAGGCATCCTACTCTCGCGATGCTTCAAGATCAAGTTCGAGTTAACAGATATTGTTGATTCTATTTCTTATGAACACTTGGCGAAGAATTAATACTGGCACTTGTTAATAGTACTTGGCTTGGGCATAATAAGGCCAATGCCTATGAAACGCTTATCATCAGCTATAAGAATTTGAATACTTTTCTTTTGTAACTTAGGACTATACTTATGATTCATTTGGATATGATATTGCGGCTCTATAACTGGCTATTCCTTTGTCTTGATTTTATGGCTGCGTTACATTTGTGTTATCATAATTATTTTATTGGAACTAATTACAAATCCTAAGGTACTCTTCATTGCTCCCAAGTCTTTTGCATCTTGCACCAAGGTATGTGCTTTGTAATGATTATTAATTTTTACAGGTACCCCTCGTCACTTAAATTTATTTGGGCAATGAGAAAGATGAGCATTTGCAGTTACTAATTGCGCTTTAACATTTGATTTACTTTAACTTGTTTGCTTATCATTTCTCAAAATAAGATAGGAGATTTTTCAATTAAGCTAGTATTCTGTTTTACTATGCACTTTTCTTGAAAAGAACCACATATTGAACTGAAAAATACATTTTAATTGCATAGCTTTCCCACCTGCTGCTATTAAAACTCAATTATTCATGTCTTGTACTGTACAGGGGAAGCACGCTTGTATAAAGTTGAAAAGGTCTCATTCCATGGGAAATCAGATTTTGCGAGACCTTCTTATATTTGGAGTAAACTTGTTGCCCCAAATGCTCATTTATTTGTACACACACATGGAACATGCCATACAAAGCAACAACCATAAGGATCTATGGTCAGGGCCCCCAACTTATTTGGCAATGTTTTCCTTTTTGAGTTCCTATGAAATATGACTGTGCTGACACAAATGAGTAATGAGCCTCTCATAATTTTGACACAAATGAAAGATTTGGACTACCACATTCTTGACGCATTTGTATTTCAATCATTAGTATCTTGAGAGGGTTGCTTTTAACACTGTTGGCCTTCTTTACCCAGACCGCGTGGTTGGCATGGTGTGAACAGCAAATTTTGTATGGCCCATAAAAAAAAACACAAAAATTGACATGTTTTAGAGTTTGGATATAATGCTCACTATCTCTTTCAACCCCTTTTTCCATTTTTTTATTTTAAGCCCAAAAACAAATATAAGGTGGCCCATTTCTTTCTTGATTAGGCCCATCTGGTGATAACCCAAATCTTCATTCAAGCCATTGAAATTCTTGTTCATGCATTCTCCTCTGTACAAAGCCCGTGAACAGAGTTTCTGAGCCAACAAAAAGCAAAAGAATAAAAAAGCGGGAAAACAGTATATATATATATATATATAATAGCCATAATTCAGAAGGGGGAAAAAGAATCAAGTTAGAATTAGACGGCAGTGGAGATGTCAACTCTGCCACGTCCTGTAGAGATGACAGAGACCTTGTGCAAGAAAGAAGGGGCAAACCAAGTTCCCGCTTGGCTCAACCAAAGTTGCAACACAAAAACGGTATTCTCCTGCAAGGTGAAGGCTGTGCATCTGCCATTTCTGAATTGAGATACGTAACCAGTCATCAGAATGGGGGAATCATGTTGGCCCAGCAAGAAAGGAAAGAAGGGGCTATAGCTCATAAGAGAAATTTATACAACCAAAGCAATGCAAAAGGGAGCGGGGACCAAGACAATCAACGAAGTATAAACAGGGGTTGAGGGTTAGCCTTAGGGAGGTTTTTTTTTAGCTCTGATTCTTGAAGCTAAAGAGGAAACACAGAAGCCGAAGGGTGTTAGACATAAAATAAGAAAAAAGGGAAGACGAGAGCAGCATCTTGTGGTACTTTTCTTTTCTTACTCTCTTGTGGTATTTTTCTTTTCTTACTCTTGTTGTCTGCTTCTTCAGCCAATTTTAGATCACAAATCACACACTCTTGTTGTCTTCTCCTTCCACAATAAAAAAACTCAAGCCACAGTCAAGAGAGAATAGAAATAAACCATCAATGGCCCCATTCCAATAGATCATTCCAAGCCAAAAAAGTAGCCTCAGTTGAGTCATCCACGGCAACACAACCAAACCTTTCCAGCCACAACCTCTGCAAATCATCAAAAAACCAAATCTATTCCAACCCATCAAACATAATAGCCACATCAAAATATGACAAAATCCAAACCACATCAACAAAAACCAAGCCAAACCTCTCAGGACCCAAGAAAAATGATGAACCAGAAACAAAAAAAAAAATGAGGGAAGGAAACGAAGGGAGGCCGCGGCTGTTACCACCGCTGGATCAGCCACCGCGGCCCTACCCTTCGCGGCTGGGAGTCACCGCACTGCCGCGCCGTAGGTCGCCGGAGCTCGTACGCTGCTCTGCTGCCCCTGTTCTCCTTGTCCTCGCGCTGCCTTCCCTCATGCCACCATCGCCACGGCCTTGAACACAGATCTCGAACCTGCCGCACAGCCACCGCGAGGTTGGCTTTGCGCCACCGCAAGCTCAGCATGCAGGTCGTGCCTCCGCACCGGCGAGCCGCCGCTGTTGCTGCCGTCGTCTCACTCTCCCTATCGTTCCCTTTTTCCCTGAAACCTTGCAGAACCCCCATCCCCTTTGCTCCTCTTATCTTTGATCTAGATATCCTTTCTTTTGGTTCCTTTTTTTTTTTTTGGTTACATTTTTTATTGTTACTTGTTTATCTGAGTGGTGTCCCCTTATGGACGAAAGCTTAGTTAGAAAACCAAACCAAACACCTGCTATAGGGCCTTTTCTTTTTGAATATGTGCTGTTGCGGGTGGTTTTTTGTTTTTATAAAAACTCTAACATGAAAGTATTTGGGCTGTTGCGTTTTAAGATGGATGTTTTCAGCTACCCTCTGTTTGAGCTTTTTGGTGCCTCACTTCCTTTTTCCAAGTCTTGTGCCCTTTTTAAAAAATAGAAATATCTTTGGGCTGGTTCTAAACAATATTGGGACATACCATTTTCATGGGTTCCTAAACAAAAAGAAGATGGATAACACTAAAATAAGAGAAAAGCAGGTCTTAGTTCCTTTTTTTTCAATAGAATAATTTCAAATGTTTCTCTTTATTTATTTTTTTTTTCCACTCTCCAATGATCAATAATGGTGAATGAGTAACAAATGTTATCTTTACTATTGTTGAATCATAAGGATTTATTGAGTAGTAAATATGATGATTGAGTAATAAATGCTATCTTCATTTTCTTTTTCTTTTTTTTTTCCTCTTCATGCGATGATCAATTATCATGATTGAATAGTAAATGTTATCTTCACTATTATTGAATCATGAGGGTTTATTATGTAGCTAAACATTAACTTAAATGTCATGCAAGAGCGGATTTTGTTTTCAAAGAAAAATGCTTCTTTACAAAGAAAAGGTTTTTTGCTAATTAATTAAAATTAACCAATAAACTAATATCTTCTATGGAACTATATGACTTTGAGTTTTTCATTGCACCATAGGATACATAGTAGCAGGCAATCCCTGTCAAGCCAAAGTTAATTTTTCTTTTCTTAATTTATTTGTTTATTTGTAAATATGTTTGCCTTGTCTTTTCTTATTTATCGGAAAATATTTCTTTTTAAAGGTTATTAATTAACTTGCACAACTTACTAAGGTACTGTCTAAGGACAAGTGTATTAGGGGTACTGTAGGATTAAATTTCTATCTTTCCTTATGCATAATCGACTCGTGGACTCTATCTGGTTTTTTCAAAGACTGTTTTCTAGAAAGAAAAATGGTTTTTCTATGTTTTCCCCTCTTAAATAAACTTGGTGTGGCAACTCCGATTTTCAATTTCTCTTTTTAGTCGTCCCTTGTGGTTCCGGTTGCGACACATGGATTTCCACAGAACAATGACTGATGGTTTAGGGGTTGCTGGATGGGGGAGTGGGTGAGATTGAAGCAGAAGCAGCAATGCTTGGCCTGCGAAATTTTGCTGAGTTAAGAACCTACGTGTATCTATTCTAGTACAATGAATAAAGTTGCATGTTATTGGCATTAAACGCAGAAATTGTTTGAAACGATAGACAGTGAGTTCTTTCATAATTGATGAAGTGCCAAAAGCAAGATTAAATAAGTGATAGTAAGTTCTTTCATAATTGTTTAAATGCAGTTATCTATGCTAAGTATTTTTTTTTTCACTGCTAAGGCAATGGGATTGACAGCAGTAGCCATCATCTGGACGAAACACTAGATGACATAACGCTACCAGCAGTAACAACGTAGTGGTTACTTTTTGTTGGATCGATAAATTATAAGGTATGCTTGCTTGAATTCTAGATTTTCTTTATCTTTTGCTCACTTATGTGTACTTCAATTCTGGTTTTGTTCCTGACCAAAAAAAAAAAAGTTTTATTATTTTAGTGTTCCCCCATAAATTGTTAATAATTAGATCACATATGTTCATTTTGTTGGCTGAGCTTCAGCTTATAATTTTGTGGATACAAAAAAGTTTTTAAACAAGGAGATTAGGAAGGTGTGTATTTTTTGTGGCAAAGGAATAAGCTGCTTCGAGTGCAAGGCACTGTATGCTTTCAATTTCGTACTACAGTGTTGACTGCTGCTGCTCGCAGCACATCAAAATGTTGTTATTCCAAGGCAATAGGTTAAGTGAAGAATATATATATATATATATATATATATATACACACTAGTCATTCGATTCGTGCGATGCACGAGATAATAATAAAAAGTAATTTATTGATCATTATAAAAAATAAATAATAATTTATTTAAATAAATATTATAGAAAATTGAATTTATAAACTTATTTTGAAAATAAGTTAATAGTTAAATAATTAAACAAATGAACAAAATATAAATGATTATGGACATGAAATAAGTCATTTTATTTTATATTTTATTTTAAATATGATATTTATAAAACTGAGAAAATCTCATTAGGCAATCTTTAACTAACAATGCAAAGTTTATTTTATCAAAATTTTGCATATTTTGATAGTTGAAATTGATGAATAATGAAATAAAATAAGTAGATATATTTACAATATTATATACCATTATTAGAGATGACAATGAATATCCATGATAGAGAAGACATGCCTCCCATATCCTATTCCTGTTTAGAATTTTGCTTTCTATCCCTATCCTCAGTTCTGTTGCGGGTCCCTATTGCCTATTTCAAAGATTTGAATCCCTATGAGGTATTCGCAAGTTTATTAAAATAATTTCAAAAGGAGAAAAACTTGAAAAGTATTTTGATATTTGAAACATAAATATTCATAATACTACTAATGCAACATAATCCAAATTAAAAATAAAAATACATACATAATATAATTTCAATAAAGATAATTAAAAAAATGAATATGTGTTAAGATTCTCTTCTTTTTTTTGTGTGTGTATATATTTAAATAATTTATATAAATAGAGAATTGCAGGTCTCTATGGGACAGGAACCTCATTCCTTATCCCTACCTTGTTTAGCGAATGGTGACTCCTGTAAATGTTGAATGGGTTTCCATTCTTGTTCTTTTTTCTAAGGTAATCCCAGCGGGTATCACTTTGATTTTTTTTAATCATCCTTAGTCATTTATATATTTATAGTAAATTAAAATATTTAATTTACATTATTTTAATTGCACATAATTTCGTTTAAATCATTTTAATAAATATTCTCTAAATGAATTTTTTTTTTGTTCCTTCATAACCGTATACAAAATAAAAAATCTCATTTCTCCGTGGTTGTTACGTTGAGTCCATTATATTATCATAAATTATCCTCTAAACTTGTTTATTGAAGATAAGTACACTTTAAGATCCATAGATTGTTGATCTATGTCATATTCTAGCTCTTCAATTAAGAGATGACTTCGAAATTAATTTAGTAGAGAATCATTTCGATATGACATGGAATTAAAATCTTTTAAATATATTCTATTTGAATTAGGTAATTTTTCAATTTCAATTAAAGATAAATTCTTTAGCTATGAACCTAGGATAGCAAGATATTCCAAAAACTTTTTGTTTTATGATAATATGAAACTCTTAACTTATTTTAAAAACTACAATATTTGTCTTTAAAATTTAGAAATATAATAATAAAATCATTGATAAAAAAATTTAAATTACAATTTAAAGTATACCTTAATTCCTTAATATTCTTCTTCGATCATATAAGATTTCATCCTTCCCAAATATGCTCCCATACAAATAGCGACATGCTCATTGTGTTTGTCACTAATAATGCGACAAAGAGTTTCCTTCACTAATTTCTAAATACTAACTCAATAATTTCCTTTATACTTTCAATAAATTAATTGTTTACAAAATGTGTGAGAAAATTTTAATAAATTGTATCCATGTACTAAACTTCCAAATTGATTAAAAAAAAGTAGTTTCCAATAACCTTAACATATAAATTTATTATTTTTTTAAGATAATTTGAAAATACTTAAAATCGCATTAGCTTGATACTTAAGGCTTAATTTTATATTAAATAAGGAAATTATAATTTCATAAACTGCTTGGTCCTGTCATTTTGAATTTAAGCCCTATATAACTATATTATAATATGTGTTCAATTTTCATGAATATTTAAAATTTAGTTTTTATCTTTATAAATATTTTTAAAATTCTCTTTTACTTTTTATAAATGTCATTATGTAAAAGTGATAACTAATTTGAGACCATAAATATAATACTTAAAAAAATACTAAAATAAAAAAGATAAAACAAAAATAAACAATAAAGATAGTAAAAGAGTTATGAAATAAAATTAATAAACAATCATAGTGAATTCTCTTATTATATAATAAGCCATTTACCTCATTTTAATAAATCAAGGCTGAATTTCTAATTTATAGCAAATATTATAAGTTAATGTATATATTGATTTAAATATAATGGATTATCTTTAGTATATACCGAATCTTGAAATAACATATAAAATCTATTATAAAAATAGTGCATAAAATGATTACTTTTGATATCAATATTTATTATAAAAAAAGACATGGCATTAATTTATTTATTTATTACTTTATCTTCTTAATTTTGGTAAATTAAGAATAAATAACATTATTGATATGATATAATTACTGTAACTTCCTAGTACTCATTTCTACATGCTCGAGTCATATAAGAATTAATACTAAGGAATCACGTCCTATTTCGTGAGCTTTTCAACATTTGGCATAAAATATTGCTAAGCATTCTAATAAAAGTTCGGCATGATAACGACGTAAATACCATGCTCCTATAAGACAGAAAATCATAAACAGGATAACCAATCATTCATAGCTCAACATACTTTTCAAAATACAATACTTCAACATATCATATATCATCCTTATAAGGCACACAGTGCCATTCAATTTATAACATAACATAGTAATGTAATATCAAATATAAATAGCCACATGGGTCAAACCAGCTGAGAATATACTAAGTTATAATCTCAAGTCACAAGATACAAAACATAAAAGGAGAAAGATCTCATGATTCAAATACAAAGTTAAGATCCAGTAATATAGCACAGCTCTCAAGTAACTAAAAAGCAACTATACTTCAAAGAAAACAACAATACTTCAAAGAACTAAGTCTTTGCATCAGGATCTACCTGCTCATCTAGAGATGATATGGAAAAAAGAAAAGGGGTGAGAAATCAATTGAAATCTCAGTAGGAACATATGCAATTAACATGACATCATTATCATCTCTAATCTACCTTGGTTTCTTCTGAAATCATTTACATACAATTATGAGGTTTGATTTTAGGATTTCGCAAACAATCTTAATCAAGGTAGAGGTGTCTTTTAGCATGGTCTTGGCATGATAAGTATATGCATGTATGAAGAAACTTTATTAATATAATTAAAGAGACATGCTTACATGGAAATATACTAGGTTCATTCATTAAATGTCACAACATACATAAATGGCTATCCTGATGTAAGACATCAAATACATCATAGTTAAGATCTTTTTATTTAGTCTTATCTACCTCATAACTTTCGCATTTCTATCTGTTCTTATTCATCTCATTGTTCTTTCCTCTCAATTAATTCTGGTTAGATATTTTAAAAGCTATAAGCTTATACTTAACTAGTAGACACCAGTTCCTTAATACGAACCAACATTGAAACCCTCATGTGCACTATAAAGAAAGTCAATGCCCAGTCATCACTGGTCCTTAGAACGGTTCAGTGTCGGAACCCTCTTTGTCGACATAAATCGACCATTAATCTTCATGTCTTAATTCTGATTTCCTTATCTTTAGTTCTTCCTCTTTTTCTTATTTCCTCAAAGTCATTCTTTTTCTCACAAGAATGCAAGCATAATTTTCAATAATGAATTCTAAAATCCTTTTCTTTAAGATGAGATAAACCACAACAACAACTCAACGAGTAATCATAAACATTAATAAGCAATCATTCATTATGTCAAGACTAAAATGCTACTATATGATAAACTAAAACTCATATAAATTCCACTCTTTCACTTTCAACAAGTATGTAAAAACTCAATCCCAAACAACCTTTACTCTCATTTAGAAATTTTATCAAACACATGGCATATATATTTACTCAGTTTTCATGCATATTTCAAACATTGTAACACAAATTTATTTGCATGTTAAATAATAAATTCAAAGGATATAAAAATTATCTAAGACAATTCAATGTGTCCACAAAATCCTGTAAAAATTTTAAAGCAAGAATCATTCTCTAAATATGTTAACAAAATTAGACAAATTCGATGGTCAGAAACCTCCTATTTACAGCCAACAACCATAGTTCCTAATTTTATTACCCTGTCAAATGATCATGTTAAATCTTACAAAAATTCATGTATTAACTTCAAGATGTCCAAAACATCTTGTATTCAAGTCAAAATTTGATCATTTGATATGGTAAATAAATTATACAAATTCAGTGCTTTCAGAAATTACTGTTCATACAGAAATTGAAATCTTCTCGGTTTCTAAATTTTAAAAAAATAGAAAAAGTCATCTAAACACTTCAAGAAAAATAGTGAAGATACTTCCATATGTTAGCTTCATCATATAAAAATTTTAGCCCAAAATATTGTCTCTATCTATGTGAATAAATTCATACAAATTGAGCTGTCTGCATAAATTTGAGAATTTCAGCAACAACATACAATTTCTTTTGATTTTTCATGCATAATCATTCATCAAAACTCAAAATTTCTTAACAAAATAATAAATAAACAAGTTTAAACATAAACCCCTACCAAAAGATGATTTTTACTGAAGATCCAAACAACCACAAGCTCCTTGAAGTTTGATCTCCTAAGTAAGGAAGCAAAAACTCATTCTTTCCTTTCTACCTGAATTTTGTTTGCTCCAGAACAGATAGGAGGAGGACTTTTCTTGAAAAATTAATGGTGGATTTGTGTTTATTGGGTGGAAGAGCTATGGACAAGTATATTTATTTGTTGGATTTGGTGAAGAATTGAAGGATTTATGAGGTTGAGATGGTGGAGGAAAATGGAGAAAAAGAAAGAAGAAGATGAGAAAATGGAAGAAGAAATGGAAAGAAGTGTGTGTGTGTGTACCGTGAAGGGGAGGGGAAAAATGGGGTTTGGGTTTTCATTTTCTTTTTTTTTTTTTTAAAGTGTGGGTGTATATGAGAACTATAGTTTTACTGTTAGGTGTATATATAAATGAGGATAGCCTAGGGATTTCATATATAAAATTACTAAAAAAAAATATTTATATTATGAATGACTAATTATCCATCAGCTAACCAAAGTAATTAGTATATAAAAATTGGGGCATTACAATTACGGTGTATGTGTGTATGTGTGTGTATAGTAATTAATCAATATTATATATTAATTAATTAATTGATAATTAGGAGTATCTAAGTAAAGTAACATAATTTATCTGATTTAAAACATTTTCAAACACATATTTTAAAAAATAAAAAATAAAATTAATTTTTGATTATTTATTTATCTTATTTATAACTAATTATTTTAAAAACTCTAATATATAAGGTTATTAAAATAATGTACAATATTTTTTACCATGTAAATTTCAATATAAATTGCCCAGATATTAAAAAAGATTATTATGAATGTTGAAATTGTATAAATTAACAATAGCAAACTAATGAATTAATATTAATATTAATATTATAGATATAAATTAATATTGCAGATATAATTAACACACACACAAACACATATATATATATATGGATATGGTAACTGATTTAGACATGTTTGATTTGATTTAATAAATCACAATAAATTGAATTATTGGAATTTTCAATTTCTTTTAAATTATGTTTGATTCAATATAAAATGATCTAATTTAAAACTTAAATGGGAAGAAAATAAAATTAATTTTTAATTTTAATTTTAATACCAACTGATCGATTTTAAACATAATAATAAATTTTCTAATCAATTCAAATCTCGATTTCTAAATTTGATTCTAAGTAAATGAAAGTTCAAATCTTCATTGCTTCAATTTTCCATTATTAATAGACCCAATAATATAATTAATTATAAAATTTGAATTTTCTACTTTAGTGAACAAAAATATATAAACTTGCTTAAAGACTTGTAATTTATATAATTGATTACCTCAGACAAATCAAATACCAAAGTCATTTGTTAAACTTTGAATATTTAAGGTTTGTAGTAGCAGAAGATCATGCTGTTGTAACAAAGGATTATGACTTATAATATCAATTTAAACTCTCCTAATCCCTTGTTATGTTTTCTATTTTTCTTTCATTCACACAATTATTGTATCAAATATTTATTGCTTCATAGCCTTATCAATTTGCTACATAAATATCATCTAAATCCTTATAAACATATTCAAAATATCATTTGAATCCGATTTGAAACTTATCTATTTCAAATTAAGAAATTGATTAATATAATAAATGCATTTAATTTCTTTTAGTTCCATTTTAATTTTTTATTTTTAAAAAACGCATTTAATATAGAATTAACGTAGTTGTAACGTGAACCACCAATCAATGATAAAAATCATTTAATAAAATTGCATGCATCTTGGACTATTTTTATTATTATACGTGATAAAATTAAAATAAATTTCTCCTTCCTAATCAAGTAATTATATATAATGGAAACGGTAATTGCTCCCATAATGTTCGCTTTCTTCTTCTCATTTGCCACAATAACATAGGAATATCATAACCCCTATGCAATTGACTTTCTAATGACTAATAATGCAGATTTTTCTCCTTATTAATTTCTGTATACTAAGTGGTGACTCATCCAAATGTTCAATCGGTAAAACCTAGTTTTAAAAATCCCCTTATTTTTGTTAGTATTCATTGATCATTACTTCCATCTAAGATTAAAAATCTCCTACATATCATTGTCAAAATCTGGTAGATATGAAAATCTTCTAAATATACATATCCTATATAACACAAAAGAAAATGTAATTATTGAAAAACAAAATATCTAACATGGAAATAAACTTAGTGTGCGTTTGGAAGGAGTATTTTTAAAATACAAGGGAATTTAAAATACTAAAAAATTAAAATGCTTCAATTAAGTTTCCTTCAATTTTTAAATTTTTTGTTTGGATAGGTAATTACATTTTCGTTGTTTGTAAAGTACTTTATTTGGGTGAGGTAATTACATTACCTTGATTTTAACATATTTTATTTGAAAAATATAAAATATTTTTTTAAAAAAATAACTTTTTTTTATTAATGATCAAAATTCAACCGATCTAAAATCAATTATAATGAGTTCATATTTCATAAATTATCTTAAATTTCATTCAAAAAATATTTTAAATTTGAATTATAAAATTTAATTTTTATTTAAATAAAATGGAATGATGCATAAATATAACATCATATAATATAAACTGAATATTTAAAAAATTTAAAATACAATAAAATGAATTAAAACTAACTTTAAACAAAAATCTCATAAATATAAAGAAATTGTAATAGGATATAATAAAAGTGAGACTTACCAAAATAAGAAAAGTTTATACCTGTACATGTATGGATTTTCAAAATTCCTTCTCTATAGGTGGAAACTAAAATCATCTATTCTAAGTAGATAAAATCTCTTGAATTTTGCAATTTCTTCTGAGTGAATATTATAACAGGATATTTTATCATGATGAATTTTAAATCCTTCAAAAAACTTACATTCCCCCTATAATTGTTCCATCCAAATGCACACTTAGAAAATTTTAGAATCTCGTAGAGATTAAAAGTTGCATTGCATAAAAATAACACCAAGATGAGTTAAAAAATAGTGATTCATCTATGCTTTCTTAAGCTTAAAAATTAATAATAATGACTCAGTATATAAAATAAATCATTTATGTATACAAATAAATTATAGACAAAATAAAAGTACAGCAAAGTATCAAATTTTCAACTAAAAGACCATATAAATAGGAGCAATCGATGAGCTACCACAGTGAAAAGTCCTAAACATAATAAATATAGAGATTGAATGCAAAGATTAATCAAACAAATAAAAGTAAGAAATCAAAAGAGATAAATAAGAATGATAAATCAACAACACAAAACCTTTGAGCAAATAATGCTATAATCTACTTCAAACCTAGATAGCAATTTGGAAAAACAAAAAATCAATGATTAAAAAGGCCCTATAAAAAAAATAAAAAATGCATAACAAAGGAAAAATTGATGACAAAGAAAAAATAAAATTGAAGCAATTAGAAAGCAAATTAAAATAAAAAAAAATCAGAATTTAATACATCAAACAAAAAAAAGTGACCAAGAAAAATAAAATGAAAACAATAAAAAATGGTAAAGTTAAGAACAAGTTAAAAACTCAAAAAATAAAAAAACAGTGAATAATATTTCAATAATATATTATAATTACAGTTTTATTTTTTAAAAAAATAATTAAAAATTAACTTCTTAAAAACTATGAGTCCTAAATCATTCTAGTTGAAATGCCTAAAAAACTTTCCCTCATAGGAGTCTGGAATATTAGTATTATAGATAGATTATAGATTCTATATTTTTTTTCAATTCTTAATGATTCTTAATTTTAATTGTAGATCGTAATTTTAATGATTCTTAATCCCATGAATATATCTTAATGATTCTAATTTTATTGATTCATGTAATATTTAATGATTGTAATATTTGATTTTGTTAATAATTAATAATTAATTTATAAATTAAATCATAAAAGTGGGCCTAAATCACTATATGAATAACACGTGTATCCTAAAACTCGGTATGAAATACACGTGTAATAGTTTCCATGAAATGACTCTCAGATGTTATAATAGTAGATGCATCGAAACAAATATAATTTATTAAAATGTCAATTACTTTTGTTTTTAATTATTTTTTTAAAAGAAAGTCCCCTTTCATTCCAAAAGTGGGATATCTATCTAGCTTGATATTTTCGGATACGCAGTCGGGGTTATCAATTTGGTGGCGAAACAAGAAATGTGCACGGATAAGGGTAACTAAGGATGATGGTACCTATACTGCAATCCAATCATCCGTAGACATGCAATTTTTGGCTTGTTTAGTGATAGATTTGGCTCATAAATTGTAGAAACTTGCATGATATAACTTTCATAATGGGGATTTAGCTGGTCATATGAAAAATATTGGCTGACAGGGATATTGACATGTGGTAGAGGTGTAAACTTGATTACAATGATAATCAATTAAGTATCTAGGCTGTCTATATGGTCTAATTAATGGATCTCTAGGTGGGATTATCTGCATTAGGTTGTTCAATGGGGATAAAGATCTACAGATGTAGAGGCAGTAGGCAAATTAACACAATCTGGGGAAGGTGTGGGAGCAAGGATTTGAACTTTTGGGATGAGATTTGTTATACACCACACTGGGAAACATATCGATCAAGATTGATGCAAGCCGTGAAGAATGAAAACGGAGTAAATTCTCAAGGAAGTTGACATCTCAGGACACAATTTGACATGGTATCAAGGTTGTACAGTTTGTATCCTTTTGTAACCACAACGATAACCTTTGAAGGCTGCTGGCATAGCTCTAAGTGAGAAATTATGGCGCAAAGACATGAGTGTTGGAAGCATAGCACAAGCACCCAAATAATCTCAACGAGTCATAAACTATTGCAGAGTCTTTCAAAATGAGTTAAGTTCTGTAGCCAGGGAGAAGGAGAACTATTGCTATGGAATGCTGCAGTATGCATACAATCACCCCAAAACAATAGTAAGCACCGGGCCACATTGAGAAGGATCCTACGCTTTCCATCCATGCCTTTTTTTTTATCGTTTTTTGTTCACAACAACATTTCTGTTGTGGATGTTCAGCACAACAGGGCTAGTGCAATACTTCTTTGGAGGCTAAAAAGTCATTTAATTCCAATTCTTAGGCATTTTCGCTACAAATAGCATTAATACCAGTACAAAATAATTGAGTCTCTCCAAATGTAAAAGATTGTTTGATAGAGAAATAGCCTCCATCTAGGATCCGTGACAGACTAACTAATTTCATAACATAACAACTATCTAGTCCGAATACAGTGTCCATGATTCGCCACCATTCCTACTGAAATTTTTAAGCTTTCCAAAAATCATGACAACGATGAGGATCACTTTCCCTCCAGTGCTGTATCTTCCTGCCAAACTGGTCCAACTCTGTTGACAATGATCATCTGGTTTTAGTTGCCTCTTACAGTCATATCCTCTTGACCACCCCACATTTCCATATGCACTGTAAATAAACTCTTACATCAATCAATAAAAATATATAATCTTAGTTGAACAGTTTAATTAAATATTAACAAGAGAAAAAGACTCACCCAATGACCTCTAATGTAATGCTCAACAAATTAAAGTTGATGGGATCTCTCTGGATCTTGTTTCTCTCAGTGAAGCAAATGAGAAGAACAAAGATGGCCAAGTAAACGGTTTGTGAGAAGAAAAGTTTCTTCACCCAACTCTTTCTTTCATTCTCATTGTCTCTCCTCGTCTTATCCCCTAGGACCCAAAATGTAGTGTATGGTGGCAAATACCTGTTATTGCAACATTAGGAGAAGAACAACAGAGAGTGTATCAATAAGTGATTCACGATTCAACATTCAATTCCATCATTTCCATGCATATCCTTTCACTTTAATTTGCTGTTTATCATTGACTTCATAGTTGCATGACAAAAAATATTCAATTTCATTCTATTATGGTGGAAATTTTCAAATAGTTTTGCATACAATTTGTTTTATTGACATATGAGATATTTTAGTTATCTTACTAGATTAGTTAATGTATTCAAAATATGTATTTATAATCTTAATTAGATGTCCAAAATGTCTTAAAATATGAGTTATAAAAATATCTATGAAAAAAAATGTGGAAAGGATAAACTCACATGATGACAATGAAGAACACTAGCAAAGCTGAAGAGAGTGTGGAAAGATCGAGTACAGACTCGCCTGCATGCCTAGAGTTTACAGCTTGAAACCAAGAGGCAATAAACTTTTGACCGAAATTCAGGCCCTCCATGATTTCTGATGTAAACTTATACTCTAGAAGCCAGAACAGGATCACTTGTACAGAAAGCAATAATAGGACTGTCATGGCTAGTTGACAGCAATGCTTATAGGAAAGCATATGATGATACCCCGTGTCTCTGTGATTGTTCATAATGTAAGGGAACTCCTCTCTGTTATTACCTTTTCTCAATGCCCATAAGCATAGTCGTAGGCATGGAGGGTACAACGTGTTCCCCGTAAGGATCAGTAGAATGTGAATACAAAGGAGACCGGAATGCTTCTTAAAAATGATCATGTTTTCATTGACGGGAACAAGCCCACAATTGGAAAAAGAAGCAAGTGTCATGAACAATGAAAATGGTAGTGTGCTTCTATGTTTGTTCTTGAGTATTTCCTTTGCACTACGTTCAATGTTCAAGTATGAAAAAACCATGATCCATCCTCCCAAATAAACAATTATTTGATAAGCAAGGACCACAAATCCCAAACACCTAATGGAGTTGCGCCTTTGATTTAGTGTACCAGTTTGTTCTTGGTTTGTCCTATCATGTGGCCTAACTTGATCCTCTAATGTATTGGGACTAGGGGTCTCTAAGGTACTAGAATTTCGGGTACTTCCACCGTTGGCTCTACTTTGATGCAATGGAACATTAATCCAATTAAAGACAAGACCAACCATAGAAGTGAACATCTCCCCACCTAGTAACATGATAATGGCAATAATGGTTAGTTGCTTTTCGGAGAAGACCTCAATTTCTACCACTGAGAGGCCAGACAGTGTGGACACTGAAACGGAAGTGAAGAACAAATCTAAGCTATTTGGCGAATTGTGGGAGTCAATTCTTGGCCTTGAACCCTTCAAAGTCAGAAAACCCACCAGGGATATGAACATGAGATAAATGAGGTGAATGAGAAATGGAGGCACATGAAAGAATAGGAATCGATACAAACACACGATTGTGGCTCTCAGTCTTCCTCCCAAATAGTATATCCTATTCAATGCATGGCCCACTATGACATTGAAAATGTGTCTTGCATCCTCTACAATGACATTGAAATGGTGTCTTGCACCCTCCACAATGATATTGAAAAGATGGCTTGCAGCGCCCAATAATCCAGAGATGGCAAGGAAAACCTGTATGTGTATAACAAAGTGAACAAAATGAGTTGATGATATACAATACCACTCAAAACAATCCTCATAAAATTTAAAAGTAAATATCCTTATCATTAAGTTTTACAATACCTCTTAATATATAATTTATTTGAATAACAAATGGTAAGAGATATGTGTTAAAATTCACCCTGTTTGCACCCCAAATTTTTTAGTCATTTGCCACGATTTTGAAGTTTTGGTTCAATGGTTTTTTCAACACCTAACTGCATAGTTTAATCTAATAAAATTATAATACATAGAGGTATCTTACATGGGCTGAATGGAGTTATGGTCCTTATAGTCTTTGAACTGGGCCTTCAATTTTTTGTTTCAATGACTGAATTGATTCTATTTAATCTATTTTAATAGGGCAAATTACATCTGCCTCCCTTGAGGTATTATAATAATACACTTTGCCCCTTTTAGTTTGCAACATGACACATGGCTTCCCTAAGCACTAATCAATGTTAACACTACTAAGCCTCCAATCTTAAATACCCATTTTGCCCTTATTTTAAAACTTACTCTATTCAATTAAATCCCAAAATCAAGAGTCAACAACACTGCTTTTTCTCTCATTTCTCATTCCCGCCATCGCTTATCGTCGTCTCCTTTTCTCCATCTTTGTCTTCTTGTCTTCTACTCACTCTATTGGTAAGATTTGTTTGATTTGCATCACATTTTGTTTGTGTAACAAGAGCTTTTTAAATTGTAATTAACGATCTTATGTTTCATGTTGTTCTTTCTTGTCCAAGGAGACCATTGTATCATGCAGATCTTTATTTTTGTAGGGCTAATTCTATGGTCTTTTTTTTTGGCAGACCACGATGTCAATTCCTGGAAGGTTTGACATCATTGTTCATTATATTGACAATAATGAACGTCCTCCTGTTGCTTTGGAAAACGTGGACCAAAATATTTATTGCTATTTTGACTTAATGTCCATTGTGATCAATATGGCTCCATACAATTGGAATGACCAATTTGGACTTTCATTCAAACTGGACTACATGGTCAACATGACAAGGGAGAGGAAAGATATTCTAGGTGACAAGGACATACTATCTATGTTTGAGGTAAACAAAAGGTTTAAGTTTATTCATGTCTATGCAACTGCTGAAGTTCTTAAAGCAATTAACATTTCTATTCCTGATGACCATGAATGTTGCCATTCCACTAATACGAGATACATTGATAAGGGAAAGACTAAGAACATCGATGTAGAAAATGAGGGCAACATAAGTGTTACTAATGGAGTTGTGGCTGCAAATATAAATGTTGTGGATGGAAATGATAGCAGTGTTGGGCAGCATAGCGTGGGTATGGAAGTTGTTATTAGTGAGTCTAATGACGAGTATGAAGTTGAAGTAGTGAATAGCACGGAGGGTAATGATAATAATTCTAGTTCTGAGTTTGTGGTTGACGAGGATGAATTGCAAGGAGGGGATAGTAGTGATGGTTTGAGTGGATGTGAAGACAAGTTTGACCAACCTGGGGATATTCACTCTGATGAGGATAGATATGAGTTGTACATGGACAGGGGGATGACAGGCAAATGTTTTGAGTATGATGCTGGTGGGAAGGTGACATTAGAGACAGGAATGATATTTACTGATGTTCATCACTTTAGAGAAGTGTTACGAGATTATGTTATTCAAGAAAGGTTTGAGATCTTTAGATTAAAGAATGAGAAAGCAAGAGTCACTGCTATTTGTGATGCTGAATGTTGCTCTTGGCGTATTCATGCGTCTCCAACCCCTGACGGAGTAACCTACAAGATCAAAACATATAATTCTATCCATACATGCATACGGTAAACCAAAAACAACTATGCAAATGCCGTTTGGATTGCAAAAAAATTGGAAAGTAAGCTGAGGGAGGATCCAAATATGAGTTATGTTGGAATGAAGACTGAGTTGATAGAGAGATGGGGTATTGAACCAAAAATGCTGATGCAATTATATCGGGCAAGGAGAAGGGTCAAGGAGGATAGTAGGGCATGCATGCGCAGTCTTATAACAAGCTTCTAGCATGGGCTCAGCTTGCAATGGAAACAAACCAAAGGTCTATTGTGAAGTTAGAGTTGGAACCTAGGTTGCAAAAAAATCCAGAATTCAAGAGGCTTTTTGTATGTTTTGATGCAATGAAGAAAGGCTTCATTAGGGATTGCAGGCCATGGTTTGGAATAGATGGCTATCATTTAAAGGGTCCTTTTGGAGGAGTGCTTTTATTTGCTGTGGCTATAGATGGAAACAAAGGGATATTCCCAATTGCCTTTGCTATAGTAGAGATAGAGTGCATATCTTTGTGGAAATTCTTCTTCCACCATTTGAGAGAAGCATTGGAAAGTGTGCCAGAATGGAGCGTAGATTCGCCTTTGAGAATAATGTTTGATATTCAAAAGGTGAGTCCTCTAAATATTTGGCATTCTTATTTGTTGCTTGATTTTGCTTTTTTTTTTTCTTCAGCATAGTTAAATTAGTCATGGTTCATTGCAGGGTCTAAAAGGTGTTGTTGGTGAATTTTTTCCATACGCCAAGCATAGGTAATCTAATTATTTAGTTTATGAATTATGTAATAATACATTCATGAATCCTTTTTTATTACTGTATACATTATTTATGTACTTAGTTCATTTTTTTCCTCTAAACTAATACAGTATTTAAACTCGATTTGTATACATAGGTATTGATGTAATCATTTGTTGAGTAATTTGAAGGTAAGATTAAAACCATGGTACTAACTGATATGTTTTGGGCTGTGGCAATGGTGCATAATGAGTTCCTATTTTCGAAGAGCATGGAAAGACTGAGAAAACATAATAGTGTGGCTGCTAATTAGTTAATGTCTGAGGAAAGGCCTAAGCCTATGTGGCCTAGGCATACTATTGAACCAGTGTTTAAGTCTGACCACGTAACAAATAATGTGGCAGAGTCATTTAATAGTTGGGTAGGAGATGATAGGAGGAAAACAATTATGTCTATGGTTAAAGTCTTTAACAACTAAATTAATGGGGAGGTTTGCTAGAAGGTATGAAAAAGGTTATGGGTTCGACTATCAAGTCACTCCTAGGATTAGAAAGATTATGGATAATATTATACGGTAGGTATTATAAAGTCACATATGCAGGGAGTGATGAGTTTCGAGTCAAGGATGGGTTTACCACGTTTGTTGTAAACCTTATAGTGAGGACTTGTGGCTGCAATGTTTGGGTGTTAAGTGGATTACCTTGCAAGCATGCTTATGCTTACATCGCTTACAAGAGGGAGGAAGTGGAGAGGTATTGTGACTCTTTCTATCCCAATTCTATGTATTGCAAAACTTATGGTGAGATAATTCATTTGATGCTCGAGGTTCCTAAGACATGTACTGGTGGGTATGAAGTGACAATTGATCCACCTAGACTTAAGGCTTTGTTTGCTAGATAGGATTAAGAGGGGAAGGGATGGAAGGGGAAGGCTTTGAGGGGTTAGATTATGTTTGTGAGATTTTTTAATTGAGGAAGAAGGTATTTGAAGGATTTTAAAAATCCTCCTAAATCCTCTATTCAGCATTATCTGCAATTCCCCCATTTTGGGGGGTTTTAAGTTATAATGAATTGAAAGTTCCATTTTACCCTTTTTAGTTTTACTCAATTTCAAAATAACCAGTCACGCAACTCTCTCTCTCTCTTTGTGGAACCCTCATTGGCGAAACTCATCCTAATTGCAAGCTGAAAGCACTCCAATGTTGAGGAACCCTAAATCCCAATTCTTTAGACTCCCCAATCAAGGTTGATTCACGGATCTCCAGCCATCGATTCACGATTTTTATACGCTTTGTTGCCTCCTAAACATTGTTTGAGGTTCGATTTTTATCATTCTCTTCTCATTTGGCATTTTGATCTTCTTCTCATTTGAGTTCTTCATAATGATTTTTTGTGCGATTCAGGAAGAACACCATCAGATTCGTTGATTTTATTCCATTTCTTTGTTTCAAGCTTCAATTCTCTCCCTGTTTATCGCATTTCTTTGCTGTACGCTTTGACTCACTCTCTGTTTCTATATTTACATCATTCTACCAACCTTTGAAGGGTTCGTGGGTTGTTTGACATATTTTATTTTATGTCTGAATTTTATTGCATGGTTGTTTGTCAACTTAATCTGGGTGTTGTCTTCTGTGAGTAGTTTCTTTGTGAAGTGAATTTTTCCTGTAGGATTAATGGGATAGGGTCATTCATCCGTACTTTTTGTTGGTATAATTCAGCTATCATTCTTATTGGAGAGATCGGAGGGACAGCTGAAGAGGATGCTGTTGCACTAATTATTAAGGTTCATCTTTAATGTGTTATCTGTGGACAGGTTTCTGTCTTTTACTTAATTATCAGTATTCAATTAATTAAAATATGTTTGTTGGTCTTGTGGGGAAGGTACACAAGTAGTGTAATATGGTTTTTACGTTATAACTTGTTGTGATGTTTTTTACTTCTTTTCAGCATAATGTGAATAGGCAATCACTAGCAAATGATCTCTTCTTAATCCAACTTATTTATGCATGTTCTGTTCTGCTACTATTCTGCTTGTCACCTTGCACATTAGTTGCATTCTGAAACCATGTTCTCAACTCTGGTGTATTCTTCAGTAGTATGGCATGCCGTCAGGGAGTTTGAGGCAATGATCGTCAAGCATATAAATTGTTTGTGGCATCTCTCTATAAATGAATATTCAAAATCAAATCACTTTGAGGTAATGGTCACAACTTAATTAAGTTTGATACTTCTTATTCTTTTTTGTTTTTTGGACATTCTCTTGCTCCTTTAACAAAACATGCTGTCCAGTGCAAGATATTTAACTGGACCTTAATCCCGTGAACTAAGTAGTAGACGCTATTGGAGGAAATAAACAAACGGATACAAAAAACATTTCTTATGCATTGATTCCATTTTTAATTATCTCATGATACCCCACCCAGGTGTTAATTGAGTATGAGACGACAATATAACAATTGTGATCAATGCAGAATCTTGATGATTATATGAACATGCTGAAGGAAATCTTAGGATAAATAACTTATATGCAGATAAAAAAAATAAGACTTGATACTGAACTAGATGAGTTTTTCTTATTAAAAAAAAAAAAAACTTGAACTTCACAGGAGACCCTTGGAGTGACCCTTAGGATAATATTCCATATCAGATAGAAAAACGAATAATAATTATTAGTTCAGAAAAACAAAAGATGGCAGTGGTAATCTAGAGCTAGAAGGGATGGCTCCCACAAGAATGATTCTTCATTGGTGCGCTGGGATTTTTTATTTTGACAAACAAGACATGTTCTAAACTTTTAAGTGGCCAATCTCTTGGAAACTCCCCCACTATAGGAAAAAACAAGATATAGCACAGAAAACTTTACAAAGAGCATTTCTGGTGAGTTATATCAACTGATAAATTGCAGCCTAATCTGTTTCTGTGGCTAATTAGAGGAAAATATCTTCACAGAGTGACTAAATATATATTAGCCCAGACTTTTGAATTGGTGGTATGGGACTCCTTTTTGTGTTCTGGTCTGTGCGATTTTGAGCTGGATTTTCTTTTCCGGTTTTGAGAGACTTTTGAATTGACAACTATTGAAGTAAAGTGACGGTCGAATAATTTATTCACATTAACTGAAATTTAGACTAAGATTTCTATTAAACCCCAGCCCTGACTCTGATCCTATTATATACTTGCATGCTCAGTCATGGAATCAATTCCAACTCTTGTGCGGTACCATTTCCGCATAAGGAAATGCAGCATAGATGAGTAGTTCATTGTTCCCTTGTTTTGAATTAACAAAGGAATTGGAAACTTTTTAATCATCATTGCAGACTTATACATGGTTTCACAAAGCATTGTAGACATTTTAATCATCATAGTACATTGGTTTCATCCTGGTGTATTGCAGACTTTATTGACTGCACAAATTTGTTTCTTGATATTTTATAGATGGATGATCAAGGAGGAAGCATAAACCTTACACTGTTAAGTTAGAGACAAAAACATAGGATGATTGCTGTCCAAGTTGTATGTCTTGTAGTTTATTAGTTACTTAAAATGGCTCAAAGTTTGTGTGGATTGCCTCTGCCTCTACCTTCCCTTTGAACCTGGAAGTTGTTGCTTCTTTGTTCTACTACAGAAGTACAGATAACTAATAGAGAGACCAGTATATTGTTTTGCAAGAACTTTTTGTCCCTACACTATTATTAAACTTGCATCACAGTTGGCTTCCATCTTATATATTTTAAACATCAGGATCACATTGCTACTTAATTCTAAGCTTTTGCCTTTTAGACCAACAGAGGAAAGCAAAGCTGTTTTGATTTGTTGACAGTTGCTAGCAGGCTTCCAGACATCATACCCAGGCTTAGTTTTCCCTTCACGGCTAAAGAGAGGCGATCTTGACTTGCGGAACGTACTCGAGTCTCCATACTTCTTCAACTGAGCATTTCTCCAAAGGCAACAACTAAAAATATTTGCTCTGATCACCCCCAGATTTGTGATCAACAAATAGTGAAGGAAGTCTCCATGAAATTTTAATGTTGGTGATTTCCATAACTTAATTTGAGTTGCTGTTGATTTTATGTGGAGGCTAATTCTAAGCACTTGCAGAGCCATAGCTGACTTGGATAGTGTAAATCAATATTTTTGCTCTGTTGTATTATAATGTATGAATATGAATGAATAGATGCACATGAGATTGAAGGAAAGGTCGTTAAGAGCATAAACATGCTGTTATTTGTGACTTGTACATAGAATTATTAATTTTCATTAACTTCAATTATTTGAAGTTCAAATAAATTGAAAAATTTTGGAAAAGGATGATAGAGTTCATCCCAGCATGTTATTGGAGAATATCCAAAATTTTGATGTTGTGAGCTAAAATATACATATATGTTTGGTGTTTGAGATGATGGTCCTTCTTGATGTAGTTTTTAAATGTATTTTGTTTGTGAACCAATGATTTAGTATTTAGATTGAGTTAATACTTGAAATTGTTGGACTATTTGAGTTTCAATTAATGGAATTTTTTCCCTTGTATATTATTATGAAAAAATTTCTAGTGTTGGATCAATAATATTTTTTATTTCTTTTCTTTTTGCAAGCTGCAATTGTGTATCCAATTGATAGTTATATTTTTTTGCCCCTTTTTGCAAATACAAATTTTTGGTGTGGTATTTTTTTATAAAAATGAATTTTTATAAATTTATTAAAAAAAATTTATAAACTTTTTAAAAATATTGATGAGAAAAGTCATTTCTAGAGATAAAAAATAAAGGGATAATTTTTTAAAATGATCTATTGTGTAGAGTAAAAAATTTGAGGGAGAAGAAATTTTTAATTTTTTTCCAAAATAATTAATTATTTAAAAATAAAATATTTAAATCTGTTATTTTTGGATAAATGTGTAAAAGAATTATAAATTTTTATTTCTTTTATTTATAGTAGAAATATGTATTTTTAACTAAAATAATTGATTCTATAAAAATAAAATAATTAAATATTATAAAAAGGGTAAAATTGTAATTCTGTATAGATTTTTTTGGGTTTAGGTTATTGGCATTTTTGGGAAATGTTGCATATATATACTTTTCTTTTGTTAAATACTGGTTGGATCTTAGACGATTTGCATACTTTGTGTTTTGTGCTAAGTACTGTGTTGATATATTGGCACATAATAAGGTGCTATATTGGTGTATGAAACTCTTACGGCACTATGGAATGAAACTTAAGTCTATTATATTGAAGCAATTTTACTAGGTTTAGGATTTCACAAAACGTGCTTGCATATCCATTGCTTTTTGTAAGAATGGTTAACTTGACACATGTCAACTTGCTTTTTTGCAACTAAACACATGTCGTGTACGTAGTGCTGACCATGTATTCAGGGCCATTTTTTCCCCTCCTTTTTGGCATTTTACTTAACTAAGTTGAGAAAGAATAAACATAAGCAATTGATAATGAAAAAAAAATTCGAGTGTAAGAATTGAAAGTTTTGGAAACCCAAATACATGGAAAGCATGGTAAGGGAAAATTTTAGGGAAACAAAAAATTTACAACCCTTTTAAACACCAAACTCTTTTTCAATCCAAATGTCAAGATTGACTTATCGCACTACAACTACAACACCCAAGCTCTCTGAAAGATGATGGAGGAACTACAACCACACTTTAGAAGATAATGGAGGAAGATGATGAGAGAGAAAATTGATGAAAAGGAAGGAAAAAGAAAGTTGAGGAAGACGATAAGGTGAGAATGAAGGAAGAGGAGGATGATGGTAGAATAGAATGAAAGACTTAACAAAAGGGGGAGATGTGAAGAACGTGAAGGTGAATGACAGTGGAGTAAAAGGGAGACGAAGAAAAATAAATAAGAATTAGGTTGAGGGTAAATTAGCATTTTGATATGTTATTTAAGATTTAAAATAGTAAAAGTCAAGTGCTAGTCATATGTCATTAGCAGACCAAAAATTCTAGTTACTGTCAGGGAAGCCAACTATAATGTTATAAAATTATTAAGGGGAGCTGAATGTCATGTTGCAAACTAGAGAGGTAAAATGTATTATTAAAAGATTTTAGGAGAGGTAAATGTAATTTGCCCATTTTAATAAGTATACAATTATGTAAAAATAATCTACTATACTAATATTTCGAACTCCTTTTATGGAAACTATTACATGTGTCATTCATATAGTGATTTAGGTTTCACGTGTCATTCATATAGTTATTTAGACCTCACTTTTCTTAATCTTTATGTCTAAATTTTTTTAAAACTTAATTTATAATTTATTTATTAATTTTTTTTATATGAGATAAAATCAAATATTACAATGATTAAATATTACAATTTACTCTAAAAGAGGACCCAAGTCAATATAATTACAATCTACAATTAAAATTAAGAATAATTAATACCCTCGCATTATGAGAATAATATAAAAATTAAAAAGGAAATATCTGCTATAATAATAGTTCAGACTCCTTTCATGGAAATTATTAGACATGTCATTCATACAGTGATTTAGGTTTCACATGTCATTCATATAATGATTTAAGCTTTACCTCTCTCAATCTTTATGTCTAAATATTTTTTTTGAACTTAATTTATAATTTACTTATTAATTATATTTTATATGAAATAAAATCAAATATTACAATTATTAAATATTACAATTTGTACTAAGAGAGGACCCATGTTAATATAATTACGATCTACAATTAAAATTAAGAATCATTAATAACCTTGCATTATGAGGGTGATATAAAAATAAAAAAGTAAATATTTTCAAAATAAATAACCTTAAAGATTAGCATATTTTTCGGCTCTAAAAAAATGGATAAGTCAAATTATTAACAAATTGCTAATTGATTGATTTTGAAATAATAATAATTCGAAATTCAATTTCTACCAAATTTATTCTTAATCAAATATTTAAGACTCATTATAATACTAATTTGATAATTTATTCTTAATCAAATATAATAATAATTAATATAATACTAATATTTATGACTCATTACATTCAAAGTCTTCCATGTGTTATTCATAAAAAGACTTATGCCGCATCATTTTCATAATCTTAATATTTAAAATAAGTTTTTTAATTTAATTTACCTTCTAATTATTAATTATTTTTCCAATTATACCTTCGTATCTCTCTACCATTAACAAAAGTAATATAAAAAATAAAATAAACAAAATTATAATTGAATATATTATGCCATTAAGATTTTATATATATAATTATAGTATTTATGATAACAAAGCTATTATAATTATGTTACAAAAAAAATTAATATTAACAATAAATATGTCAAACATATTTATTATAATTAAGGATTATAATGATATGATTAATTATAACAAACTATTATAATTATAATAATTAATAATAACAAGAAAACCTTATCACACCTTTGTTTTTTTTATTATCTTTATTAAATTTGTATTATATATGTATTTTCATTTTTAATTTAAATTATGTTGCATTGGTAATTTTTTTATTATGGATATTTATGTTTTGAATTTCAAAGTATTTTAAAAAAAAAAATTCCTTTTTGAATTTATTTTAATAAACCCATAAATATCAGTAGGGATTCAAATTTTCATATAGAATGATGAATGAGAACCCATGACATGAATGAGAATGGGGATAGAGGCAAAATTCTAAATAAGGACAAGATTAGTGGAAAAGTTTCTAGCTTCAATCTAAAACTTTTGAAACTCATAACAAAAACAAAAAAAAAAATTATCTATCTACCTAACTCATTTTACCCAATTTAATTTTTTGCAATTTGAACATTTCAAACCATCAATTCCATAATTTTTTCAAACTAATTTTTGAAAAAAAAAACTTCAATTGTTTAGCATTTAAATATTTAAAAAATTAAGTTCATAATTTACCCTTCTTTAATAATGATAATGAATATTTATTAATTTTAAAAAATTAAATAATTACATTAATTTTTTATTAAAAATAATATGGTAATAATTGATATATTACTCTAATAATTGAGATGATATAACTTAGGATTATATATAATTTTTTACTAATTATTACACATTAATTATAATATATATTTTAAAATTCATATTTTAATTTATTAAAATGATATACAGGGAAATGACGTGTAATTGAAATCATATAAATTAAATTTATTCATTATTTTTATTAATTAGAAAATATACTTTTATGTTTTAATAAATTATATTTTAATTTACTAAAAATATATAAATGACTAGGAATGATAAAAAAAAAAGTTGAAAGTGGGTATATACCAAAATTACCCATAATAGGGACAGAAATAGGGAGATATTTTATCTTTAATAGGGAAGATTGATGGATATGAAGTCTCCATTTGTTAAACAGGATAGGGACAGAGATAATACACTTTCATTTTTTTCAATTATCTTTATTGGATTTGCATTATATGCATTTTTTAATTTTAATTTGGATTATATTAAATTAATAGTATTTGTTATTATGAATATTTATGTTTCAAATTGTAAACTATTTTTAAAGTTTTTCTCTATTTAGAGTATGTTAATGAATCCCTGAATACTATACGGATTAAAAATCCCTACGGGGAATGGAAAATGGGGACCTATAAGGAGGATGTGGATGGGGATGAAAGGCATTTTAAACAGTGATGAGAGGCGTGAGACATATCCTATTTCTCATGAATACTCATTGTCATCCTGATAAATGGCTTATGATATAGTAAAATTATCCATTTATTCTTTTTCTTTATTCAATAACTTCAACTTTTAAAATATGTAAAATTTTCATAAAATAGGCTCTTTATATTTCAAAAAATAGGGTCTTTATTGTTAGTTGTAGGTTATCTATTGAGATTTTTTTAACCTTATAAATATTATATTCAAAATAAGATATAAAATATAATAACACATTTATATTTTGCCTATTTATTTAATTATTTAACTTTTAACTTATTTTTACAATAAATTCATATAATCAATTTTTTACAAAATATATTTAAATAAATTATCATTTATTTTTTATAATAGTCAAAAAACTATTTTTTATTACCTCCTTATGCATCGTATGGGTCAAACGACTAGTTAAATTATAGTTTTTAGATTTAAATTTCTTTTTTCGCCCTCCCCAATTCAGCTGTAAAAAGGTTTAAAAAACGAGGAGGGTATTTTTAAATAATTATAAATAGTCTAATTTATCCTTTTAATTAACATATTCTCTTTCTCCCCTCCCCATGCTCCTTTCACCATCCGTGCCCTCCGCCATCCCCTCCGTTGGCAGCCATCCTGAGAATTCTATTATTGGACTCTTCCACTTAAAATTTGATTTGCATCAAAAGCAGAATAACAAATCTTCGAGAATTATAATAAACACTATGTAACCAATTGAATTTTACACGTATCACCATTTTTATAAAATAGGAAATGAACGAAAACTTGAAGACAAAAAGCCAAGCTCGAAGCACGTCAATCCCAAGTCATATTACAACTCCATTTTTATACATGTTGGTTTTAAACAGAATATTAGCCATTTTTTCCTTATCTTGAGATGCATCAAGAAGATAGCTTTTTTCTTTTTTTATTATGTTCTGTACATGGAGTCCACCGTACCCTGGAGTGCCAGAGTTGTCGGAGGCGGTTCAACGTGGTGGTGATATCGTCGGCGTCACTGGACAAGAAGGACTCGTTGTTTTGTGGTCAATGCTCTTTTGGCTTTGCGCCTGTTGGTTTGCCCTTCGCTGGTTGCGCCATGGAGAAAGACAGCCGAGGAGCAATATTTTATGGTTTTGAGTCTTGAAGAGTGGTGTTGCTTTGAGGTCAATGCAATATTAAAAAATTAAGGGGGATTAAGTGTATTATGGAATGATCTCAAGGAGATTCTTATAACTTACCCAAAATTATAAAAAGTGCCCCGCCTCAAATTTGTTAGTATTGCAAATAAGGCTTTTTGTGTTTGTTTTTGGATTTTTTGGAATCACTAATCAAGTTAGGGCTATGAAACAGTAAGATACATAGATATAAACTAATCAAAGAGATGATATTTTTGGATAGTTTTAAGTATATTTACCTCTTGATAGTTCATTAATGCTGAGACTAAATATAGAAATGAATGCGGCTCCAACTCTGTGCTTTTCTCCTCGAGTTGAAAGCTGAAGATTCAATACAAATATAACTAATTAATGAAGATTCAATACAAATATTACGCTTATAAAAAAAATAATAATAATAAAGGTTTACTCACCAGTGCACAGCAAGCAAGCAACGTTACTGAGACACCAGAAGAGTGGCTCTGGTATAACAGAGAAGAATGCAACTAGAAGAGTATAACAGAGAAGAGTGCAACTAGAAGAGTAGCTCTGGCAACAACCATGTAGCAGAGACACCAGGAAGGAGGAGTAACAACGCTAAATGGAATGTAATACAGTTGCTTTAAGCTCACTGGAGTCACGATAATTCTTTATATAGATACAATGGATGGCATCCTTTAGACATTTTGGTACGTACACGGAATGTAATACAATTGCTTTTTTAATTTTTTTCTCTCATGATGAAAACCTCTGTGTCTCATATCGGTACGTGTCGGGTTGCAAATATCATTGGGTTGGGAGGAATGATATTTGTTTTGGAATTGAAACGTTAATTCATCCTCCCTTTAGTACGTACAGACGTACAGAAGCGCTTGACGACGAATGGGGGAGTGGAGCCAGCTGGGGGGACAAAAGCAGGGAGGTGGTGGAGAGCAAATCGAGCTATGTACTACCTTTTAGGCATTAAAAAAAAACGTTATTTGAATAAATAAATAAAAAACCATTGAATGTAATGCATCATGTTTGATAGCCGCTCCCAAATATTTATTATCACTCTTATTTTTAGTGATTTTTAGTTAATTTCTCTAGAATATCCCTCTTATTAAAAATACCAATAATTAATTTCTTTAATACAATTATTTAGATCTAGTCATTGACTTATTTATTTAAATTTTTTATACAGTAATTCTATAAATATTATAATAATGACTATTTCTATTAAAAAATATTAAGTAAAATTTAATGACATTGAAGACATATTAGCAAATTGTAATATACAAACAACGTAAGGTCGAGTTAATCAAAAAATAACATAGCTGAAAAAAAAGTAATATACACTGTGCACGTAAAATCTTTTGACATCCAGTATTGATATAATTAAATAAATATTAAAGAAACATATAATTTCAAATATTATTTTTGTTAACCAAATAATTTTATTAAAATGTTTTGTTCTTTAGTTCTTTTTTACAAAAAAAAAAAAGCTAACTTGATACATTAAATTAATTTTTGTACTTCTTTTCTTATATATCTAGGTGGAATTATGATTTGTAATTATTTTTATTTAGTATTGCTTTTATGAATTCACTGTTAGGCTATTTAAAAGTGTTTCAACTATCATATGTAGGAGGATTTTAGCACACCATTATATGACAAAGTGACACTTTGCTATAACTTATGAGTGTTATTTTTTTTATTAAAGCTGACAAGTTAATTAAATTTTATTTTATTATATTTTCTAATTCAAGTTAATCATTATGTTAAAATTAATAGTTTCTTGTTTTAGGAATTGTTTTGATAATTTTGGTTTGCGGTAAAGACATAAGTTCATGCATGAATAACTTTCATCATTTAGGGTATGTTTGGTTGAAAAGTAAAATAAAAGTAAATTTCTATGACTAAGTTTTATGTGTAAACTAAAATTACTTACAGAGCTCAATTATAAAAAATTTACCTCATTCACCTTTCAATCAAACATGCCCTTAGGGTGACTATGGTATAGGATAAGAATGGAGTGGAAATATAAATGGTTTCCCCTTCCAAAAGGTAATAGTCTGGATTGCCTTTTGGTAATAAGCATAAAAAATCTGTTGGTGTTTGTTTTTCATTTCACAAGTCACAACAGCCACTAATTATGTTTTTCCTAACAACTTTATATATTAGTGTGCCTTTTGGCTTTTATCCAATATCTATTACACCACTAAATGGCTGTCGAGCTTTGTTTATTCTTGCATATTTTGTACGAATAGTACAATCATGTCTTACGTACAAATTCAACTTGCAATGGATTGTTTGGTTTGGATAAAAGACTCAATGCTGCCATCTGCCAACTCCATTACTATTAGCAATATGTTTGTTTTTATTTGTTTACTCTTTCTTGGTTTATCTTTTTCTCATATGTTTTTGTTATTCTCAAGTTGGTTGATATTGAAGAGGCTTTATATATATAACCTCGGTATCGGAAAGAAAACTTGGGACATGGCCAGAGGCCAAGACCACGGAACGAGCATCAAATCCTAACCTTGCCTCCTCAGTATTCTTACATATACTAGAATGTTCTGAAAGAATGGTGACTTAGCAAAAATAATTATATCTGACAGCTCATTGACAGCAAATCTTACTCTAATACAATCCTCAAAGTATAAATAGGCGAAACATTTTCCTAAAAGGTACATTATCTTATTCCAGTCACCCAAGTACAACCTCTTTTGAATTATTGCTAACTTAAGCATTGGAGTCCTTGCAGGTACCCCCTTCGGGGGCCAAAATCATTTCCCTGACCATCACCCCAGAGCTTCCGTATGCCGTGAATCATCTTATCAAGTAACCCCATGCAACAATTAGTCTTGCAACACTTTTTATTGACCACACTTAATCAGCAGCCTAATATTTTTTTTTCTTTCCCTGGATGTGGCGGATCTTCCCTAAGACAATGGGAGCCATGCCCCCTTCCAAAGTTTTTAAAAAAATATGTACATATACATATATTTTGTTTAAGTAGAAATATCAAATAGTTATATATAAGTAAGATTTTTCCAACTAAGAAATTTAGTTATTTTTTCAATTAAAAGAAATAATAAATAATGTATTGTGATGTAATAAAAATATTGAAGATGAGTTTCTTACAAATAGGACCATTATGTATATGTTAAGGTGTGTTTTGTATAAAAGTGAAAATGAGAGAAATTTTTATGGATGATCTTTATGCATGTATATTTTTGCGTACAAAAATCTATCTATAGAATTCCACTTGAAGCTTATTTACAAAAAGCAAAGAAAGATTTAATGAATTGTTTTTAGTCATTTATTCTCTAGAACTATTTTATCATGTAATTGATTTGCTTTAAAGTTTACAAGAAATATATTAGGGTGAGGGTGGTGCTCACTGTAATAGAGAACAATGATCAATTAGATTTTACATAGATAGTTATTTTCTCAATATTTATGTGTGATTTATGTGTATATGTATTTATATACATATACATGCATGACTCAAATGAATTGCATAATTAATTATAATTTAATTGTCATCATCTTTAGCTCTATGTACCCAAAAAAAAGCTCGATGACCCCCTAAAAATCCTATTGAAGCTTCACCATTGTGGATGCATATCCTGCTTTAATATTTGATGGGTATAAACTCCTTTTAAGCTCACTGGAGTCACAATTTCTTTATATATGGATACAACCTCATAAAACCGGATGGCATCCTAGTGGCATTTTGGTACGTACATAGAATGTGATACGAGTGCTTTTTTTTTTTTTTTTTTCTCTCTCATTATGAAAACCTCTGTCTCATAGGTACGTGTCATAAAGTAAAATGACATGCAAATTTTATGTCACTGGTGTGCCATACGAATATCTTGTCTTGTTTCCATGATGGTGGGATTCAGATATGGGGTCATTGCGAGGGAATGATTTGTTTTGGAATTAAAACGTTAACTCGTTCTCTTTTTAGCACGTACAACAGCGCCTGATGACAAACGAGGGAGTGGAGGCGCTGTGGGGACAACAGCAGGGAGGTAGTGGAGAGTAAATCTAGCTACGTACAACTTTTTAGGCATAAAAAAACTGGTATTTGAATTATTAAAAAAAAAAACCCGGATGTGATGCTTCACATCTAATTAATAATAATAAAATAGGTGTCTAAATGAATATTTATTTTTTAAATTTTTCAATAACATTAATTTTTTGGCATTTATAAGAAGAATGTCATAATTGAGAAAAGTCTCATAATTATGTATTACTTTCACAAATTTTTTAACACTAAAAATTACAAACTTAAAATTTTCTGGATATCGACATTTTTTATTTTGTTCTAAACAAATTATATAAAACAATATTTTAGTAAAAATATGAGTAAATAATCATTTTGATCCTAACTTTTTTAATTTTATATTAGTTTGGTCCTAAAAAAAATTAACATTAATTTAATTTTAATACTTTTTATTTTAATATTAATTTAGTCTTTTTATTCGATATTTATTTTGATTGAATGATTAAATTAATATCAATTTTTTAAAAAATATATATAAAGATTGGATTGATATCAAAATTAAAAATATTGAGATTAAATTGATATAAACAAATTATTTAAATTAAATTCATGTCAAAAATTTTATTGAGATCAAATTAACCTAGAAAAAAAATTGTTTATACACAGTCACAATGCCTACAAATATTTCAGTGTTAAAAAAAAGAAACTTTTAAAATGATCACGATAATATTCTATCAATTTAAAAAAGAAAAAGGTAGTATCATATCTGTGATTATCTTTTTGCCACTCCCATTTTCATCAATTTTTATTTATGTTTACTAAAATACCTTTCTTCTATTATAATTAAAAGAATATATACTTAACGCTACTTATTTATTGGTCATAATAATAATATTAAGAGTTCTTGTTGTTACGTGTTAGTTTAATTGAAAATTTATTTAGTTCTTTAAAAAAATTTAAATGAACAATGTATTGAGTACGGGAGGTATTAGGCCTTTGTGAGTTGACAAAGATGAGTTGTTTTGTCACTTTATTTATTACTTAGTCCATTAGTTTCCTAATGGTTGCATTGAGCCTGTGGCTAAATTTTTTTCATATCTATTTGAGGGACGAGTTTTTATAATTATATAAAAAAAATAGACATACTGATAATTTTTTTATCCAATATTATTATAATTTTAAAATGTATTAAGTGAACATATGATGATATTAGAATTTTTTTTTACAGTGAATCAATTTTTATTGTGTTGTTTCTCTGTTCAATATCTTTGTTATTAATGTATCAATTAGCTTAATTTTCAACAATATGAACCAAGAAAAATTTGTAATAAAAATAAATGGTCAATAGTAGTAATCCATGGTATCATTTATTTATTTACTAGTTTTATAATTATATAAATACTGTGTTATAAAATAATTAACTTGTATACACAAGTTACTATTTCACTTTTGTTGTTATTCATTTTATTTATTATATATTTATAAAAAGCTCTCAACATTATATTATTAAAATAATTTAATATTTGAATTTAAATCAATTATGTTTAATAAATTGATTCAGTACATATAATAATAGTACCTCCATTTGTTTTGTGCAATTCGGGGCTCAACGTATAGCAAGAAAACCAAAACAAGAATAACACCATGCACAACTTGCCCATCACATCAGCCAAAACTAGTAATTGTGTAAAAATTAAAAATAAGATAAATATTAAATATTATCAATTAGTTAAACTTATAAAGAAATAAGGTTTGAGGCTATGGGATTTGATAGAGCCTATGTCACAAAGGTATTTTTGGCCTGTGACCGTGATAAGTAATTGATAGCCAACTACATATTGCAGAATGTTTGAGATTTTGAGAATTTATCAAAAGAAGGGTGTTTTAGTAAAGTTAAATGAAAATAATGAGAGTAGGAGTATCAATAGCAAAAAAGGAATGGCAATAGCCACCCCCTTCTTATACAGACCAATGAATTGATAGGCATGCCAAGTATCTGTGTTTCACTTATGACTTATTGCCTAAAACACGTTTAACTTCTGTATAAAAGCCCGCGTTGTGATTATCTTTATACATACCAGTGAATTGATAGCCACTTGTGTGCCTATCAATCCACATTTTTTCCATTTTTATAATTTCTTTTAATTTTTTTTAACTTTTTTTATTTATTTTTGTAATTTTCTCAAACTCCTTATGCATCAAGGATATTTTAGAAAATAGGGATTTTGGACATCAAAATGTAGTTAAAAGCTAGGGGCTATTCTCTTTATATATAGTATAGATTTCATATTCCTATATAATCAAATGAATATTTAATTTTTCTTTTAGTTTTACAATTTTGAAATTTGTTATTAAATATTTAAATGATATTAAGTCATTTAATTATTGCGTTCAAAATTAACATTTATAATTATCTGAAAACTATTTATATGATTTTAAAGTCAATTAAAATTTCTCAACCAAAAAATAAGTAAATTAAAATTTATATATCTATGTTGTAATATTTAAGACAAAATACACAAATAATATATAGTTACAATCACTATTCTTGCTTTAATTGTTATAGTATTTTTTAAAAGAGAAAATCACGTCGTGATCAAGAGCAGCGACTTTGATTTCCTTAAAACAAACCAAACATATTATTCGGAATTTGTATTGTTGATTTACCACAAAAATATGATTAAAGATAAGTATATTCAATTATTTTTTACGAGACATGTTATCTGATGTTATAAAGGCAGCTAATAACATTTAACACACTATTTTATTTAAGCAGTTGTTTTGATAATTTTGGTTTGCAGTAAAGATATAAGTTTATGCATGAATAAGTTTCATCATTTAGGGTATGTTTGGTTGAAAAGTAAAATAAAAGTAAATTTATATGGCTTAATTTTATGTGTAAATTAAAATTATTTACAGAATTTAATTATGAAGAATTTACCCCATATTCACCTTTCAATCAAATATCCCCGTAGGGTGAGTGTGGCATAGGATAAGAATGGAGTGGAACTATAAATCGTTTCCCCTTCCAATAGTAATAGTCTGGATTGTCTTTTGGTAATAAGCATAAAAAATCTTTTGGTGTTTGTTTTTCATTTTACATGTCACACAGCATTCATTAATTATGGTTTTCCCAACAAGCTAACTCCCTTTGTAACAAGGAATAAGGGGAATTGAATGTTATTTTGGTATACAATGATATATCCATTCTATAGAGTAGTTATCTAGTAATCAAACATCATTCATTCAAAGTTTTGGATTATGGGTTAGTGTTAAAATGCTGAGAGACGTATTTCTTCAAATTCTTAAAAAGCAAGAGAAGAAGCAGAAGTAAATTTTTTTATACATTTAGATATAATTGTAAAATTATTTTTTTTAATAAAATCAAGAGTTGTTAAATTATTTGGATAGAGTAGATATAGAAGTATTTTTTTTAATAAAATTACAATTAAGAGTATGAAAAGTTACTTCCAAAGAAAGATGTTTGGATTTCCTAGTATTTTTCACATTAAAATATAATTAAAAAATATTTAAATAAAATAAAATTAATTCTTTAATATTTATATTTGTTTATGTTATGTAATATTTATCGTGCCTATTAAACTAATTTTATATATATTTATTATTATTAAGTTACATTTCACTGAATTATAAAATAATACACATACAAAATAAAATGTAATATAGAACAATTAAATTATTGTGGCTGTAATAGTAAAAATAGGGTGAGGGGTGAAAGTGATTTAGTTGAATGTCATTTTTTATCTTTTCTTAAAATTTATGAGGATAAATTTGGAATATAAATAATTTTAAAAATCAACCAAGAATGTTCTCTTTTTTACTGTTTTTGCTTCTATACTATAAGTACGTAGGGATCTGCTTCTTAAAAACGCAGAAAAACTAAATTATTTTTTATTTCAGCTTTTCTTGAGAAGCACAAGCAACCATATTAAAAAAAAAAAAAATTCTAGAAACACTTATTTTTTAAAAAATTGAAAAAATGTACATTTTTTTTTTTTTTACTTCTAGAAGCTTATCCAAATGTGCTCTATTTATAAATAAGGTTGGTGGAGTCCATGTTGAGATAATATAAACGGGGAGAAAAATATAAAGATTTTTTCGTTGCATTTAATATAACCGATGCTTTGATATTGAATGTTTTGTGAAATTCTATGGAACATTCAAGTTATGCCATTCCATGGAGGTATTTTTTTTGTTGTTGCAGTAACTAGGAGATTAATTAATCAATTCAAGTTAAAGAGAATTATTTAACCTTTATAGTAAAGACTTGAAATTAATTTAGAGACTCCAACCATTAATCGATTAAGATAAAAATTAGATAATTAAAATCTATGGTAATTGAATTCATAACTGGGTAAAGAGAATAGCCCTAGTTTATTCCATAAAATTCATTCCATCACATTACGACATCGATTAATTAATCTCGATTCATTTTATTATTTTTTTATGAAGCTTTTTATTAATTTTTGTTTGATTCCTTATTTTTAAATTTTTTTATTGAATTCTTTTTTATCTTTTACTCACTCTACTCGTTTGTTCAATTAGTATATATATTTATCAACTTTGGTACTTATTCTATCTTCGTGACAATGATAATCGATCTTCTCGTCACTTTTTTATTTATAGAAGAGATTCGTTACAACGAGGATTGCAAAGTGCAAACCAAGTACCAATTTGTTTTGATCAATTATTATTTGGGCGATAAAATTACTAAGATTGATGAGAATATAAATAAACAACTAAGTAAAACAAAACAAAATAAAATTTTCAAAGCAAAGAAATGCCAAAAAAATAAAAAGAGGGATATTAAGGGTTGATTTCACCTAAATTCCGTGTTTTTGCATAACTCAAATATTAAATTAATTTATTGACAAGATCATTACACGAATCACTCAAAAATAATAATCAAAGTTTAATTTCTTGATACCAGGACCCTTTTAAGATAAATTAGATAGTTTAATTTCTTTAATTTTTCTATATATCCATCCTAAGGATGATGAATAATTATTTAAACGACAGCACAGAATAATCACTTCTATTTCCTACATAATTGCTCTAATGTATAATAATAATTAGTCGTTTAACCCATGAGATGCATGGAATGATCATGACAAATATTTTTTTACTATTATTGAAAATAAATAATAATCATTTAAGTGCATCTTATAGAAAATTGAGTATATAAACTTATTTTGAAAGTAAGTTAACAATCAAATGAATAAATAAACAAAATATAAATGAGCATGGATTAAAAATGAGTCATTCTATTTTATATTTTATTTTAAATTTCATGTTTATAAGGTTAAGAAAATCTAGATAGGTGACCTTCAACTAACAATAAAAAATCTATTTTATGAAAATTTTGTGCTTTTAGATAGTTGAAATTGATGAACAATAAAATAAAACAAGTTGATATATTTATAGTATCATATACCATTAATATGGATGACAATGGGTATCCATAAGAGAAGGAACATGCCTCCCAAACCCTGTCCCTGTTTAGAATTTTATCCCCCTTCCTATCCTCATCATTGTCACAGATTCCTACTCTCTATTTCTCACGAGGATTTGAATCCGTACAGGTATTTGTGGATCTGTTAAAATAATTCCAAAAAAAAATTGAAAAGTATTCTAATATTCAAAATATAAATATGCATAATACCCATTCCTTTCAGGACAACTGTCCACTTTCAGCTTCAACATCAGGCACTACTTTAGCCAATGTAATAGCCCCTGCATCATCCATAAACAACAACCCTTGCATCATGAGCCCCTGATTTAGTCGCCACTACAACGGCCCCTATTTCAGCTGCTACTGCAACATCCTCAATTGGTGGATGTATGGCATATATTTCTCGTTCAGGACTTTCTTATGCTCCAATGCTTTAATAATGCTCAACACATATTTATCAGCTACTAAGTCCTTTAAGCACTCAAATGTTTCCTCCTTAAACTTATATTGAAAGTTCAGTGGTTCACTAAGCCTATAACTCTTTACATGAGAGCATAGATAGGTAGTTGATAGATAGTGAATATCAAATTTTCTCAACTCCTGATGAATACCACCAACATAACTCATTTGAGGTGCAGTGTGAAACATACCTTCATAATACAGAATGCATGTGATAATTGACATATCTACAAATAATTAGAAATTGAAAATTAGACACCACAGTTAACCAAAATTAAGGGAAACTGTATAAGTTAACAAAGTGTGAGGACCATTGTGCAATTTCTAAAAAAAATTTGTCATCATACATCAAACAAAACAAAAACAAAAATTATGCACACATAACCCACTAAAAAGGGTATCTTATCAAACAATGCATTCACATGTGACCTGTAACATCCCCTGCTGCTTTATAGATTGACGACTGTCCCCACAAACCAACACGGGTCCTTTCAGCATGCTTTGTCCTCACTCACACACTTCCTAGGAAAACTTCCCAGGAGGTCACCCATCCCAAAATTACCCCAGGTCAAGCACGCTTAACTGTGGAGTTCTTTCAGTTTGGGCTACCGAAAAGAAGATGCATCTTGTTGATATAGGTAGTACAAATCAATTCATATAAGCCCTCCTCAACTGTATAGTCCCATACCTACACAGTCTTAGGATCCCTCTCATTCGGGTGTGTAATCGGTTCATTCATGTACCCCTCCGCTTAGAGGACCTTGCGAGGAGCCGCTCCTTGTCCGTGCCCTCTTTGCACCGGCGATCACTCCTCGTCCTCGTCCCCGGGCATTACATGCCCACCAGCTTCCGTTTGATTCATCCCCGAACCACACCGTACTGAGAGAGGTGCAGGCTCTGATACCACTAATGTAAAAACCTAATAAACTCTAATTCTTTCATCCTAATTTTTTTTAATATTGCGATGGTTAGCTACTAATTTGTAACTTGAAATTTGAGATTTTTTTTTTTGTAACATCCCTTGTTGCTTTATAGATTGACAACTGTCCCCACAAACCAACATGGGTCCTTTCAGCATGCTTTGTCCTCACTCACACACTTCCTAGGAAAACTTCCCAGGAGGTCACCTATCCCAAAATTACCCTAGGTCAAGCACACTTAACTGTGGAGTTCTTTCAGTTTGGTCTACCAAAAAGAAGATGTATCTTGTTGATATAGGTAGTACAAATCAATTCATATAAGCACTCCTCAACTGTATAGTCCCATACCTATACAGTCTCAGGATCCTTCTCATTCGGGTGTGTAATCGGTTCATTCATGTACCCCTCCGCTTAGAGGACCTTGCGAGGAGCCGCTCCTTCTCCGTGCCCTCTTTGCACCGGCGATCACTCCTCGTCCTCGTCCCCGGGCGTTACATGCCCACCAGCTTCCGCTTGATTCGTCCCCGAACCACACCGTACTGAGAGAGGTGCAGGCTCTGATACCACTAATGTAAAAACCTAATAAACTCTAATTCTTTCATCCTAATTTTTTTTAATATTGCGATGGTTAGCTACTAATTTCTAACTTGAAATTTGAGATTTTTTTTTTGTAACATCCCTTGCTGCTTTATAGATTGACAACTGTCCCCACAAACCAACATGGGTCCTTTCAGCATGCTTTGTCCTCACTCACACACTTCCTAGGAAAACTTCCCAGGAGGTCACCTATCCCAAACTTACCCTAGGTCAAGCACGCTTAACTGTGGAGTTATTTCAGTTTGGTCTACCGAAAAGAACATGCATCTTGTTGATATAGGTAGTACAAATCAATTCATATAAGCCCTCCTCAACTGTATAGTACCATACCTATACAGTCTCAGGATCCCTCTCATTCGGGTGTGTAATCGGTTCATTCATGTACCCCTCCGCTTAGAGGACCTTGCGAGGAGCCGCTCCTTGTCTGTGCCCTCTTTGCACATCCCCTACTGCTTTATGGATTGACGACTGTCCCCACAAACCAACACGGGTCTTTTCAGTATGCTTTGTCCTCACTCGCACGCTTCTTGGGAAAACTTCCCAGGAGGTCACCCATCCCAAAATTACCCTAGGTCAAGCATGCTTAACTGTGGAGTTCTTTCAGTTTGGACTACCGAAAAGAAGATGCATCTTGTTGATATAGGTAGTACAAATCAATTCATATAAGCCCTCCTCAACTGTATAGTCCCATACCTATACAGTCTTAGGATCCCTCTCATTCGGGTGTGTAATCGGTTCATTCATGTACCCCTCCGCTTAGAGGACCTTGCGAGGAGCCACTCCTTGTCCGTGCCCTCTTTGCACCGGCGATCACTCCTCGTCCTCGTCCCTAGACATTACATGCCCACCAGCTTCGGCTTGGTTCGTCCCCGAACCACACCGTACTGGGAGAGGTGTAGGCTCTGATACCATTTGTAACATCACCTGCTGCTTTATGGATTGACTACTGTCCCCACAAACCAACACGGGTCTTTTCAGCATGCTTTGTCCTCACTCGCATGCTTCTTGGGAAAACTTCCCAGGAGGTCACCCATCCCAAAATTACCCCAGGTCAAGCACGCTTAACTGTGGAGTTCTTTCAGTTTGGGCTACCGAAAAGAAGATGCATCTTGTTGATAAAGGTAGTACAAATCAATTCATATAAGCCCTCCTTAACTGTATAGTCCCATACCTATACAGTCTCAGGATCCCTCTCATTCGGGTGTGTAATCGGTTCATTCATATACCCCTCCGCTTAGAGGACCTTGCGAGGAGCCGCTCCTTGTCTGTGCCCTCTTTGCACATCCCCTACTGCTTTATGGATTGACGACTGTCCCCACAAACCAACACGGGTCTTTTCAGCATGCTTTGTCCTCACTCGCACGCTTCTTGGGAAAACTTCCCAGGAGGTCACCCATCCCAAAATTACCCTAGGTCAAGCATGCTTAACTGTGGAGTTCTTTCAGTTTGGACTATCGAAAAGAAGATGCATCTTGTTGATATAGGTAGTACAAATCAATTCATATAAGCTCTCCTCAACTGTATAGTCCCATACCTATACAGTCTTAGGATCCCTCTCATTCGGGTGTGTAATCGGTTCATTCATGTACCCTCCGCTTAGAGGACCTTGCGAGGAGCCGAACCTTGTCCCTGCCCTCTTTGCACCGGCGATCACTCCGCGTCCTCGTCCCTAGGCATTACATGCCCACCAGCTTCTGCTTGGTTCGTCCCCGAACCACACCGTACTGGGAGAGGTGCAGGCTCTGATACCATTTGTAACATCCCCTGCTGCTTTATGGATTGACTACTATCCCCACAAACCAACACGGGTCTTTTCAGCATGCTTTGTCCTCACTCGCACGCTTCCTGGGAAAACTTCCCAGGAGGTCACCCATCCCAAAATTACCCCAGGTCAAGCACGCTTAACTGTGGAGTTCTTTCAGTTTGGGCTACCGAAAAGAAGATGCATCTTGTTGATATAGGTAGTACAAATCAATTCATATAAGCCTTTCTCAACTGTATAGTCCCATACCTATACAGTCTCAGGATCCCTTTCATTCAGGTGTGTAATCGGTTCATTCATGTACCCCTCCGCTTAGAGGACCTTGCGAGGACCCACTCCTTGTCCGTGCCCTCTTTGCACATCCCCTGCTGCTTTATGGATTGACAACTGTCCCCACAAACCAACACGGGTCTTTTCAGCATGCTTTGTCCTCACTCGCACGCTTCTTGGGAAAACTTCCCAGGAGTTCACCCATCCCAAAATTACCCTAGGTCAAGTATGCTTAACTGTGGAGTTCTTTCAGTTTGGGCTACCAAAAAGAAGATGCATCTTGTTGATATAGGTAGTACAAATCAATTCATATAAGCCCTCCTCAACTGTATAGTCCCATACCTATACAGTCTCAGGATCCCTCACATTCGGGTGTGTAATCGGTTCATTCATGTACCCCTCCGCTTAGAGGACCTTGCGAGTAGCCGCTCCTTGTCCGTGCCCTCTGTGGACATCCCCTGCTACTTTATGGATTGACGACTGTCCCTACAAACCAACACGGATCTTTTCAGCATGCTTTGTCCTCACTCACATGCTTCTTGGGAAAACTTCCTAGGAGGTCACCCATCCCAAAATTACCCCAGGTCAAGCACGCTTAACTATGGAGTTCTTTCAGTTTAGGCTACTGAAAAGAAGATGCATCTTGTTGGTATAGGTATTACAAATCAATTCATATAAACCCTCCTCAACTGTGTAGTCCCATACCTATACAATCTTAGGATCCCTCTCATTCTGGTGTGTAATCAGTTCATTCATGTACCCCTCCGCTTAGAGGACCTTGCGAGGAGCCGCTCCTTGTCCGTGCCCTCTTTGCACCGGCGATCACGCCTCGTCTTCATCCCCGGGCGTTACATGCCCACCAGCTTCCACCTGGTTCGTCCCCAAACCACACCGTACTAGGAGATATGCAGGCTCTGATACCATTTGTAACATCCCCTGCTACTTTATGGATTGATGACTATCCCCACAAACCAACACGGATCTTTTCAGCATGCTTTGTCCTCATTCACATGCTTCTTGGGAAAACTTCCCAAGAGGTCACCCATCCCAAAATTACCCTAGGTCAAGCATGCTTAACTGTGGAGTTCTTTCAGTTTGGGCTACCGAAAAGAAGATGCATCTTGTTGATATAGGTAGTACAAATCAATTCATATAAGCCCTCATCAACTGTATAGTCCCATACCTATACAGTCTCAGGATCCCTCGCATTCGGGTGTGTAATCGGTTCATTCATGTATCCCTCCACTTAGAGGACCTTGCGAGGAGCCGCTCCTTGTCCGTGCCCTCTTTGCACTAGCGATCACTCCTCGTCCTCGTCCCTGGGCGTTACATGAAAAGTGCTTTATTTAATTTACTATAATGAATGGATTCTAAATCTTTGAGCACGCAATATTTAGTTTGGTTTGTGTGTTGTATTTCTCTTGGGACCATTAAAACTTAATATGATATAAAAGACACTAAAATATATTTATATTAATCGTAACCTTTATTATGGACCTTGGACTATAAACATTGAACTATGGACCTTGGACTATGAACCTTGAACTATAAATATTTGATTTGATTATACATTTATTAATAATAAGGATTCATTAGACCTAGTGTCTCACCTTGGGGAGCACCTGTGTTGTTCACAAAGAAAAAGGATGGTAGCTTCAGGTTGTGTATTGGTTACCGTCAATTGAATAAAGTTACCATTAAGAATAAGTATCCCCTTCCAAGGATTGAGGACCTTTTTGATCAACTGAGAGGAGCCACGGTATTCTCTAAGATAGATCTAAGGTCAGGATATCACCAAATCAGGATTAAGGAAGAAGATATACCTAAAACTGCTTTTAGGACTAGGTATGGACATTATGAGTTTTTGGTGATGCCTTTTGGATTGACTAATGCCCCAGCTATTTTTATGGATTATATGAATAGGATTTTTAGAGCTTTTTTAGACAAATTTGTGGTGGTGTTTATTGATGATATTTTAATTTATTCTAAAACTAAGAAGGAGCATGAGGAGCATTTGAGAATAGTTTTGCAAATATTAAAGGAGAAACAATTGTATGCAAAACTAGAGAAGTGTGATTTCTGGCTAAAAGAAGTAAAATTCTTAGGTCATGTGATCAATGAGAATGGAGTGTCTGTGGACCCTAGTAAGGTAGAAGCTGTGTTGTCATAGGAGAAACCTAAGACGGTAACTGAGATTAGGAGTTTCTTAGGACTTGCAGGATATTACAGAAGGTTTATCGAAGGATTCTCTCAATTAGCTTTGCCTTTGACTAGGTTAACCCGAAAAGGAAAACCATTTGTGTGGACACCAGAGTGTGAAACTAGTTTTCAATAATTAAAACATAGGCTTACATCTGCCCTAGTATTAGCTATTCCTAACCCAGAAAAGGATTTTGTAGTGTATAGTGATGCCTCTAGAAAAGGTTTAGGGTGAAGGAAAAGTAATAGCTTATGCTTCTAGGCAATTGAGACCACATGAGGAGAACTACCCTACCCACGACTTGGAGTTAGCAGCTATAGTTTTTGCTCTTAGGATATGGAGACATTACCTATATGATGTTAAGTTTAAGGCTGATCATAAGAATTTGAAATATTTGTTTGACCAAAAAGAGTTGAATTTGAGACAAAGAAGGTGGTTAGAATTTTTAAAGGATTATGATTTTAAAGTTAAATACCACCCAGGTAAAGCAAATGTAGTTGTCGATGCACTAAGTAGAAAATCTCTACATGTGGCAAGTTTGATGGTCAAACAATGGGAATTATTAGAAAAATTTAGAGACTTGAATCTTGAAGTAAGCATAGGGGCTAATAATTTCAATTTGAATCATTTGAGGATAGAAAATAACCTTAGGAAATAGATCATTGAAGGTCAGAAGGAGGATCAGCTTTTGCAAACCTACAAAGAGCTGGTAACTAAGGGGGAACAAAAGGACTTTTGCATTGCCAGAGATGGAGCACTGTTATATCGTAATAGGTTATGTGTACCTAGTATGGGAAATCTAAGGAAATTAATCTTAGATGAAGCACACAATAGTAGGTATACCATACACCCTGGAGCCACCAAAATGTATCAAGAAATTAAGCAATTCTTTTGGTGGCCAAGAATGAGAAGGGATATAACAGAATTTGTGGCAATGTGCCTGGTTTGTCAAAAAGTCAAGATTGAACATCAGAAACCCTCAAGCTTACTCCAACCCTTCGAAATCCCAGAATAGAAGTAGGATAACATAGCTATGGATTTTGTGATGGGATTGCCTAGGACATCCTTGGGACATGATGGAATTTGGGTAATAGTGGATAGGTTAACTAAATCTGCTCACTTCTTAGCCATTAAAGCTACCTATTCACTAGATAAGCTAGCTCAATTGTACATTAATGAGATTGTTAGACTTCATGGTGTGCCCACTAGCATTGTCTCTGACAGAGATCCCAGGTTCACATCTAGGTTTTGGGGAACATTACAAAAAGCCTTTGGTACTAGGTTAAGTCTTAGTACTGCTTATCACCCTCAAACTGATGGGCAATCTGAGAGAACCATACAGACCTTAGAGGATATGTTGAGAGCCTGTATTTTGGAACAATAAGGAAATTGAGATCATTACCTACCCTTAATAGAGTTTTCATATAACAAGAGTTATCATTCCAGCATTGGAATGGCGCCGTATGAGGCTTTATATGGTAGGAAGTGTAGATCACCATTGTGTTGGTATGAAGTTGGTGAAAGGAAAATGCTAGGACCTGAAATTGTTCAAAGAACCACGGACCAGATTAAGCTTATCAGGGATAAATTGCAGACTGCACAAAGTCGGCAAAAGAGTTATGCTGATACAAGAAGAAAGCCTCTAGAATTCCAAGAGGGTGAACACGTTTTTCTAAGGGTTTCTCCTACAATAGGGTTAGGTAGAGCTCTGAAAACTAGGAAGTTGAGTTCTCGTTTTCTTGGTCCATATCAAATTTTGAACCGAATTGGTTTTGTTGCTTATCGCCTTGCTCTTCTCCTAAACCTGTCAAACCTTCATGATGTCTTCCATGTATCTCAATTAAAGAAATATTCCCCTGATCCTTCACATATACTCCAGAATGACTGTGTTCAATTAAAAGATGATTTAACCTATAAGGTTAAACCTGTTAAGATTTTGGATAAAAGCCTGAAGGAACTCAGAGGTGGTAAGACTATTTCTTTGGTAAAAGTCCTGTGGGAAGGATTGACTCCCGAAGAGGTAACATGGGAAAAGGAAAAGGATCTTCAAAAAGACTATCCAGAGATTTTCAACTAAGGTAATCAAATTTCAAGGACGAAATTTCTTAAAGGAGGGGGGAAATGTAACATCCTCAATTTTTCTTAATATAGTATTGCTTTATTATAGTTTTTTAGAAAGTATGAGAATTTTGTTTAGGCAAGAAATATTTAAAAAAAATGTCTAAATTAAAATATACAAGACTTAGCATCAAAATGTAAAATATTTAATTATTCCCTTGGATTTTATTAAAATTAGAAAATACCACTAAATAATAGAAGAAAAGCATATAACATAATTAATATCAGAAAAAGTGTACATAAATCTTAGAAAAAAAAACTTAAGGAGTGTAAAAAATTATGATGAAAAAAAATTATAAATACAATTTAAACATAATTTTGATGATGAATACAATATTAAGTAAATTTGTATAATATTAGTATAATTACACACAAAAAAAAACCTAACCTAGGATATAAAATAAATATCGAAAAATCCTAGAAAACAACTCTAGGTCACATTAAATTTTTTTGTACTAATTATAATATTAGACAAAGAGGACCACAAAATAGGACTCTTTATTAAACCATGGATAGTGTTAAAAATCACATTGACCTTTAATTAATTAACTTTGACTTAAATAAAGCTTAAAACACCTAATTAATTACCTAAGCTTTAAGATAATTTTCCAAAATCTTGATTTAACTCACTAGTACTCTTAAATCAATTAAATGACACCTAGAATAATGTAAAATTTGGACTCATAAAAAATAATAATATATATTCTAAAAGTAAAGGATATTTCATATGACATATTATCCAAAGCCAACCATTTTTGACTAAAAATTTCAACCATGGTGAGCTTGTCCCCTTATCATGATAAACAACTCAAAAATTGACATGGACTGCTATAAAAAAAAATATATATTATTTTTAGATGACTAATTATTTTAATTAACTTAAAATAGGCCTAATTAAGGTAAAAATATATTAAAAATACTAAAAATTATAGAAAATTCGTGAAAAAATTATAGATAGCATGTAAATAAGGTAAAAATATGTTATTGATAATATATCAATGAAATATAATTTTTTTAGATGAATATTTTATTAATTACCAAAGTATATGTAACTTTAAAATAAAATTTTAATATACAAAATTTATCATTTTCATATATTAATCATTCAAGACAACTTGCAACCCACTATAACTTTATTAGAGATAAGATTCAGACCTAGTGGCTGCAAAAGAAAAGATAATGATAATTTAAAAATAGTTGAATAGATTATTAATTAATTAATTACTAATAACACTAATAATAATGTAAAATACCAAATAAAATGTAAATAATTATAAAAAAATTATATAAATTTCGTGAATCCTTGTATTATATCTCCAACAATCTAATGAAGATATTTAAAAATAAATTAATTCATTTACCAATTAATTATCTTAATTAAGATTAACTAGTTTAAGTAATTTTGCCTTATTTTAAATAATTCATTATTAAATTATATGTAAAAATATTAAGATTTACTAAATGTCTTTAAATCATGTCATTAACATTTTAGTATGTCTTTAAGTGATAATTAAGAATTTATTAAATTATTTAGTATTAGTTTTAATATTTTACTAATGAAACTAACTAAATATGACAAATAAATTATAAAATTAATAATATTTTAATCCTAGACTTTTCTATAAATAGCACACCTCTAAACACAACTCCACACTTTATTCTTCTGCCCAAAAAACTATCAAAAATGTGTAGCCATTATTTCTCTTCATTTACTTCATTTTCATACCAAAAACACTTACAAAATTTTACCAAAACACTCCCAAATTATCATCTTTTCTTATCACCATCTACCATCAACACTTTCCAGCCTTTATACATGAATCTTAGCCCTTAGAAAAGGTTTAGAAAAGTTGAAGAAGTTGCTGGTCTAGCCTTGGTATAATAAAGTTTCTAAAGCTCCAAGCACAAGTAGGGGTTTTCTTTCACTTCTAAGCTTCATATATGATTTTCTTGTATGATGTTATGCTATGTGATATTCAAAGCTTATGTTGTATTGTGATATTAAAGTTTTCTTCATGTATCTTGAATGTGTAATATGTACTATTGTACCCTATGAATCGATATTGGTAGTAAAGTATGTTTTCTATAGATGATGGTTGTCTAAACTGTGGGAATTATTGATTAACAAACATTAATATTTTGTTGGAGAAAAAGCATTCTTTGTTATTAAAAATAATAATAATAATAATAATAATAATAATTTACCTTTAGGTTACTAGAAGAAAGTGTATTACTGTGGAATGTAATTTGGAAATGTTCTGGCTAAAGAAAGATTTGGTATTTAAGCGTGTCCACTGTGACCCACCTCTCTTTCCTGGGAGTCTACCAGATACATGATTTATAGTTAATACACATTATTCTGGTATATAACTATGAATAAGAAATAATCATAACAAAAAAAAAAATCTCAAATTTCAAGTTACAAATTAGTAGCTAACCATTGCAATATTAAAAAAATTAGGATGAAAGAATTAGAGTTTATTAGGGTGTTACATTAGTGGTATCAGAGCCTGCACCTCTCCCAGTACGGTGTGGTTCGGGGACAAACCAAGCGAAAGCTGGTGGGCATGTAACGCCCGGGGACGAGGGCGAGGAGTGATCGCCGGTGCAAAGAGGGCACGGACAAAGAGTGGCTCCTTGCAAGGTCCTCTAAGTGGAGGGGTACTGAATGAACCGATTACACACCCGAATGAGAGGGATCCTGAGACTGTATAGGTATGGGACTATACAGTTGAGGAGGGCTTATATGAATTGATTTGTACTACCTATATCAACAAGATGCATCTTCTTTTAGGTAGCCCAAACTGAAAGAACTCCATAGTTAAGCGTGCTTGACCTGGGGTAATTTTGGGATGGGTAACCTCCTGGGAAGTTTTCCTAGGAAATGTGTGAGTGAGGACAAAGCATGCTGAAAGGACCCGTGTTGGTTTGTGGGGATAGTTGTCAATCTATAAAGCAGCAGGGGATGTTACAAAAAAAAAATCTCAAATTTCAAGTTACAAATTAGTAGCTAACCATTGCAATATTAAAAAAAATTAGGATGAAAGAATTAGAGTTTATTTGGGTGTTACATTAGTGGTATCAGAGCCTGCACCTCTCCCAGTACGGTGTGGTTCGGGGACAAACCAAGCGGAAGCTGGTGGGCATGTAACGCCCGGGGACGAGGACGAGGAGTGATCGCCGGTGCAAAGAGGGCACGGACAAGGAGCGGCTCCTCGCAAAGTCCTCTAAGCGGAGGGGTACATGAATGAACCGATTATACACCCAAATGAGAGGGATCCTGAGACTGTATAGGTATGGGACTATACAGTTGAGGAGGGCTTATATGAATTGATTTGTAGTACCTATATCAACAAGATGCATCTTCTTTTCGGTAGCACAAACTGAAAGAACTCCACAGTTAAGCGTGCTTGACCTGGGGTAATTTTGGGATGGGTGACCTCCTGGGAAGTTTTCCTAGGAAGTGTGTGAGTGAGGACAAAGCATGCTAAAAGGACCCGGTGG